>JARHVA010000254.1:1147500-1535000 GCA_037957365.1 Torreya grandis | reverse complement strand
ATCTCTGTCTACCAAAGTCGGTGTCTATGTGGATTTGTACGGACCTGTACGAACTTCATACGGCCACCAATTAAGCACAACCTACCTGTTATCAACCTCTGATCTGAAAATATATGTCTCTAATATAGAAGATCTCTATCTGTATAATTTATTGAATCAAAAACTAAATAAAGAAATACCTGAAATATTGTGATAACTTCTGTGTGAATTTATCTCTCAAATCTGTACCTCTATGATAACTTCTATATGAAGCTATCTCTCAATTTGGCAATAAATCAACTGATATCTCACAGCCTCTAAATCGTACACAATGAAGAGTTGACGTTCTCCACTGTAATGGAATCCTAGAACCCTTGGCTCAGTCTTCACAGAAGAATTCTTCAAAATCAATAATCAATAATCAATGGCTAATCAATAATGGCCTCCATGAGAAACCCTTATACCCTCAAAAAGATATGCTTGCCCTAATTAGGGTTTTCTTAAATTAGAATTAGGGTCTCTAATTAAAAATAGGCTAAATAATTAATATTTGACTAAGTCAATCAAATATTAATATCTCCCTCAATATATGTTTGATCCTCAAACCATTCAAAGCTGGTGAATTAGGGAGTGATTTTGCACATGACCATACCAAAATAAAGGCACTCTGCTGCATGTCAAATATCCCTAAATAATAGGAGCTCAGGCCAAATGTGTCTAAAATAACCTGAATAAAGGCCAACTGTAAGAATTTTTCTAATCGAAGCCAATCCAATCTCCATCATGACCCTCTATTCATCTTATCAGCCTACGAAGGTCGCATAATAGGCTAATCATCAAGACTGAAGATGTCCACTAAAAAGGGGACATTACAATCTGCCCCTCCTGAAATTGCTTGACCCCAAGCAATCTCAGAACAATGAACCACTCGGTCCACCTGGATCCCAAATGTAGTCATGATCTATACTATGGTCAATTAACGCAAGCTCATGCAACATCCTCTGAAATAGAACAAGGAGGAATCCACAATTAGACTGGTTAATGCAACTCAACCAATCTCTAAAATCACAACTACCCTAGATGTGTCGATACTGTAGTCTGTGTAACTTGCTACTACCAGTTCCATCTACAAAAGATGGTGCCAATCCATTCCACAATGGATGGTAATAAATAGGTTCCAATCTACACCTACGTGAAATCACATCTTCAATCTCTAGATCAAAAGAAGAATAAAGAGCATACCCTACCGTATAGTGTTGGTAAGAATCCCCAAACTCTACTACTGGCTCACCATCACTGAACTGGGAATCATCAGATGGCTCCAATCTCTGTCTCTGAGTGGATGTAGGTTGGATAGGATCCTGTGCAAACTGCTCAACAAACCCCACCTCAACATCCCTGTAAGGTAACATAGTAGAAAGGGTAACTAAAATCTCCTCACCCAATCTGCCAATAGCACTAGTATCTCAGATGAGAACACCTTCTGTGACATTATGCGAGTCAAGACGAACACCTGCACTATCCAGCAAATACTCCATGAATGACTCAGTGCAATAAAAATTATATGAGGAAGCATCAACATACTCCCCCACACACCACAACTGATCCCTTTGTAAAGGTGGCACAACCAACTGTACCACACTGTCATCTGTGTGAGAAGAATCAATCTGGAGACTCGACTCCACTGGTATCTCAAACTCATCAAGACCAGGTACTCCCAAATCCTGAACATGCGCACGGTCCAAAAGAGTAGACTCAAAATCATGGATCTCTGGAGTACTACCATCCATACCGTATGAATCAACTCTAAAGCTCATATCAACATACGGAGTGTCAAGCACTATAGCATTGTTGTCTAACTCCTCCGTACCAAAATAAATTGGTGAGGAAACTGAATCCTCAAAACTGTCCACTGCATCCTCCTGAGTGTCATCTACAATAATCAGATCTTGGGACTCTTCTACAATCACTACCATAGCTGAGAGATGATCAACCCTCAGTGCACTAACATCTAAGCACACCTCTACACTCTGAGTGCAAGCATCGAACTCATCCTCATCTTCACTAACTCCTATCTCATAATAATCATAATAATCATGGGACATGATGCTCTCTTGTCTAAGTGATCCGTAGTGCTCTTTCCTCAGCTTAATAAAGTGATCATAAGACAACCTCCCCTGAGCTCACAGAGTTAATAACTCCCACTCATCCTTCGCTATCATATACCATGTGGATTTGTCTTTGGATGTAAGATATGAAAGAGATTCATTTAACCTCTTCAAACTTAGTTCCAACTTCTTCATCTCATAGTCCCACTATCTCTGAATACTTGAAGACATCATGGATACTTAGTTGATTCAATCTACCCAAACTACCCAACAGGATGGCAAGACATAAGCTCTGATGTGCCCAACAAGATGGCAGGAATTTAGCTCTGATACCACTGTAATGTCCCCTTCCAGTAGGGAATATCTAAACACAAATAGATCTGAACAAAGATACACTTTTTTGCCAAAATAATTTCAAATATGAATAAATAAATCACAATATAATCTCTCAATAGCAAATCAAAGATCTTATCACTTGTTCTTCTAGACAATTACACAATTGAGTCTCTATCATACAAATAAAATAATGTGAAATATTCTATCTTGAAACCCTGGGCTTTTGCAAATCTAGAGATTGACCTTGAATCTAGAAGTCTCAGCCTGTTGTGTTGAACACACAGTCGCCAGCGTCGGTCGATATTCTGCCGACGTCGGTCACTATAGGTCTTTCTCTATCGACATCGGTCTTTAGTCAGCTGATGTCGGTCACTGGGGATCTCTGTCTGTCGAGGTCGGTGTCTGTGTGGATTTGTACAGACCTATACAAACTTCTTACGGCTGCCAATTAAGCACAACCTACCTGTTATCAACCCCTGATCTGAAAATATATGTCTCTAATATAGAAGATCTCTATCTATATAATTTATTGAATCAAAAACTAAATAAAGAAATACCTGAAATACTGTGATAACTTCTGTGTGAAGTTATCTCTCAAATCTGTACCTCTATGATAACTTTTGTATGAAGCTATCTCTCAATTTTGTAATAAATCAACTGATATCTCATAGCCTCTAAATCGCACACAATGAAGAGTTGGCGTTCTCCACTGCAATAGAATCCTGGAACCCTTGGCTCAGTCCTCACAGAAGAATTCTTCAAAATCAATAATCAATAATCAATGGCTAATCAATAATGGCCTCCATGAGAAACCCTTATACCCTCAAAAAGATATGCTTGCCCTAATTAGGGTTTTCTTAAATTAGAATTAGGGTCTCTAATTAAAAATAGGCTAAATAATTAATATTTGATTAAGTCAATCAAATATTAATATCTCCCTCAATATATGTCTGATCCTCGAACCGTTTGAAGCTAGTGAATCAAGGAGTGATTCTGCACATGACCATACCAAAATAAAGGCACTCTGCTGCATGTCAAATATCCCTAAATAATAGGAGCTCAGGCTAAATGTGTCTGAAATAACTTGAATGAAGGCCAACTATAAGAATTCTACTAATCGAAGCCAATCCAATCTCCATCATGACCCTCTATTCATCCTATCAGCCTACGAAGGTCACATAATAGGCTAATCATCAAGACTGAAGATGTCTACTAAAAAGGGGACATTACAATCCACCCCTCCTGAAATTGCTTGACCCCAAGCAATCTCGGAACAATGAACCACTCAGTCCACCTGGATCCCAAATGTAGTCATGATCTATACTACGGTCAATTAACGCAAGCTCATGTAACATCCTTTGAAATATAACAAGGAAGAATCCACAATCAGACTGGTTAATGCAACTCAACTAATCTCTAAAATCACAACTGCCCTGGATGTGTCGATACTATACTCTGTGTAACTTGCTACTACCAGTTCCATCTACAAAAGATGGTACCAATCCATTCCATAATGGATGGTAAGAAATAGGTGCCGATCTACACCTGCATGAAATCACATCTTCAATCTCTAGATCAAAAGAAGAATAAAGAGCATACCCTACCATATAGTGTCGGTAAGAATCCCTGAACTCTGCTACTGGCTCACCATCACTGAATTGGGAATCATCAGATGGCTCCAATCTCCATCTCTGAGTGGTTGTAGGCTGGATAGGATCCTGTGCAAACTGCTCAATAAACCCCACCTCAACATCCCTATAAGGTAACATAGTAGAAAGGGTAACTAAAATCTCCTCACCCAATCTGCCAATAGCACTAGTATCTTTGATGAGAACACCTTCTGTGACCTTATGCGAGTCAAGATGAACACCTGCACTATCCAGAAAATACTCCATGAATGACTCAGTGTAGTAAAAATTATATGAGGAAGCATCAACATACTCCCCCACACACCAAAACTGATCCCTCTGTAAAGGTGGCACAACCAACTATACCACACTATCATCTGTGTGAGAAGAATCAATCTGGAGACTCGACTCCACTGGTATCTCAAACTCATCAGGAACAGGTACTCCCAAATCCTGAACATGTGCATGATCCAAAAGAGTAGACTCAAAATCATGAATCTCTGGAGTACTACCATCCATACCCTGCGAATCAACTCCAAAACTCATATCAACATACGGAGTGCCAAGCACTATAGCATCGCTGTCTAACTCCTCCGTACCAAAAGAAACTAGTGAGGAAACTGAATCCTCAAAATTGTCCACTGCATCCTCTTGAGTGTCATCTACAATAATCAGATCCTGGGACTCTTCTACAATCACTGCCATAGCTGAGAGATCATCAACCCTCAGTGCACTAACATCTAAGCACACCTCTACACTCTGAGTGCAAGCATCGAACTCATCCTCATCTTCACTAACTCCTATCTCATAATAATCATAATAATCATGGGACATGCTGCTCTCTTGTCTAAGTGATCTGTAGTGCTCTCTCCTCAGCTTAACAAAGTGATCATAAGACAATCTCCCCTGAGCTCATAGAGTTAATAACTCCCACTCATCCTTCACTGTCATATACCGTGTGGATTTGTCTTTGGATGTAGGATATGAAAGAGATTCATTTAACCTCTTTAAACTTAGTTCCAACTTCTTCATCTCATAGTCCCACTGTCTTTGAGTACTTGAAGACATCATGGATACTTCGCTGATTCAATCTACCCAAACTACCCAACAGGATGGCAAGACATAAGCTCTGATGTGTCCAACAGGATGGCAAGAATTTAGCTCTGATACCACTATAATGTCCCCTTCTATTAGGGAATATCTAAACACAAATAGCTCTGAACAAAGATACACTTTTTTGCCAAAATAATTTCAAATATGAATAAATAAATCACAATATAATATCTCAATAACAAATCAAAGATCTTATCACTTGTTCTTCTAGACGATTACATAATTGAGTCTCTATCATACAAATAAAATAACATGAAATATTCTATTTTGAAACCCTGGGCTTTTGCAAATCTAGAGATTGACCCTGAATTTGGAAGTCTCGGCCTACTGTGTTGAACACATAGTCACCGGTGTCGGTCGATATTCTGCCGACATCGGTCACTGTAGGTCCTTCTCTGCCGACGTCGGTCTTTAGTCGGCCGATGTCGGTCACTAGGGATCTCTGTCTACTGAGGTCAGTGTCTACGTGGATTTGTACAGACCTGTATGGACTTTGTACGGACACCAATTAAGCACAACCTACCTGTTATCAACCCCTGATCTGAAAATATATGTCTCTAATATAAAAGATCTCTATCTGTATAATTTATTGAATCAAAAACTAAATAAAGAAATACCTAAAATACTATGATAACTTCTGTGTGAAGTTATCTCTCAAATCTGTACCTCTATGATAACTTCTGTATGAAGCTATCTCTCAATTTGGAAATAAATCAACTGATATCTCACATCCTCTAAATCACACACAATGAAGAGTTGATGTTCTCCACTGTAATGGAATCCTGGAACCCTTGGCTCAGTCTTCACAAAAGAATTCTTCAAAATCAATAATCAATAATCAATGGCTAATCAATAATGGCCTCCATGAGAAACCCTTATACCCTCAAAAAGATATGCTTGCCCTAATTAGGGTTTTCTTAAATTAGAATTAGGGTCTCTAATTAAAAATAGGCTAAATAATTAATATTTGATTAAGTCAATCAAATATTAATATCTCCCTCAATATATGTCTGATCCTCGAACCGTTCGAAGCTGGTGAATCAGGGAGTGATTTTGCACATGACCATACCAAAATAAAGGCGCTATGTTGCATGTCAAATATCCCTAAATAATAGGAGCTCAGGCCAAATGTGTCTGAAATAACTTGAATGAAGGCCAACTATAAGAATTCTGCTAATCGAAGCCAATCCAATCTCCATCATGACCCTCTATTCATCCTATCAGCCTACGAAGGTCGTATAATAGGCTAATCATCAAGACTGAAGATGTCCACTAAAAAGGGGACATTACACCTTTGAACACCTTTAATTTCTTAATGATAGTTCATAGAGCTAAGTTGATTAACAAAAAATTATTCCATAAATTTAGATGGAATTAGGTTCCCCTCATATGGCCAAGATATTATTTTCCAAATTTCTCTCTCCTTAGAGTACCATCAACAAACTAATTGGCCTTTTGAGGTTGTTAAGGAGCTCGATGGAGAAATTGAGAAGTTTTCTATCCTATTTGAATCTATAGCTACACTTTTTACATGAATTTGGATCTAATAATACCATGGGGACAACTTAAATATTTTTTACATTTCTAATCAAAGGAAACCTTCTTGAAAACACCTCTAAAAGTTTGCTTTCTTTAAGAATCTACCTATTCTACCCTTTAGAACTATTTGAGATGGTCAAAAAAGTGAATCTTTAGTTTCCCATAACTTTTATAGACATGTAAGATAGTGATAAAATGTTTCACACCCTTATTTTCATGTGTATCTCTTAATAACTTGTCATTTGGATGTTATAAATGATAAATGGGTAGTTATAAATGACATTCTAATGTTAGAAATTAGTTTCCAAGACATTTGGAGGATATGTATGAAAAAGTAAAACATGATGTCATAACATGGGTTTTATTTTAATTTAAAATACCCATATTACATTATATAACCTCCATATTTACTTTCTACTAGCAAATGTCATCTCAACATTGGAATGAACAATAAGACTAAAGTAAATAAAATACCTTAAGCTTATCAAAAATACCTTAATCTCTCTAAATTACTTGAAATCACAATGTGATAAACTTAATATATTTTTAATTTGGTAAATTTATCCAAATTTAGATCATGGTTGTTCTTGGAAGGGTCACCACCTTGCCTCCTTGAGCATAGTTCTTCATTAAGTTGATTTCACACTTGACCTTAACTTTTTCAAACTTACCTTAAATAATGTTAAACACATAAATAAGATCAAAATGAATGACTATTTGATTAAAATACAAAGTTAATTGACATAGCTACTAACTAGGCCATCCTAAATGACCTTGTGAACCACCAAGGAAGACACACTACTATCATCATAGATCAATAATGACCAATACAAAACCTTCACAATGGCCATCAATAAAATTAATATGAAGTACATCAAATTTTCAAATGATATTCATTCATGGTAGAAAATTTTGGCTAAAAATCACAAAAGGAATAGTTTTAAAACAAATGTTACCAATGCAGAGGGAGAGAGTTAACCAAAACAAAATGCAAGTTTCTCTAATTTGGATTCTTTCCTTGTAGCCCTCCTAAATCAATTATTTAATTGTTTTAGAAAATATAAAATGTTTTATGATTAAAAAACATATTTTTAGATACCCATTAATGTATTACAATTACAAATAAAGTTTTATTAGCTAAATCTCAAGGTAAGTATACTAACTTAACCTAACCTTCTTGAAGCTAGGCCTCAATTAGGTCTCTAGGAGTATAAAATTAAGTTTAGGATCCACAATCATCCACACATTCCAAGACTCTAATTATACACTTGATTAACTTTTATTATAATAAACTAAATCTTTACATGAAATTTTAAGGTTTGAAAAGGTGTCTAGATAGCTTAACCATAAAATGGCCAAAAACCTTAGGCAGGGTTCTACATAAACCTGAGAGGTGAAATTTTGATGATTTAAAAATCAAATGTGTGCTTAAAATAATAAAAAAATAATAATAGGGTCTTTTTCAACCTTAATAAATAATTTTTATTGAAATAAAACTCAATTAAATCATAAACAGACTCATAAATTGTAATTACTCATCTGGACTATACACAAAATATAGGGTACAGGACTGTGTGAGAGAAGGTTGAAGTTTTTGATTGAGATTTAAACTTATCATGGTTATCCTGAGAATAAAAAAAGTTCCAATAAACTTAAAAAATTTCCAACACCATTTAAATCAACAAAATGCTTGAAAATAAGCTAAAGTAACCTTTTAACTCACTTAATACTTGACTATGTCACATAAAATGCATTTAGGCCTGAGTTTCTCTGTTTCCACTTGTAGATGAATTATTATAAAAAAAATATATAAATAAATCATAAATATATATGTATATATACTTACCAATATTGATAATTACAATCAAAATATGATCCATGAACTTTTCTCATGAATTGAGATTCATGATCTTCACAAGCATACACAGAATTTGAGGCAGTAAGTCTTCCCTTTTCAAATTTGGACCTTCTTATTTTATTAGAGATTTTTTTTATTATAATTTAATAATTAACTCCCTCTATCCTATACATTAATTTTAATATCCTATAAAATATCTATCTAAATCTTGTTGGCCTCCAATGTATGTTCATGCTTGTACAATTAGCATTCTTGGACATTACAAAAGGTTTGAACATGGAAAATATGACCACAAAGGTGGAAAACCACTAATAATCATCCTAAAACGTATAATACCCATTAAAAATTTGAAAATATAACCTTTTAAACTATAAAAAACATGATTAATACCGTAAAAATAAATAAATAAATTTAAAATTTTGAATTAAGAGTTTTGGTAGGAAAATGCCTAAACGACTCCAATTCAAATTTTGTACACTCATAAGACCTATAAATGAATCCAAAAGTATCCAAAATACTACCAAGACCCCATAAATACTAAGAAACAATAATAACAAGATAAACTTTAATATATAGGGTAATGCTCCTACATCATACTCCATGGCAACAAGAAATTAACTCATGAACTCTTATTCATGAGGTCTTCAAGAGTACCTCCATGCTTGATGATGTATCTTTTTTTCATCCAAGTGTCATATTTATAGGATTATGTTTCCACTTTACTAAGTATTGGTAATACTCTTTACCACTTTCTCTCTTTACAACCTTTTTTTCCAAGATGAGTTCAAGTTCTTCTTACTTTTCTTGCAGCAACTAATCTACCCACTCTTGGACTGATGTGTCTTGACTCTCAGATGGTTGATCTTGATTATCTCACTCCTTGTATGGATAAAATTCTATAAAATTGAATATATGAGAAACACCTATGCCACTAGGCAACTCTATTCCATAGGCATTATTATAAAAGTTCCTT
Organism: Torreya grandis; assembly: GCA_037957365.1. NCBI lineage: Eukaryota > Viridiplantae > Streptophyta > Pinopsida > Cupressales > Taxaceae > Torreya > Torreya grandis. The sequence goes on along the minus strand of JARHVA010000254.1, from coordinate 1,525,466 downwards.
ATGACTTTGCATGGGCTAATCTTATTCATATTTAATTTTTTATACTCACATTTTAGAAACCTTTTGTTCCTCAAATGAGCCAACACCATGTCTCCAATCTAAAAATTAAATTCTCTCCTCTTTAAATCAACATGTTTTTTATCCTTGTCCACACTCAACTCTAATTTATTCTTCACTTGCTCATGCATCTCTTGCATGGAAATGACAAACTCTTCTCCCTCAACACTTATTTTCTCCATCTTTCCTAAATCTAACAATTCAAAGAATCCCCTTGGGTTCATACCATACACCACTTGAAATTGACTCTTTCCTATGAGTATATTGGGTGAGTCATTTTAATTAAAATCTTCTTATGGTAATACTAAGTCCCATTATTTAAGACTATCCGTTATCAAACATCTTAGAAATTTACCCAACCTTCTATTGACCACCTTAGTTTGGCCATCTATTTGAGGGTGGTAAACTGAACTAAATTTCAATTTTTTTCCTAGATTATTCCATAAGGTTCTCCAAAAGTGTCCTAAACACTTGGTGTCTCTATATGAAATAATGCTCAATGGTATTCCATGTAGTCTAACCACTTCCTTAAAGAACAAATTGGCCACATGAGTAGCATCATTGGTTAGTTTTCAATGTATGAAATGAGCCATCTTGGAAACTTTTTCCACAAAAACAAAAATAAATTCATTCCATATTTTATTTCTTAGAAAAACCATGACAAATTCCCTGCTAATGGATTCCCAAGGCCTATTTAGTACTAGTAAGGGATGGTATAGGCCTGCATTAGTTCTTTTTCCCTTTGAATATTGATAAACTTTGTACCTTTCAACAAACTTCCTCACATTTTTTTGCATTATTTGCTAATATTAGTTATTACTAAGCTAATATAAAGTCTTATTAAGATCAAAGTGACCTTAAAAAACTTTCATAATGCTTCTCCTTGATCAAATTATCTCTCATAGAACTCCTTGGCACACAAAGCTAAACTCCATTAAACAACAAACCATCTTGAATCATGTACTCCATCTAAGGCTCCATGTTTCTTATAGTTGGATACTTTCAAGCCTAATATTAATCTATAAAATCTAAATCAAATTTATATAACTTCTTAATTAAATCTATTCCTCCACTCTCAATTTAAATTTCACTAATAAGAAAAGTTATCCTACTTAGAGTATCTACTACCTTGTTTGCTTGTCCTTTCTTATGTTTAATGAAAAATGTGAAGTTTTGCATATACTTCACCCACTTCATGTGCCTTTGACTAATCTTGAGCTTAATAGTTATGAATTGAAGTGCATGGTTATCTATGAAGATAACAAACTCCTTTAGCATTAGATAGTGTCTCCATTTCTTCAAGGTTTAAACCATGGCATAGAAATTAATATCATAAGTTTAATACCATTTATTGACATCATTTAACTTCTCACTTAAGTATGTTATAAGTCTACCCTATTAAATAGGGAAAACTATAATGGCCACTCCACTTGCATCACACTTAACTTTAAACACCTTGTTAAAATCAGGAAGTGCTAACACTGGTTGTTCTATTATTATTTTCTTCAAAAACTAGAAATTTATCCCAAATATATCAATCAATTATATATATATATATATATATATATATATATATATATATATATATATATATATATCCCCTTTAATAGTATCAATAATGGGTAGACAAATCCCACTAAAATTTCTAATAAACTTCTTATAAAATCTAGCTAAGCAATGGAAGCTTCTTACCTCATAGATTGTCCTTGGAGTCGGTTACTCAATGATGGATTTCACCTTGTATCTATCCATATTTAAAACACATTTATATATCAAAAAACAAAGGTAAAATTTCTTTGTCTTAATGAAAAAAAATTCTTGAGGTTAGTAAAAAACCTCTCCTCTTTCAACCTTTGCATAACCATTCTCAAATGCTAAATATGTTCCTCTTTGCTAGGGTTGTAAATCAAGATGTTATTTAGATTTAAAATCATAAACTTACCAATGAAAATATTTAAGACCTCATTCATGAGTCTCATGAATGTGTTTATGTAATTATTAATACTAAATGGCATGACAAGCTACTCATACAACCCCTCATTTGTCTTAAAGGCAGTCTTCCATTCATCTCCTTATCTTATTCTTATTTGGTGATAACCACTCTTAAGATCCATATTTAAAAAGTATTTATAACCACTCAAACAATCCATAAAATCCTCAATTATTTTAATAGTAAATGTATACCTTGTGGTTATATTTTTTTATTACTCTAGAAGTCATCTAGATATACAATCACAAACTTACCAATAAAAGGATTTAAGACCTCATTCATGAGTCTCATGAATGTGTTTATTGAATTATTAAGACTAGATGGCAGGAAAATCCACTCATACAACCCCTCATTTGTCTTAAATATAGTCTTTCATTTATCTCCTTCTCTTATTCTTATTTGGTTATAACCACTCTTAAGATCCATCTTAAAAAAGTAGTTAGAACCACTCAAATAATCCATCAAATCCTCAATTCTTGTAAGGGTAAATATATAACTTATGGTTATCTTGTTGATTAATATATAATTCATCTAGATATACAATCACAAAATTACCAATGAAAGGATTTAATACCTCATTCATGAGTCTCATGAATGTGTTTGGGGAATTACTAAGACCAAATGGCATGACAAGCCACTCATACAACCCCTCATTTATCTGAAATCCAATCTTCCATTCATCTCCTTCTCTTATTCTTATTTGGTGATAAACACTCTTAAGATCCAATTTAAAAAGTAGTTATAACCACCCAAATAATCCATAAAATCCTCAATTCTTGTAAGTGTAAATCAATACCTTATGGTTATCTTTTTGATTACTCTAGAATTTGTGAACATTATCTAGTCTCTTTTTTTCTTGGTAACTGGTATAGTTGGTACTACACATGGGTTGAGTACTTATTTGATCAATACCTTGCCTAAAAGGTCTTGTATTTACTTCTTTATTTTTTCATTCTCTCATGGAGTCATCTTATAGGTATCCTTTTTAGGTAAACTGACACTTGGTATAAAGTCAATGTGATGACTACTACTCCTAATAGGTGGCAACTCATTGGGTAGTTTATCCACCACTATATCATCATATTCCTATAACATGTATTTCACATATTGAGGTAATTAATTCATATTATTTTATGTTACAATATTCTTCGGTCTAATAACAACTCCAAAACCCAACTCTTCCTATTTTATAGTGTTCAAGAACTCTTTCTCATTCACCATCATGACACTTACATTGGTACTTTGTTCATTATCTTCTTATTTGAGAGGCAACAATGTATGGCTTATCCCATCCTTCTTCAATGTATAGACATTATTTATACCATCATTAGTAGTCTTCTTATCATATTTTCAAGGCCCCCTTAAGATCACATGGTACACATCCATTAGAATTGTGTCACATAATACTTTATCCTTTTATCCTCTAATCTGAAAGTCTACCCAATATTACTCATTCATAATAACTTGTTACCCCTTTTGTATACATGATACCTTGTAGGGGTTTGGATGTGGTATCCTTTTCAAGCCAAGCTTTTATACCATCTCTATTACCACTAGATTATTTTTTCTATCTGAATCAATCACCAATTTTTAATACTTACCTTGACATTTACATGTTGTCTTGAATAGAGTCTTCCTTTAAACATGGTCCTTCTCCTTAGGTTGTTTAATTAACACTCTCCTCATCAAAAAATATTCACCAACTTTTGGTTCCTCAATATGAGATGGAGAATCCACACTCTCTTCTTATACTTAAACTATTTGATTTCTATTTTTAGTTATATATTCACTATCTTGAGAATTATATATAAATTCCCAAAACCTATTAAAAACAAATTTTTTAAATTTAAAAGACTTATTAGTGAATCCACTTAAGCCTCTTCCTCATTGTGTGTATCCTCCTTTGAAGTATGGTCTCCTTCCTTTGAATCCACCTCTTGAATTTGATGTATGTTATTTTGAGGTACATGGTTCTAAATTTCCTCTTTGTGATGTGCCCCTTCCTCCTTTTTGACCTATACCTATATAACTTCTACCCATACCCTTTTTTTTTTTTGAATTTGTCTTAAATTCAACTTGTCTTCTATTTTCAAAACATACTGGTAACGCTCTTAAAGTTTTATTGGACTTAAAAAATTGAGTTCATCTTGAAGATTATATCTTATCCCATTGAGATACCTAGAAATATTCTCCACATATTCTTCCACATGAGTTTATCTGATGGTTAACTTATAGCATTCTTTAGTATATTTCTTAATGCCCATCTCCTTTTGCTTTGCAACTTCTTGAATAAACTAGTGTGATAATCACTAGGTAGAAATTCTACCTTCAATTTAGCTACCAAACTATCCAAATATTTGATCTTAGCCTTTCATTTATTTCTCCTTTCATCCTAAAAATAATCCCGCCAAAGAGATGCATGTCTTTTTATTTTGGTGCAATCAAAATTTACCTTGTTCTCATCTGGTACATTCTCATAGTCAAAATACTTATTCAACTCTATAATACAATGAATCAATTCTTATCCATATAAGCTTCTTACATAATTGGGAATTTTTATTTTTTGTTTATACCCCTATTCCATGACTATCTTAAGTATCGTATCAATTCCTTCTTCCTCTCATTCTACTTCTTTTTTGTCTTTTGGTACTTATGGTTCTTCTTTCATGTCACTAACATCCCTTGTTATAAATATTATTATTTTATTAGCCTCTACTATTTTCAACCTTGAATCAAAATCTATTCTCAATTTTCTTAACTCCTCCAAGATTGCATCTCCCCTATGGATACCTACTTTTCCTCCTCTTATTGGGTTCCTCCTAGGTGGCATTCTAGCTTCTTCACTTAACCTGACCAACAAATAAGAAACTCATTATTATCCTCAAAGAGTGTCACTTTAATTTAATCCTCATTCAATTACCCAACCTAATTTGATACCAATTTTATTAAGAGGGAGAGAGTTAACCAAAACAAAATGCAAGTTTCTCCAATTTGGCTTCTTTCCTTGTAGCCCTCCTAAAGTGCTTATTCAGTTGGTTTGTAAAATTTGGAAAATATAAGGTTTAATGATATAAAAAAACATATTTTTAGATACACATGAAGGGATTACATCTCCCTACAAATTTTGATGAGCTAAATGCCAAAGTAAGTATACTAACTCAACCTAACCTTCTTGAAACTAGGCATAAATTAAGTCTCTAGGACTATAAAATTGAGTTTAGGATCCAAAATACTCCACACATGATAATAGTAAAATAAACAAATTGAGTCAATTTTAGGATAATAAACTCAATCTTCAAGTGATTTTTTAGTGTTTGAAAAGGTGTCTAGATATTTTAACCATAAAATGCCCAAAACACTAGGTAAGGTTCTACACAGACCTGAGAGGTGAAAGTTTGATGATTTAAAACTCAAATGTGTGTTTAAAAGAGTAAAATCACTTTATTGAGGTTTTTAAAAACCTTAATAAACTATTTTAATTGAAATAAAACTTAATTAAATCAAAAATAGACTCATAAATTGTAATTACTCACTTGGACTGTACACAAAATATAGGGTACATGACTGTGTGAGAGAACTTTGAAGTTTTGAATGAGATTTAATCTTATCAAGGGTATAATGAGCATAAAAAAAGTTAAATTAACCTAATTAAAACTTTCTAACACCATTTAAATCATCAAAATTCTTGAAAATTAGACAAATAAACCTTTCAACTCACTTGATACTTGATTATGTCACCTAGAATGCATTTAGGCCTGAGTTTCTCTCTTCCAACCTATATATTAATGATTATACTCAAAATATAAGAATGTGTGTGTGTGTGTGTGTGTGTGTGTGTGTGTGTGTGTGTGTGTGTGTGTACACACTTACAAATAGTGATAATTATAATAATAATATGATCCAAGAGATATTCTCATTCATTAACATTCATGATCTTCACAAGCATACACATAATTTGAGACAGTCAGTCTTATCTTTTTAAAATTTGGACCTTCTTCTTGTTATTGGATAAATATAAATTTTTATATATTTAATAATTAACCCCCTTGATCCTCTTCATTTAATTTAATTTCCTATAAAATCTCTTACTGAATCATATTGGTCATAGGTTCATGCTTGTACAATTAGCATCCTTGGATGTTATAAAAGGTTTAAACATGGAAAATATGACCAAAAAAGTGGAAAACCAATAAAAAGAATCATAAAAGATATAATACCCATTAAAAAAAAAATTATAACATTTTAACTTAGAAAAACATGATTAATACCATAAAACTAAAGAAAAAATTCAAAAAAGTAAATTTGGAGTTTTGGCGAGAAAATGCCTAGAGAGATCCAATTCAAATTTTATACACTCCTAATACTTATAAATGACTCCAAAAGGATATTAAATACTAAAAATACCCATAAATACTTTTAAAAATAACAAGCCAAAATTTAATAGATAAGGTGATTCTCCTACATCAGTTATTAGGAGAACAATTGGAAAAGGACAAATTATTAAAAGAAAAAAATGAGAATGAACAAGAAAGGTTAAAAAATATACATTAGGAGAAGTAAATAAAAAATAAAAAATAAAATTTCAAGCTAAGAAATAATTTATTTTTAATAAAATTTACCTAACAAAAGAGGTTCAAAAACAAGATAAACCTATACAAGTTAAGGTTGCAAGTGTGGTTTCAAAGGAATTAAAATTTGGACCTTCTTCTTTTTATTGGATAAATATAAATATTTATATATTTAATAATGAACTCCATTGAGCCTCTTCATTTAATTTAATTTCCTATGCAATCTCTAACTGAATCATGTTGGTCATAGGTTCATGCTTGTATAATTAGCATCCTTGGATGTTATAAAAGGTTTAAACATGGGTAAAATGACCAAAAAATTAGAAAACCACTAAGAAGAATCATAAAGGCTATAATACCCATTAAAAACAAAATTATAACCTTTTAACTTAGAAAAAACATGATTAATACCATAAAACTAAAGAAAAAATTCAAAAAAATCAATTTGGAGTTTTGGCGAGAAAATGCCTAGAGAGCTCCAATTAAAATGTTATGCACTCCTAAGACTTATAAATGACTCAAAAGGATCTTAAATACTAAAAATACCCCATAAATTCTTTTAAAAATAACAAACCAAAATTTAATAGATAGGGTGATTCTCCTACATCAGTTACTAGGAGAACAATTTGAAAAACACAAATTATTAAAAGAAAAAAATGAGAATGAACAAGAAAGGTTAAAAAATATACATTAGGATAAGTCACAAAAATATAAAAAATAAAATTTCAAGCTAAGAAATAAATTATCTTTAATAAAATTTCCCTCACAAAAGCGGTTCAAAAACAAGATAAAACTATAAAAGTTAAGGTTGCAAGTGTGTTTTAAAAGGAATTAAAATTTAGACCTTATTCTTTTTATTGGATATATATATATATATATATATATATATATATATATATATATATAAAATAATGAACTCCCTTGAGCCTCTTCATTTAATTTAATTTACTATAAAATCTCTAACTGAATCCTATTGGTCATAAGTTCATACTTGTACAATTAGCATCCTTGGATGTTATAAAAGGTTTAAACATGGAAAATATGACCAAAAAGGTGGAAAACCACTAAAAAGAATCATAAAATCTATAATACCCATTAAAAACAAAATTATGACCTTTTAACTTAGAAAAAACATGATTAATACCATAAAACTAAAGAAAAAATTCAAAAAATTAAATTTTGAGTTTTGGCGAGAAAATGCCTAGAGAGATCCAATTAAAATTTTATGCACTCCTAAGACTTATAAATTACTCCAAAAGGATATTAAATACTAAAAATACCCCATAAATACTTTTAAAAATAACAAGCTAAAATTTAATAGATAGGGTGATTCTCCTACATCAGTTACTAGGAAAACAATTGGAAAAAGACAAATTATTAAAAGAAAAAAATGAGAATGAACAAGAAAGGTTTTAAAATATACATTAGGAGAAGTCACAAAAAAATAAAAAATAAAAGTTCAAGCTAAGAAATAAATTATCTTTAATAAAATTTTTCTAACAAAAGAGGTTCAAAAACAAGATAAACCTATAAACGGTAAGGTTGCAAGTGTGGTTTCAAAGGAATTAAAATTTGGACCTTATTATTGTTATTGGATAAATATAAATTTATATATATATAATAATTAACTCCCTTGAGCATCTTCATTTAATTTAATTTACTATAAAATCTCTAACTGAATCCTGTTGGTCATAGGTTCATGCTTGTACAATTAGCATCCTTGGATGTTATAAAAGGTTTAAACATGGAAAATATGACCAAAAAAGTGGAAAACCACTAAAAATAAAAATAAAATCTATAATACCCATTAAAAACAAAATTATAACCTTTTAACTTAGAAAAACATGATTAATACCATAAAACTAAAGAAAAATTCAAAAAATAAATTTGGAGTTTTTGGGAGAAAATGCCTATAGAGCTCCAATTCAAATTTTATGTATTCCTAAGACTTATAAATGACTCCAAAAGGATATTAAATACTAAAAAGACCCCATAAATACTTAAAAAAATAAAAATCCCAAATTTAATAGATAGGGTGATTCTCCTACATCAGTTACTAGGAGAACAATTGGAAAAAGACAAATTATTAAAAGAAAAAAATGAGAATGAACAAGAAAGGTTAAGAAATATACATTAGGAGAAGTCAAAAAAAAATAAAAAATAAAAAAATAAAAGTTCAACTTAAGAAATAAATTATCTTTAATAAAATTTTCCTAACAAAAGAGGTTCAAAAACAAGATAAAGTTATAAAAGTTAAGGTTGCAAGTGTGGTTTCAAAGGAATTAAAATTTGGACCTTCTTCTTGTTATTGGATAAATATAAATTTTTATATATTTAATAATTAACTCCCTTGAGCCTTTTCATTTAATTTAATTTCCTATAAAATCTCTAACTGAATCCTGTTGGTCATAGGTTCATGCTTGTACAATTAGCATCCTTGGATGTTATAAAAGGTTTAAACATTGAAAATATGACCAAAAAAGTGAAAAACCAATAAAAAAGAATCATAAAATCTATAATACCCATTAGAAACAAAATTATAACATTTTAACTTAGAAAAAACATGATTAATACCATAAAACTAAAGAAAAAAATCAAAAAATTAAATTTGATGTTTTGGCGAGAAAATGCCTAGAGAGCTCCAATTCAAGTTTTATGCACTCCTAAGAATTATAAATGACTCGAAAAGGATCTTAAATACTAAAAAGACCCCATAAATACTTAAAAAAATAAAAATCCAAAATTTAATAGATAGGGTGATTCACCTACATCAATTACTAGGAGAGCAATTGGAAAATGACAAAATATTAAAAGAAAAAAAAGAGAATGAACAAGAAAGGTTAAAAAATATACATTAGGAGAATTAAAAATAATAAAAAATAAAAAAATTTCAAGCTAAGGAATATATTATCTTTAATAAAATTTTCCTAACAAAAGAGGTTCATAAACAAGATAAACCTATAAAAGTTAAGGTTGCAAGTGTGGTTTCAAAGTTATCAACCAAAAATAATTTTTCATATATAGATCATTTGATTTTTAAACCCTTCATATATAGAAAAAAATGTACTAATGTTAATATTTCATCCTATTTTAAATCCAATATATGTATCATGACACTTCTCCAATATATTGGGTATGATATACAACACTAAGGTAATATTATAGGGCCTTAATGCGACATTGAATCTATTGGACTACTGGTCAAATTTAAATCAAATACATATTTTTATATTTCACATTGATTCTAGCTTGGATGAATGTAATACAAAACTAGGAATATCATGGAAGAAAGCAATTTGGTAATAGTGGGTAAATATCATGACTATGTCACATTTGATCATGAAAGTGCAATGGATACAATTTCAAGATATGAAAAAATCATTGAGAAAGAAAAAAACAAAGGAAAATATTTTCTCGATTATCATTACAATGAAGACAGCTAGTACCATCACAACAAAAGCACATTATATAACACATATTACCAAGAAAAATAAATTATAAATTTTAAAACCATATAATGGACTAAGTACTTTTACATATAAAAATAAACAAAAGACAAGAATGGCATACCACAATTTCAGGATCAAGAGGTTGATTAAGTTTTTGATGATGATTATGTTTTTGATGATGGGAATAACATGACTAATATGCAGGATAAATATGGAAATATAATTTATGTTCACAACACACATGATACAATACATACAAATTGGCATCCCATTGAATATTACATAGCTTATTTGACTTTTAATAGCATCATTTCTTGTACATAGCTTCTTGACTATTATATCATGTTCTTCTATTTCTTACATATTCAATCGATTATTCAATTCTTCTACACCCTTAGTTTTTGACTAAATTTTTGGCTTCTTGGATCTTCTTTTTTGACATTTATAGATATAAACATTATAAAACATTGATATATTATACCATATTATTCCATTTATCTTATTGTTTTCATAGTCTACATTAATAAAACTACATTTTATATCAAGATCAGAATCAACTAGTAAGAGTGAAGATCGATTGGCACTACTAACCTCAGTTGGTTGATCTTAACTTGTGTAAAATTTCACCTAAAATTTTAATTTCACAAAAATCCTTATTACCTCCTTAATTATTTTATATTTAATAAGTGTTTAGTCATTGTGGGTCTGATTAGGGTCAACTCAACAATTACACTCTATCTTTTTCTATTTACAAGTTTTCAATCATTGCAAGCCCTATTAGGGTTTAAATCTTAGATAATCCATTTTGAGGTCTTCTATAAAACTTTTAAGGTCAATTATCCACATACATACCTAGTTCAATTTGTTTCATATGATTATGACCTAAATTTCTTATTTTTTAGTAAGGATCAAAATCGACCAGTTTAGGTCAATAGTGGTAGTTGATCCTAACCTACTTGGAGGATTCTGGCTTTATTCATTTTTAGTCATATATTTTGGGAATTTACATATTCCAATTTTTTTTTTATTCTTCAAACTTATGTCAATTTCACATATTCATATCTAGGATAGAAAGAACTAAGTTTATCATTTCATTTCATGGTTGGTCTTCTTACAAATGATTACTTTATTGAATCCAGTCTTTTAATTTCATTTTTCTTATCAAAAGTTAATTTATAACATTATTATTTATTATATTTCATTTATATTAATTATGTCTAATTCACATTTTAATCCAAATTTTGATAAAACACATGTCACACTTGTAGACACCTAAATAGTGTCTAACCCTTGGTCACTTTCCCCCTTAGTCCATTCCTAACCCATTCCTAACAATTACTAATTTAAAATAATTAACTTATTTTGAATTAACCCCCCCCTCCTTGGACACATCACCCATGACACCTCACCTAGGACACCTCGCCTTGGACTAATTCTCATCCTATGACTCACCCAAGACTTATTCCTACTTCTCTCTAACCGCCTAACAAACTCTCGTGTGTATTTAGCCCAACCCTCGACATTCTCTAATGGATAGTGCACTTGGCGGATGAAAAATGGGCTTAGTGGCTCTTTTTGCCCGTTCTAACCCCGCCGATGTCAATCAAGTGTCGGCCAATGCTGGCAGAATCACTGACGTCGGTTATACTTAACCATTTTTTCAGACTCTTTGAGGATCAAAATAAAAAATTAGCTAATCTCTGGAAGCGAATCACTAATCCTTGAATCTTTAGTCTTCGACCATCCGTCAATTTGCAAAATCTCTCAGTCAAGCCCCTCACTCTCTCCCTCAGGTGCAGCAACAGCTTCAAGTTCTCCACACATGCTACATCAATAGCAGGTATGGGAATCATCAGTAGCACATCTTCCACAAGGCACAGGTAAGTATACTATCTGTGTTTTTATTCTCTTTTCAGTTATTGCTTTCAAACAATATCTCCCTAGACCAGACTGTTAACCAAGCCAGACCTGAATCTTGACTTATCTATCTCCCTGTTTCCTCCATCCTCTATCGGACCATACACTCTGCCCATTCAATCAAACTTTCAGACCCAGACCCCAGACCATTCAACCAAGCCCAAAACTTTGTCTCAAGACTGTTAACAAACCCAGACCCTTCCTTGGCCTTGTCCACAGATCAAAACCCTGACCAGACTCTGTCCACAGACCACAGACCTGCCTAGACCCCGTCCAATCTAACTGCCCCGACCGACGCCGGTCACTACCCCAACCGACGTCAGCATATTAACCGACGTCAGCACCTTGACCAACCGACGCCGGTGACTGTGACCAGTTCGACAGCTTCTTTCAAGTAAGTCTTTCCTTCCCTTTTTCATTCCATCTTTTATCATTTTAATTCTTTATCATTCTATTGTTTATCAGACACTTCTTTTTATTGATTAGTGGGTTTATATCCCTTAAGGAAGTTTTCATACTTCTGAGATCAAGCTTTCGCTTGACAACCCACCATCTGTCCATTTAACGCCTTCTTTTGTCCAAGTTTATTTTCTTTGCAGGTGTCATTCCTCCACAGCCAAAGAGGAGTACTCACAGTGTCTGGATTACAGTGCGCAGACTATATCCAGGTACACATCAAGCCTTGACCATTCTTTCTTAAGTTTCTTAATTCCTCCTTGAATCTGAAAGCAAAATTTGAATAGAAACATTCTGGCATGCCCGGTGGGATGCCTTTAGGGCCTTCCTTGGTTTCCCTTTCTTCTTTGTTCATTTAGGTGCATTAGGCTTCTTAATCTTCACCTCTTTCTTCTTTTCTAAAAAGACATCATAAGTAGGAAATAAAAAGAACTTTTTCTTTCTTTTCTTGCATTTCTAGTCTAGTCAAAACAAAAATCATTTCCTTCAACCCTTTCTCCAACTTGTTTTCATTCCAATTTAACATTTCAATTTGGGGCTTTAAAACTTATTGCATTACATTTCTGCTTGTGCTTGCATTTTCTAGTCCACACTTAGTAATTAGTAAAACACATATTGAATAAATCGTAGATCACTTGATGTTACACAAACAGACCACGTGCACTCAATTAAACAAAAAACTCACTTGAGACAAGGCCCGACTGGGATTTCATCACCCAGCGGATACCTTACCCATCTCGGCAATCCTACTTGGATTTCACCACCAAGGGGAAAGCCAACTCTATTCTCTGGCAGAGTCTAAACTATAGTGAAAGTATATTTTGGCTAAGCGAAACCAGCTAACAACTAGAATCGTGAAGTGAGGGGAGCTTGCTCCTTAGCACCAGGCCTGTACGGAAGCTAATACAGACTTTTGAGCACCTAAACATACCTGAAACCATCTTTAGATTACCTATTCTAGGACCCTTCTTATAGCCAACTTCCTCAAACATCACATTAAGGCATAAGCCACACGATCTTAATAAAATTGTTTCTAGGGATTTAACGCTAGGATCTGTCTGTCATCATCTTATTTTCTATTTTTATCTGTCTTTTTTGAGCTGGTAAGGACGTCTTCTTCATTTCCAAAAACTTTTTTTTTGAGTTTCTGGAAAACACAGTAACTGACATCGGCCCTGTAACCGACGTCGACAACTTCTCTGTACCAGCATCAGTCATCTGATCGACATCGACAGTATTCTTCACCGACATTGGTTTTTATACCAATGTCAGTCTCTGTCTATTTTCTTTTTCCAAAAAACAGCAAGCTTAAAATCCAACTTTTTGACTGTCTAAACATCCATTCTGGTTTTTTGAGACTGACAGAACACAATTTTCTGAGACCTGATCCTTTCTTGCCTTGAATGGTTTTGACACGCATTCAAACCAAGGCCCTTCTTGACCACGCTAGTCAATAGCCGCTTCCACCTTCACCATCTATAACCAGTCCTATAATGGAGTTCAACTCAGAGACTGAAAGAACTCCCACTCGCCCAACCCCGCCTCAAACTCCTATCGTCCCAGAAGAGGACCAAGATTTTGCATGATTCTTAGACCTTAACGTCAAATCCTTACAACACTATCTCGCAAATAGCCAAATGTGTGACTCCCTAGGCAACCCAATCTATGGGATGCCGACTTCTTTAGTTGACACAAGAATCACATCAACCGCACCTACAATTCAGCCACTAGACAACACCTCTACCAATAACCCAACCATGTCTTACCTTCAAAACGTAGCCACTCCATCTAAACCTACCTCCATGGGGGTTCCGATACTCCCTCAACCTCAAATCACTCAACCAAACCCCACACCTTTCCAAAACCTACTAGTCTCTATCCCCCCTACTCTTGCACCTATCAACACAAGAGTAACCGTTTACCCATCAACAAGCATAGCCACTCCTCAACCATCCTTGATGGCCCCTATCCAACTTGTGCCTACCAACCCTGTAACACAAGTACCCTTGGCCCCAACTTTTGCTCCCATAACCAGCTACCAATATTTTGCATCTACACAACCAACCACGTCATACGCCCCTCCAAATATATTTCAAGCACCTTATAATCTAGGGGGCGCTCCACCCACCAATCCGTCAGCAGATATCATCAAAATGCTGATGGATAAGATGTCTAGCTTAGAGACTTCCATTTCTGGCTCACACAATGCTCTCTCATACGAGCAAATTTGCAATGAGCCTATTCATCCTTCCATTCTAATTAGACCATACCCTAACCAGTGGGAGCTTCCCAAATTTTCTTGCTTTCAAAGCAAGGAAGACCCACAACAACACTTACGGGCATTCAGACATGCCTGTTACCTTATTGCCCATGATGATGCATTGCTCTTGCGCACATTTCCTATGTCCCTTTCTGGCACTACGCTCGATTGGTACAGCTCTATTGCCAGTCATTCCCTCTTCACATTTACACAGCTGGCCCAGCTCTTTCTTGATCACTTCTCCATTAACATCACCAAGAAGGTCTCGATCACGGACCTCTACACTATCCGCCAATTCGAGGACAAATCAATAGCTGACCTCGTTGCTCATTGGATAGGCCTCATCAATCAACTCTCCTTTTCCTTACCTCAAACTGAACTTATTGAACTATTCTCCCGAGCTTGCACCAAACATATTTCTTCCACTTTAAGGGTTCAGACCTTCCGTACCTTTGACGAAGCCTTCACGATGGCACGTAAACTTGAATTACGTGCCATCGAGGAGAATAAAGTCAAGTTGTGGAGCAAGAACCCCAACTCTAAGACTAATGACTCTTCCTCTTCTAAACCTTCATCATCAAATCCTAAGTCTAAAGCTTCAGCTAATGCTGTGGTCATTAGACCTTCATCCTCTTCATCCAATCAGCCTGAGCCATCCACATCTCAGAGCGCCACCCGTCAATTCCAGCAGAGATACGTACAAAGATAGTATACTCCTCTTGGAGAATCTGACGCATCTATACTGGAAAAACTTGTTAAATAGGGGATTCTCAACCTCCCCCAGATTCGACCACCACCACAATTTGATCCCTCACGCGTCATCCCTGCGTGGTATAGGGAAAATGACTTCTGTAATTTCCACCGTGTCAAAGGTCATGACACGAGAAACTATAAAACCTTCAAAAACATAATCCAGGACATGCTTGAAAAGGGTGAGCTCATTCTAGATAATCCCAATGCACCTCCAAACTAGGGCATCGATATCTTCAAGCAACCATTCCCCAATCATCCACCAACCCAAAATAATGTCCAGACCTTGATTGACAACATGCATGAACATGATATTCGAATGGTCAATACGGTCTCGCCCTTCATCCCCAACCAACCTCAAGAGGTTAGCCCATCTACCAGTCCATCACGTGTGGACGAACCTCTTTCCCTGGTTAGTTCTCCATCAACCTCTCTCATCTTAGAGGACGCCTCAACCTTACCGGCACCACCAGTCTCACCATCCTCCTTTCTTCTGCCTATGGAGGATTTGACCTTACCCACTCCTCGGCTACAAGTGGAGGGCACCATAATCCCTACCCTTTACCTGCTTAAGGAGTCACACTCTCTAATTCTTTCTCCACCAAGAGAAGAACCTGACTCTCCATCGTCTTCAATCAACAATAATCCAGTTATAACTCCCACATATCTTGGGTCTGAAACTACTGCCACACCTAACACATCTTCTCAAGGATCCAAACCTAATCCAACATCCTCCCAACCATTTTCCCGACTAGTGGAGAAATTAGAACTTCTCCCTTCAAGGAAAGTGGAGCATCGGGGATTGTGGGAACATCTTAAAGTTCTTCAACATTCCTGTACCCTCTCGTCTCATGCTGCCAATCCTCCCAAGGCAGAATCGCCCAAAACTCTCAACAAAGACCAAACTCCCACTTCTAAACCTGCATCTACCCAATCTAAACCGATCAAGTCACTTGGCATTTGCCCTCTCTCTACCCTCACTCACCCACAAGTGAAGGTGGACTTAAACCAGACCTCGACCAAAAGTAGTCTTCTAACCAAGTCAAAGAAGACTGTCAGACCACACAAGCGAACCCCTCCTCCACCGTCAACTTTGCCCTCCATCCTAGGTCCTCATCCTTCTACGCTAATCGGCGTGCTTCCTACTCTGACTCTTAACCAACACAAATTACCTCCATTACTTCCTTTTCCAATCGCAAGTCAACCCCCTCTCAAAAATTTGGCACCTCTCACAAAGAAAGTGTCGTCTTCACCTGTCACTGCACCACAAACCCAAAAGGTGGTACGAAAACCTTCTTCAACATCCCCTAAGCAAAATTCACCAGCGCGTCATGCATCAACAAGCACGGACCCCTTAGAAGGTTCATACGCTTTGATATTACACCAACTTTTGCAGACTTCTAGCATTACCCTTCTTTCCATCAAGCCATTCCAACCTCTCGGGTCAAAACCATCTTGGTTCGATGATACAAAGATTTGTTTATACCATCGCATGCCAGGACACGATACCGAGACTTGTTGTGCCCTCAAGGCAGTCATTCACCGCTATATGGAGAAAGACATTCTTCTCCTTGAGGACACTCTTGACCAACCCTTGACACCTTCCCATCCAACCTCTTCAACTATATCAATGTCTCACCAGCAGGCCATGACCCCTTCTTCACTTACTATCTTTGAAATCAATGCTATCCATATAACCACTAGGTCACGAAAGGACAAGGTGAAAGAAAAAGTTGCTATTCCTTGGACCTATCCTTTTGTCCAAGCACCTTAACCACCGAAACCCAAGATTTCCATCTTAGGTGCATCTCAACCCCTTTCTTCAGAGGCAATCAAAGAATCTATGATAAAACAACTTCACCAAATGCCTGTGAAGATGACCCTATATGACCTTATCCAAAGTTCCCCCTAGCATCGCCAGGCTCTAATCAAAGCCCTACAGGCAACGAAAGTCCAACCTGAAGACCCACAACCACTAGCTACCCTAGTCCATTATTTATCCCCCGTCACCTCCATTACTTTCAATGATTCTGAGATTCCTACCTCTACCGTGGAAGATCAGGACGCTGCCCTTTTCATCACAAGCTACGTTGATTGAACCCATATTAAACGAGTTATGATTGATGGGGGCACTAGCATTAATATCATTTCCTCCCATGCCTTTGATCAATTGGCCCTTCCCAAGAATTGCGTATCAAAAATTGATGCAATCCTTAGATCCTTTAATGACACCACCGCTAACACTATTGGCACTGTTGTCCTTCATATCCACGTTGGTCCATGCACAATCCCAGAGCTCTTCTACATCATTGAAGGAGAGTTCCAATATAACATGCTATTAGGGCGACCCTGGATCCACGCCATGGCTTGTGTCCCTTCAACACTTCACCATTGTGTCAAATTTGAACACGACAAATAAGTCCATGTCATTCCTGCCAACCCATCCCCTTTTAAGACTTGTAACACAACCTATATCCCAAACGACGTTCTTATCCCACTCAAGGCATCAACCCAAACATCGTCTCCATCTGCAGAAGCGTCAACTAGTACACAAACAACGGTTGCCACCACCTCATCTTCTCAATCAACAACCAAGGACCCCATGGATGATATCTTCCAAAGACTTTCACTGGGGGAATATCGTCTCCTTACTCTAGACATGTTCTAGACTCCTCAAGAGTATGGACAACCTCATCAAAACCCAAGTTATGACTGTTAGATCATAATGGTCATTCCTTATGGTCCTCCTAGCCTTCGAACCAATCTCGTCTACGGGGGGCTGGATCAAGCTCCTACTGAATCAAATCCTTCCTCCTCACCTCAAATATTCACATCCGATTTCTCCTTTCTTAGCAACCCCACCTTTGCACATACCTACCTTTATAGGTGTGCATGGAAGGGTTTTGGCTTTGGACGTTATGAACAAGGCTCTCATCGGCCTATCAAACCACCCAATGATGATAATGCAAAGAAACGGTATGGACTGGGTTTCCAAGAACCCACTGAGGCTTCCACAAACCTTTCCCCCGAACTAACCATCAACCAATTTCTTCTAGACTCGCCTATTCTTCCATCCTCACCTACGGAGTCGGTGGTTTCCATCCCTCCTAGTTTTTTTTTTGCATAAACACCATCCATTTAGAACCCCTAACTTATCAGCTCAACGGGGTTCCCAAGTCTCTCCCTCTCATTTATCCCAGCATGATAGATGATGAATCGGTAACTATTAACACAGTCCACTGCATAGACAACAATGCCATTCTTACCTATATGGGTGCCGATGATTCTTTTATTCAGCGCTCCCTCCCTTCTGAAACACAGGTTATGTTAAATGAATCAACCATCGACATTAACTTTTCATCTCCTGATGTTCCTCAAGTCTTAAAGATTGGTCAATCTTTAGACACCCAAGAGCAGATCGACTATACCACATTTCTCTCAGACAATCGCAAAGCCTTTGCCTAGACCTACGCCAACATGCCTGGCATCGACCTTAACATTGCCACTCATAACATTGTCACAAACCTAGAGGCTAAGCCTGTTAGGCAAAAGCTTCACAAAATGCATCCTCGTGTTGCACTTCTTGTCAAAGAAGAGCTTCAGCGTCTTCTTTCAGTCTCCTTAATCCAACCCATTGATTATTCACAGTGGGTCTCTAACATTGTTCCTGTCACCAAGGCGACTGGGGGGATCTGGATCTGCACAGACTATCGTGACCTTAACCTAGCTTGTCCCAAAGACGACTTCCCTCTTCCAAACATTGGCCAACTTGTTGATCTTACGGCTGGCCATGAGATGTTATCACTCATGGATGAATTTTTAGGATATAACCAAATCCTGATTGCACCGGAAGATCAGCACAAAACTATCTTCATTACACCATGGGGAACTTTCTGCTATTGAGTCATGCCTTTTGGTCTAAAAAATGCAGGCACCACATACCAGCGTGCCATGACTTACATCTTTCATGATCTCCTCCACAAAATCATGGAGGACTATGTCAATGACCTGCTTGGCAAATCCAAGCTTCGTCGTGACCATTTGACTATCCTCAATCATCTTCTCTCGTCTTCTTCAGTACTAGGTCCATCTAAACCCCAAGAAATGCATCTTTGGGGTCCTCTCAGGAAAGCTCCTGGGATTCATTATCTCTTTTTGTGGCATCGAGATAGATCCTGCTAAAATTTGCGCTATCCTCGAAATGCCACCTCCAACTAATCTCAAGCAACTTCGCAGTCTACAAGGAAAGCTTCAATCCATCCGTCGTTTCATTTCACAGCTTTCTGACCGTTGCCAACCCTTTCATCACCTCCTCAAGAAGGACATCTCCTTTAAATGGGATAAAGATTTCCAAGAGGCTTTTAACGCCCTCAAACGCTATTTGGTCTCTCCACCAGTCCTTATTCCACCAAAAGATGACCAACCCTTCTACCTCTACATCTCAGCAACCAATCATTCGTTAGGTGCCATGATCACGCATCGAGACGAGCAACACTGTGAGCAAGCAGTCTACTACATAAGCCGAACACTTGTCGACTATGAAACTCGGTATACTCGTACCGAGAAACTTTGTTTGGCATTAGTCTTTGCCACTACCAAACTCCATCACTATCTTCTCAATCACAAAACCTTTGTCATCACCCACACTGATCCCATCAAATACATGCATTCCAAACCATATCAAAACCAGTGTATGGCTCGTTGGCTTATGCTTCTTACTGAATTTGACTTAGAATTTGTCCAAAAAAAATCTATCAAAGGGAAAACAATCGCCGACCAACTAGCGGATGCCCCTCTTCCCGACAATCAACCTTCTCAGTGCGAGTTTCCTGATGAATCTATCGCCACTCTCTCGACTGATGACACATTCTACCAAATGACAATGTTTTTCAACGGCTCTAAATGTCAACTCGGTGGGGGTGCGGGGGTCATCCTCATTCCACATAAAGGTGAACCCATGCCCCTGTCTTTTAAAATCAACTTTGAATGTACCAATAATATGGTCGAATACGAAGCCTTAATTTTGGGACTCCAAACTGCCCTTTCTTTAAACATCAAGTCCATCAGCATCTTCGGTGACTCACAACTTGTCGTCAATCAAATCAATGGTTCATATCTTTGTAAAAATGAAATTTTACAAAGGTACAAGCACCGTGTTGACACTCTTCTAGCATTTTTCGACCATCACTTATTGCAAACTATTCCTTGATCTACGAATAAGTTCGCTGACACCATGGCTTCCCTCGCCTCGCATATACCTTCTTCATCATCATCCTCATCAAGAATTTATGTCATGGTACATCGTGTGCCATTGCCTTCATAAATTTCCACTGACATCAATCTCATCCACACCATAAACTCTAGTTCACAAGATGTATGGTATAAACAACTTGAGGATTACTTGGCTCATTCTCTCATTCCTCCCAACCTCTCTAGCAATGCGCGGCGGGCTTTCATCAAGCGCACCGCTCGCTATACCATGTTAGGGGGCCTTCTCTATAAAAGAGGTTTTGACGGCCTTCTTCTTCGCTGTTTAAACTCCACTGAAGCTTCTCATGCTGTTAAACAAGCCCATGACGAGATTTGTGGCAGACACTTCAGTGGTAACTCGGTTGCCAAGCGCATCCTTTGCCTGGGTTATTATTGGCCCACTCTTCATCAAGACTGTAGCGATTATGTTCGGCATTGCATCAAGTGTCAGCAACATGCTAACTTGCTTCATCTCCCTAGTCATGCCTTATAAGTCGCTCAGGATTTTTGGCCTTTTTCACAATGGGGCTTAGATCTCATCGGTGAGATTAACCCTCATTCGTCTCTTCGTCATCAGTCTATCATCACTGCCACCGAGTATTTTACTAAATGGGTGGAAGCTATTCCTCTCATCTCCATAAAAGCTGACAAGATTGTTGAATTCATCAACACCCACATCATCTGTCATTTTGGTGTACCTCACAAAATCATCACCGACAATGGCAAGTCCTTTAAAAACAAGACCGTCCAAAAACTCTGCGACTCTTTTGGCATCAAACTCAGCTTTTCTTCGCCTTACTACCCACAAGTAAATGGGCAGGCCAAGGCTTCTAACAAAATCCTAACTAAAATTCTCATGAAAGTGGTCAACGACACTGGAAGGGATTGGCACATTCAAATACCCTTCGCTTTGTGGGCCTACCGCACTAGCATCCGAACCTCTACAGGTGCTACCCCTTTCTCTCTAGTGTACGGAACAGAGGCTGTCTTACCTCTCGAAGTACAGATCCCGTCTCTTCACATTTCACTCCATGACATTCTTTCTAATGATGACTTTCATCAAGATCGATTAGCTCAACTTGAGTTACTCGACGAACGTTGTCTTGCTGCCCTCAATCATCTCCATGTCTATCAAAATCGCATCAAGCGCACCTATAATAAAACTCTGAGAGAATGAGATTTTAATATCAGAGACCTCATCCTCAAAGAGAACCAACATGTGACCAATATGGAATGGAGTAAATGAGGCAAATTTTCTCCTAATTGGCTCGGACCTTATATCATCACGCACAAGTATGGATCAGGGACTTATCGTCTGTCTTCTCTTGAAGGCCGACTAGAACCTGAGCCCCTTAATGCTTTGCATTTATGACCATTCTACTATTAGTCGAGTACTCATCCACTTGACATTTAACTTGAGCTCATCCCTTGAGCAATCCTTGTCCTTTTAATCCTTAATCCATTTCACCCTTTTTCCCTTAACAAAATCCTCTACAACCCTTTTATGATGCACGGATGCTTCGTCCTAATAAAAGGGAGACCTTGATCTTCTATAAGTCTTGTCCATGATTCAATATTCTGTCAAAAATTAAATCAAGATGTCAAAATATCCAAGGTCACAAAACCAAATCAAAAAGTAGACTGCTCCCTCGAAGGATAACTATAATCTCATTGCTGTAACTAATAGACTGCTCCCTCGAAGGACAACTATTCAAAATCTATAAAGCAAAGTATAGACCACTCCCTCGAAGGATGGCTATGACTAAATATTGCTACACACAGCACTTGCTCAGAAGCTTCCCGCATCGATCAGCTTCACAAATGACCACCAAATAAGTGACATCTTTATGTGGACTTCCCGCATTGATTAGTCCGCTCTCAAAAAAAAAAAAAAACTGGGTCATGGATTTGACTTCTAGTTGTCTCAAGGTCTCCTATAAAAAGGGGCAAAGTTATCCATACTCTAAAAATGGGTTACCCCTTTTTCTCCTATCATGTCACCTACTCAAGGGACTTCGAGCTCACTTTAATGTCAAAAGTGATTTGATTACTGCTCTAACATAACTATGGTCAATGACGCAACACATAAATGGGGCTCTTGGTTCTAACAACCCATGTCTATGTTGTCTTTTTGGTCCTTATCAATAAAAGGGCACTTATGCCTTTTACTTTCTGCCTATACTTTGGTCACATTCAACCACATCATTTGTCAAAATGACTTAATTTGACTCTTTTCAAACCACTCACATAAGCCTAATCATTCTAGTTTCCATCGCCATCAATACACATGGAAACTATCAACCACACAATTTATGTTAAGCATAAACCAATACTTGCTGAAACATAAATAGATCTCAATTCATTTTTAACAAACATCCATCACGAATATGGATAGTTGCTAGGGATGAAAAACCCCGACCAATGTTACAGCTTACACCATCTAGAAAAGGTTATAGCATCATCTTCTCCTTATCATTTCAAGCATGTACCCTCGGACATATGGAAAATGCTATATCTTTATCATGACCAATATCAACCACTTTGATCTTTTTTCCTCCCTTATTGGGAGAACTACATTGGCCTGAGGCCCTAACGACAGGGGCTATGTAGGCAGTACTCAGTTGACATGGGGTCTTCTGAGGTTAGCTCGGCCATTTTTCTTCATCACTTTCTTCCATCTCCTTCTCTCGTCACCTGTCAATCACAGCACAGTCAATCACATATTCATATAATCATTAGTATACTCTCATTTTCATTATAACAACATAAGTCATTAGTCATAAATATCATCCATCATAACTCATTAAACATTCACATCATATAATCCACAAGTTAAACATTAAATATCACATCTATCATCATCTAATCTAAAGTCATCATCATATAATCTATCATCCACAATCAATCAACATCATCATATAACCATTTCATAAACATATTCATCATCACATTCATTTTCATCATAGCATCATACACATAACACATAATATCAACATATGCATCACATCAAAATGTCATAAACATCAAAACACATCCATACATTTTCTTATTACACATGTCACTAAATCAAAAATGCTCATCATATATATATATCAAAAATAGTTTTATACAATAAGACACAATCTATGTCTGTCTCTCTCTCTCATCATACATCTCTCATCTTCGACTCGTAGGCCGATATATACATCAAAAATAATCAATCTCAAGGGCTGCCCTCAAGGCTGTGGCTGTGGTGGTGGTGGCGGTGGCCGAGAAGAGGTTGTATCCTCTCCCCCCTCTGATCTGTGCCATCTGCGAGACCCCGAAGCCGTCACTCGAGACATAGACCTCTGTTGGCTCTACTCCACCCGCATCTTTGAGTATCGTTGTATCTGAGGGAACCCCCTGATGGCCCTCTCATAATATACGATCTCATCCAGTGCATCACTGTATCTCACTAGAGATACAGTCTGTGGTGGACCCATCTGCCCTACTGCTATGCCCTGTCCTGATCCCTATGGTTATGGCTGGCCTAGGTGCACTGATGCCGATGGTCCTGCCCCCTGTGAAAATGCCAGCTGCTGAGATGGCTGCTGCCATGGGCCCTGCCCTCCAAAACTCTGACCTACCACTGTCTATGCCTAAGCTGCAGCCAGCTGTCCCTGTAATAGTGTGACCTATCTTGTCAACGCTGCTACCCGACCTGTCATCTCCGTCAGCTGCCCTATAACTCCTGCCAGCTATCCCTGCAAAATTGTGACCTGGACCTGAGCCATGTCTCTCTCCTACCGCGTAGTGTCTCTCTCCTCGCAGGCTGTATCCCACTCCTTGGTAATAGCCTATAGATCTGACTGAGGTCCCACTTGTATACCTCTATACTGCCTTGCCCACCATGCCGTGTAGGCCTCTATACACCCTGGGTCAGCTATCCCAGGTCCTGTCAGCAACTCCTCAAAATCAGGCTCCTCTATCTCCTCTGGCAGTGGGAGTGGCACCTCTATATCATCCTGCCTGTACTGTGGGAACGCGAGAGGTACATCCTGTAGTAGCCCGTACTGGCACCGCACTCTCTCTGCTAGGATCCTCTTAAGCTCACTGGCTCATCTACCTCTGACCCATTGCCTGCTCTGCGTCCCGACCATCTTCTCACCCTGGTCTCTAAACGCTGGATACACCAAGTATGGCCTCTAGATGATATCTGTTGGAATCAGGGCCTCCAGTACCCCTCGATAGTGATCAATATCCCTGACCACTCCATCCATCTGTGTCTGTGCCATCATCTTGTGCCATCACCTGAACCTGACCCTAAAGCCAGCCTGGATCACCACTGGGAGGCCGAGAGGTCAGGTAACCACAATGTGCTCATATGCCCAGCAGTGTAGAAGGTGGCCTACACACAGGCTTTACCGTCACTGCCGACTGATGCCCCATAGCTCTCTATATACCTGGGCCAAAAAGATGAGCGCCCAGGTGAACACTATTTGCTGCTCCAGTATATCCATCAAAACCCCGATCATGGCCACCGGGAACCTGCCTCCCTTCGCATCCGGCAACGCATAAATTGTGATGCCGATCATCATCAAAATTGCCAGCCAATGTGCGTCCTCATCCACCGCATACAAAGGCTCATATGCAAAACTAGCTAAATGGTAGCTCGTCTCCATGACGTGCTCCCCAAGTAGCGTGACCATGTGGATATCATGCACCTCTCTTGAGCACGCATAGATATCAGCTCTATGTACCAGCAGCTGCAAAATCTAGTACACATCCTCGACCGTGACCATCATCTCGCCCGTAGGTAGGTGGAAGGTGTTGGTGGCATGGTCCCACCGCTCGATCAACACCACCATGAGGCTCACATCTCTCGCTACTCTACAGTAACGTCTCAGACTGCCTAGCCCCACTGCGCTCATCTACGCCCACTCCTCGACTGACACGCCTCTGCGCATCTGCATCAGTAAGGTCAGGAGGCGATCCTGCAGCATCAGAGTCTGCCTCACCTGCATCTATCCAGAGTCCATCTCATGTTACAACTATTCCTACTCTTCCTATTTTATAACCACTCTAACCATTTATGCCTACCCCAACACCCAGGAAGCCCTTGGCATAGCTTTGACCTTTTGACTTGACCATTTTTTACCACTCTTTCTGACCAGGCAGCCACCGACATCAGTTATCGTGCTGGCGATGGCACTCACCTGACTGACGTCGATCACCTAGTGACTGATGTCAGCAGGTTAGCGACCGACACTGATCACTAGTCGACTGATGCCGGTGAACCTGCCGATGTCGGTGACTGGTTTAGCCCTAGGGCCAAATGGGGTGAGCCCTAAAAATTAGGGCTTCCCCATTTTAACCTCTAAACCCCCCCCAAAAAAACCCTCTAAAAAGACTCCTAAGCTATCCTAGACAACCCACCCACCTTCCTACCTACCCTCCCCCTTGATTTATACCTCAAACAACAAAAATTCAACAAATTAAAATCAAAACCAAAAACATCCAAATAGGGTTCAGAGACCCTCCTACCTCATCCCGACATCGCCGACATGGTGGCACGATGGGTGCCACTGGTGGTGGACCTCCCACAGGTCCTCTACTCCCCTCTGCCATCTCCGTTCTATCTCTCTGCTCTCACATGTCACTGGACCCACACACGCCTCTGCAGCCTCCAATCACTCTCCAACTTGCTTCTTCTCTCCACGAATACCTATCTGCCACCTCGCACAGCTCCTCGGTCAGCTCTGGGTCACTTTCACTCAATCCACTCTAGAGCTCTTTTTTCTCTTGGTCAAATGTCACAAATGACTTTTGGTGGGCCGCCAATCCAGTTTTGTCAGATTTGGTAGACTGTCGACGTCGGTAGAATCGTGCCCTAGGCCACCGACGTCGGTCGATTTCCACCGACATCGGCCTCTTTTGGCCACTGACATCGGTTCTATAACCGACGTCGGTAGCCTTAAGGCTAAAAACCTCTTCAAAATGACCAAAATCATGCCCCCAATCAGTCAGTCCTCTAGACCATGTCATTTTGGCCCCTTGGGGCACATTTAGATCACTTTTGCATCCATCCATCGACCACCAGACATTGGAGATCATGCCCATCTCCTAAAAACCGCGACTACTTCCAAAGCGATTTTGCCTTGGTTATTTTTGCATGTATGCTACCTCATGATTGGTTAGCAAAATTATGCACACACTTTTGACCTTCACAAGTATAGGATCGTAAGCCAGTTGATCCACACTACTTGTGACTTTTTTGTGTTTTTGGGAGCACTTCCTAAGCCTGGGATACTTGGAAAATGATGACCATTGGAGCTTCAGCTTAGATTGAATAACCCAATCAGCAGATGATTAAATGCTGGGGACTAGTTATTTCAATTTTGGCACTCCTTGACCCTCGACCTGTGATAATTTGACTTGACCATCCTCGTGAAGTGGTGTTCGCACAATCATAACTTTTGTAGCGTTCTCACTCTATCTTCCCCCTTTTTCATCCACTCTCTATCAAATCAGCACCCGATTCCAGGTTCCCTTCTCTCGACTCCTACTTTGAGGGGGGATACCTCATCCATAATCAGGACAACCAACCCTCGCCTATTTTTGTCTTGCAGTTCACTTGAACAACCAACAAGACGAAATCAACCTTATCCCATACCTAGGGCAACCAACACCTATTTTTGTCTTGCAATTCATTTAGAACAACCAACAAGACAAAAAGGGGTAAATGTAGACACCTAAATAGTGTCTAACCCTTGGTCACTTTCCCCCTTAGTCCATTCCTAGCCCATTCCTAACAATTACTAGTTTAAAATAATTAACTTATTTTGAATTAACCCCCCCTCCTTGGACACATCACCCATGACACCTCACCTAGGACACCTCGCCTTGGACTAATTCTCATCCTATGACTCACCCAAGACTTATTCCTACTTCTATCTAACTGCCTAACAAACTCTCATGCATATTTAGCCCAACCCTCGACATTCTCCAACGGATAGTGCACTTGGCAGATGAAAAATGGGCTTAGTGGCTCTTTTTGCCCGTTCTAACCCCGCCGACGTCGATCAAGTGTAGGCCGATGCCGGCAGAATTGTCGACGTTGGTTATACTTAACTATTTTTTTAGACTCTTTGAGGATCAAAATTAGAAATCAGCTAATCTCTGGAAGTGAATCACTAATCCTTGAATCTTCAGTCTTTGACCATCCGTCAATCTGTGAAATCTCTCAGTCAATCCCCTCACTCTCTCCCTCAGGTGCAGTAACAGCTTCATGTTCTCCACACAGGCTACATCAACAGTAGGTATGGGAATCATCAGTAGCACATCTTCCACAAGGCATAGGTAAGTATATTGTCTGTGTTTTTATTCTCTTTTCAGTTATTGCTTTCAAACAATATCTCCCTAGACCAGACTGTTAACCAAGCCAGACCTGAATCTTGACTTATCTATCTCCCTATTTCCTCCGTCCTCTATCAGACCATACACTCTGCCCATTCATTCAAACTTTCAGACCCAGACCCTAGACCATTCAACCAAGCCCAAAACTTTGTCTCAAGACTATTAACAAACCCAGACCCTTCCTTGGCCTTGTCCACAGATCAAAACCCTGACCAGACTCTATCCACAGACCACAGACCTGCCCAGACCCCATCCAATCTAACTGCCCCGATTGACGCCGGTCACTACCCCAATCGACGTCGACATATTAACTGACGTCGGCACCTTGACCAACCGACGTCGGCGACTATGACCAGTTTGACAGCTTCTTTCAAGTAAGTCTTTCCTTCCCTTTTTCATTTCATCTTTTATCATTTTAATTCTTTATCATTCTGTTGTTTATCAGACACTTCTTTTTATTGATTAGTGGGTTTATATCCCTTAAGGAAGTTTTCATACTTCTGGGATCAAGCTTTCACTTGACAACCCACCATCTGTCCATTTAACGCCTTCTTTTATCCAAGTTTATTTTCTTTGCAGGTGTCATTCCTCCACAGCCAAAGAGGAGTACTCACAGTGTCTGGATTACGGTGCGCAGACTATATCCAGGTACACATCAAGCCTTGACCATTCTTTCTTAAGTTTCTTAATTCTTCCTTGAATCTGAAAGCAAAATTTGAATAGAAACAACACTATCACTATTACTAGCTTAACTTCTTCTAAGTCTCTATTTGTCTTCCCTCTCCCTCTCCATCCTATCTTGATTTGCTATCTTACCTATATCATATCATATATACCTAGATGATACCATCTATTTTGTACATTCATATTATCTATACTATATTTTATAGACTGATATAATTCTAAGTATGTCTTTTAACATGTATATTGTATCACCCTATTTGATACTATACCATGCCGACCAACATCTTCTAACTATATTGGCTAAGACAATAACATTAGATTAGAGTTTAGGGTTGGTTTTAGGTATTTTAACATTATATATATGGGTAATATTTCATTTCTAATAATATATATGACATTAATACACTCTTCATTCACTTTTATATTATTTCTATCTATATTTTTACTTTTTTGCTTAGTTTAAAAAGAAAGAAACTAGTGAGGAAGGGTGTATAGGAAAACCTATAAAATATGTGCACATTGAATTATATAATTTATGAGAGATTTTATTTTTATTTTAAGGATGACCTGTAATAATAAATCATGACCACACACTTTTTTTATTAGACAAGTATATGGGTGGATTGCCTAGCGTGAGCTAGATCTTAAAAGCGAAAGCTTTCTAGGACGCTGCCAATCCACCTAATTTAAACATTTAAGTTGATAAATGAAAATGAAGTTATTTAAATAAAATAATATAAAATTAAAATTAAAAAATATAAAATGACATAAAATAACTAAAATTAAAACAAGTAAGTTAAATGCGTTACTAAAAAAATGACTAGACAAATCAACTAGTGCTGAAATTTGGTTAAGGAAAAATGGTGGTTTTTGGTTTGGAAATTTGATAAGGGTAAAAAAAATGGTTTGGTTGGGGTTGTAAAATGATTGAGATAATAAAAATTATAGGTGTGAATGGTTTAAAAATTCAATACAATAATTAATTAAGGTGGCAAAAGCATAAGGGGATAAAGAGGGTGAAGATGATAAAGGAGCAAAGAGGGTAAAGGTGGAAAAATGGCAAAAGAGGTAAATGGAATTAAAATGACAAAGGTGGAAAATGAGGTGAAGTTCAAGTTAATAAATATAAAATAATAAAATTAAATACAAAACAAATAAATATTGCCTTGAAGATTTTTTGTTGTTGTTGATGATGTTGTTGAAGAATCCTACAACAATTCTGACAAAGCTTCATTTATTTGATTTCTTCTAACCTCCAAGCTGATGATGACTTAATTCAAAAGTAGAAAACTTGAAACAAGTATGAATTATCCAAAAACAACTTAACCTTTGGTGAAGGAGAAGGGATTTTTTATAGCATTTGTTGTGAAGAATCATGCCAAAAGAAGGAATAATAGAAGTATGGCACCATTTTTTAAGTGGGCTCATAAATGACAAAAGGGATAAAGATGGTGGGATTCCCACCTTGTTGGTTTGTCTCCCACCTTGAAACTGAGTCTAATTTGGAGTGGAAATCATGCACATGGGCTCAAATGAGGTCAAAGGACTTTTCACAAAGCTAAATTTTCCTTTGACTAAGTGCCCCATGAGTTTTGGTACCATTCTCCATATGGGTGTATAAATGGTCATGAGAGACAAGAGGGTGAGATTAAAAATTAGTCAATAGGTCTCCCACTTGGTTTTTTTGTCTCCCAACTTGATAAAGAGTCCAAAATGGAGTGGGAATCATGCACATGGGTTTATATGAATCCAAAATACCTTCCACCACTCACTTCTATCTTTTGGATAAGTTTCCCATGTATTTTGGCACCATTATCCATGCATGAGGACAAAAAAACATGTTATTAATGGTTCCATAGGGAAAAATATGTCATATTCCAAAGGAGGGGGCCTTGGTTCTTTATTATGTCATGAGGTACCTTGGAGGTGGGTCCCAAGTGGGGTATGATGTCCCACCTCAATCCACCTCACTTCTAAGCCATGTCACTTGCCATATCACCTTCCATGTCACTTCCCCTATCACTTGCCATATCACTTGCCATATCATCATGAATAGTGGCAGTGGGTCCCAAGTGAATAGTGATAATGAATAGTACTTTTGAACAGTATTTTTAAATAGTAATTTTGAATAGTAATATATGAATAGGAGAATATTGATTTGGTTAGGTTAAGAGGGGTTGGTTAAGGGTTAATAAGGTTTTGAGGGGTCTTTAGGGAGTCTTGAGGCATTTAGCCATCAAAAATTACAAGTGTGTAGTTTTCTAGTGTCTACATTTTACCCCTTTTTGTTATGCAGCTTTGAATTAAAAAGCTAAAAAACAAAAATAGACCACTTAGTCAAAGGTTAGGATGCCTTGAGTATGGGAGGAGGTGTTCTCCCTCAAATTAGGAGTTGATGAGGTAAAGCAGAATTAGGTGTGAGTTTGATAAGCAGTTGGTGAGGAGGCACTCAGTGGTGTCATAAGGTAGTTGGGTATTTGAGATGCAAACATGCACATAAAATTTGACTAACTATGGTAGCCAATATCACACACAAACTAAATTTATCTATGTTTTTTAATTTAAGTTTGGGTCTAGCGGGACATATGTCAGGGGTAGTCGGTCCACAACATTAATCATAGTTGATCAGGTCATGACTATTAAGAAATATAGATAGGGTTGAGGTTGGTTATGGGTATCCAAGGTAGGAATTGATCCCATAAAACAAACCAAATGGTAGGGTCATGAAAAATTACAACATGGAAAGGCTGGTTGGTGTGGTTAAAATGACCTAGGCAAGGTTGTCATAAAGATATGTAATAGTTTGGTTCAAAAATGGCCAATGTCAAGGTTGACATGATTGAATGGTTAGTTGGTCAAAGAGAGTGATTGAAAAGGGTTCAATTAAGGGGTGGCCAAGCTAACTCAATATGCACTAGTCAAATGAGCATTGCCTACATAGTTCTATGGATGTGATATCCAAAAAAACATCAAGCCAAATGTAGTTCTAATTAGAGTTCAGATGGGCTTCCCTAATGTGATATGCCACATGGTTAGGTTTGGGGTGATAGTTTGGTAATGATGAGGTGGCATGGTATATATTGGTGAATAGTCATCATAATAATCCCACATAAATTAGGAGGAGAAGACATGGATGAGTATGGTAGGATAAATAAGTGGGTAACAAAAGGTTAAGCATCACAAATGTCTTGTGATGGAGTTAAGACAAAGAAGAGGTGCCTTCATGAGGAGGTTATGCCTTCTAAAATTTTGTGAGGGTATAAGCACAGTGATGGTATCTATCATTACAAGCTAAGTTATAGGAGGTGGGTATTTATCAGGATCTACATAGTCTCTTTGGTAAAGGTTTATCACTATTACGAGCTGAGTTTTAACAGTAATAGCAAAGTGATGACCTAAAAATAATTTATTTGATGGCTAAGTAGATTCTACAAGTTATAAAATTGATATCATGGTGATTGATAGAGGATGGACCTTTCCTAACCCAAAAGCTACATGGGTAGGATAGATAAATGGTGGCCATGTCTACATCCTCTATCTTAGTTCTTTGGAACCAAGGACTTTGGGTTCCACTTAGAAGAGGCCTTTTTAGTAGGTAGATAAGTGGTCTAGGATATTGGTTATATAGTTAGATAATATGGGGGAGCTTCTATAATGTCAATCATTTGGGATCTATTGCCACCAATAATAGTGATAGTTTTAGATGTGTCACCATTATAATAGTGTTGACCATTTTTGGTCCAATAGGCCAAAAATTGGCCCCTTTCTTTCCCTACTTTTCCCAACCAATTTCATTTTTTGATTCTGCACAAGTCTGGAAGTTTTTATAGACTCCACAGAGAGTTTTGATAGACTCTACAAACAATAAATAGGTTCTAAGCGCTTAGACAGTTCATCACTTTAGTTCAATGGCTTGGTTCAAATATGCATTGACGAAATAACTGTTGATCTCTATAGTGTCTCTTAGAGTCAAGCAGAAGCTTCCAAGTGTCATCTCCTGAGCCCCTTTCTACTTCATTTCTAAAAATAGTGGAACATGCCACATGTCTGTTTATAGCTCAACAAAGTGTGACAAGTGTCAGCATCTACGTTTTGGGTTCCTATGAGTTTCAAAAAAGCTTCTTTCAATAAGCTTTTCTCAGTGCACATGGAGGGCACCAAGTGGCAACTATGGAAGTTTTTTATGTGTCTCTCTAAATGTAGTGAAAGTTGCCACGTGTCCCTGGTGAGACTTAGCGGATGTTGTCTAGTGTCAACATCCATAGTTCTTCATTTTATTTCATTGTTGGGTAAAAGTTGTGGTGGGCCCTGGGGCTTTTGTTTCTAAATTAAGTGAAATGAGCCAAGTGTCATCATTTTCATAAATCTGAGTGAGTCCCAAATGCTTCTAATATTGTTGTCAGAGCTCAGTGAAAGCCACCATGTGTCATATTCTATGGGACTCTCGAAGGACATCTAAAGTTTTTAAAAGAGTAGCGGATGCTGCCACGTGTCCTGATATAACTCAACGGAGTGTGACAAGTGTTTGCATCCAAATTTCAAGTGTCTCATTATTTTCAAAGTAGTGGAATGTGAAAAATTTCAAAAATGAAGCACTCCTAATTAAAATACATAATGGAATTAGAACTTGAAGGCCACCTGGACCATGGAAATAGTGAACCAATGAAGTCCGCATAGGCATCAAATTTGAGACAATGGGATATCCGTTGATTTTCAAAAGTGGCAAAGAACCTAAAAACAAAATTAGTAACTAGCTGAAGAAAGAGGCAAAAGAATCAAGTGCAAAAATGGACAAACAATCTGAGTGATAAAGGAAAGTGTTGACTCAAGGAGTTACTCCAACAGTTGACACAATGTCTATGAATTGATCATCAAGAGGTGCAAACAGTGAATAATGCGACCCATTTTTATTCACTTTGCATTAATGAGTAGACAAACCACATGGGTGCCTTCAAGCATCAACCTTATTTGTGGGGAAACAGTGTGGCCCATGCTTTTGAATGCCTGAAGTCAGAATTAGAGTCGACACAACATTTATATTTCAAGTGGTTTCCTCTTCCCAATGCTCGGAGTGCACATAGGTTATTTGTAAAAAGGGTGCCAAAAAGGCCTTTTTATTCCTCTATATATTGTAGACTTCTCATTTTGAGAAAGGATCTATCTTTCACATTATAAGGGGAAGCCCTAGCAATTTTTCACCTAGAATCATTAAAACACACATTTTTACTTTTATTTTGGTTAGATACTTCTCTGAGTGTGTCTGAGTGTTAGTCTTGTGTTTAGTCATTGCTTCCTAATGCTTCCATAGGGTTGACACCAATGCACTTGGTATCTACAAGGTGTCATTTGTATAGGTGATAAGAAGAGCTGTAACTAGAGCATAGAGGTAGAAGGAGGTTACTAGATAGTGTGCTTCTCCTATAGTGCCTATGGTAAGTCCCTTTTTCTATGTATTCCATTAAAGCCTCCTTGTCAAGATTCCTATAGTCTAGTCTTTATACCATTTAAAGTGTATATTTTTGTTCTTTTGGTTCAGAGTGTGAGTGTGAGTAGATCAAACTTGTTTGGTGCATCACCCTATTAGGTTAGGTCTAATTGTTTTCAGCATCCTTCTCCTTTTTCAACCCCCCATTATATATATGTGTATTAGCAACTTACTAGAATAACTTAGATGAATCAAAGGGAGCTAGCCCTTATCTAGAGACTCTTCCCCTAGTTTTGCCTTGCCCACATGCAAGAGGGGAGTTTCCATTTTGACATGTGGAAGACAGGAGCTTGGCCTCTTGTCAAGGGTGCAATCCATTGCATCAATAGTTTTTGGCATGCTCAGTGGGACTTAGTTTTTACACTTAGTGAAGTTTCAAGATTGATGCTAGTCCTCTTATAGCAAAATCAACCATTTATAGCATTTGGCAACTCCACTGGTAAGAGCTTCAGTTTCTGATCAAAGACCAATCTAACCTCCTATGCCTAAAATCACCACATGATCTACTACTAAGGGTGTCCCTTTCAAATTCATTGAATTTCCTTTAAACTCAGCAAAGAAACTAAGGTTTGAGAAGACCCATCCTTATTCATCAAACCACTTTCCGAAACTTTTTATAAAGAATACCTATGCACGAAGGCCACAGTTACATCTTGTCATAGACATGGCATTACCCTTTGTGAATTTTTGTGGTCAGTGTCCCTTGAATTCCCCATGTTATGACCCAATTCTAGGAGTAGTCCTCAAAATTTTACCTCCTTTTTATGGAGAGGGGCCCATTAAATTTATTAAACACATCATAAATATTGTTAACCTCTGCAATATTCATAATGTCACCGAGGATAATATTGCAACCAGATTACTGGCATTATCTCTCAAGGGCAAGGTTTTAGACTGGTATGGGACTTTACCCATGAATTTAGTTGATTCCTAGAATGAATTGGGCACTCTTTTGATGAACCAATTTGGGGAGAAGGGCGACCACCTCGCTTTTCAAGCAAGTGACTACAATGAAAAGAGATCCACATGAATACATGTAGATTTCAACACTCAGTTTCAGAAGACATGGGATAAAATCCCCATTTTGGTAAGGCCAAATATTAGCTATGATTTCCTTTATTACTTAAGAGAATTGAATAGTGATATCACTGTTATGATACAATCCATGGGAGGACATGTGTTGCCTACCACCTATGACATAGCTATAACAGCTAAAAATTGCCTAGTGCAGGGTGGGAAATAGCTCCTAGACCCCATATGCCACTTTTCCCTAAAATGCTACTTCTAATTTAGAATTCTACTTCCACCTTAGCTCTTATACCTGGCATAGAAAAGCTAGCTGATACTCCATCTAATGAACTCCATGAAGTCAAGAGTTTGTTGTAAAATGTGACAAATGAACTAGTGGCTATTAAAAGGTAGCAAGCTCAAAACAATCGACCAAACTAAGGATACCAGTAGTATGACCAAACAAATATACCCCCTTTCTAAAATTATAATCAAGGACAAGGTCAACTTACAAAAACTAGACCTTTTCAAGGCTACAATCTAGGTGCCCTTCATCAACTAAGGCTATGATGCCTGTTCAAAACAATCTGGTACAAGAACAGCCCAGTTGCTCAACCATGGGATATGGTCAAGAGTAGGTTGTTTATACAAATGAAATGATGGGTCACTACCCAAATATACAATATAATTAGGTAGCCATCCAATTCTAAGGTTTTGAGGCTTCAATGTAGCTCGGCACAAGCAACAGTCAAACTCAGCCTGATTCTACTCTCATGAATCACCTAGAAGGTGAGTTCTATTCAGTCAATTATGTGGGTACTACAGATAATCAGGGTGACTTTATCATAGCCAACACAATATTAAAAAGGAGAGTAATGGAAGAAGTTGAAGCTGCTACCCAAATGTTAGCAATACCTTCTTCATCACATGTAAATCAAAGAGTCCCAAGCTTCAGACCGCCGATTGTATCTTCAGCTCCTCAGCCTACACCTCATGCTGTAAATAATCCCAAAGAAAATTTGAAGGAAGGCAACCCTCATGTCAATATGGTTGACTAGATGAAGAAGATGCACATGAACATCTCCTTGTGGGATTCATTATCAATACCAGGGCAAAAGGACATGCTGTAAAAGGAATTGCATGAGCTGAATGAACAAGTTATCCCAATAAGAGCTGATAATGTTTTGATGATGAATGGATAGCCTTCCACCTTAGGCCAAGTCAGGAAAGAAGAAAATGTTCCCCCTTTTTATTTGTACTTGTTCATAGGAGATTTCTTGGTGCACAATTGCATCATTGATAGTAGAGCAAGAACCTTGGTAATTCCCAAATGCATAGCCGACAAGCTAGAGTTGAAATATGAAGAAATGACTAAGGGAGTCCTACAACTGGATGGAACACCAGCAAAGATAGTTTGGGTGGTGAAAGGTTTGAGCTTGATGCTACATGCTTGCTTGACCTTCTCAGTTCCTCATGATGTGGTAGTGGTAGATGTCCCTCCTTAGTTTGTTATATGCTTATCTAGGGATTTTACATCCAAGATAGGTGGCTACCTAGCAATGAACTAGTCTTATATGGTTTTTAGAACCAAGTATGGTACTAAAGTTAAGATTAAATCCAAACCACTCCATACAGATCATCTAGAACCATACTCGCTCAAAGTAGTAAATGTCAGCTATGCCATTATTGACCAAGAAGAATTCCAAGTAGATCAATCTCCATCCTCTACCCTTGAAGGAGTTGCAGACCTGCTCTTGGATGAATGGGGAAGTGACAAATTCAAGCATGATCCTTAAAAATTGATAGAAGAGATAGGCCTTGAAATTTATTGTATGCATGAAGAGGGTACTTTTGTACCAAATTTGATGAAAATGAGCCAAGAAAGCTCAGGTCTATGGCAATTGTTCTTTGATGGTTCAAGAAGTAAGTTGAGAGCTGGTGGTGGGGAGGTGTTAGTTTCTCCTTCAAAGGAAAAATATTTTTTAGATTTTTGGATCCAATTTTCCTACACATGCAATGCCATAGAGTATGAATCCCTCATCCATGGTTTGGAGTGGGCAAGGAAAAGAGGAATCAAAGAGCTGCAAGTTTTTGGTGATAGTGAGTTGATTGTCAATCAGGTAAGAGGCCAAAATTTGACAAAAATTTTTTTATTGAAGTCCTACAAACATAGGGTATGGGACTTAGTGGAAAATTTATTTGCTTTCAATATTACCTCCACTCCTAGAGAGTATAACAAGAAAGCAGATAGGCTGGTAGCAGTTGGTGCCCAGTTTGATATCCCTAGGGAAATAGACTGAGACCACAACTCACGCCACTTGAAGGTAGTGATCCAGCCCTCTGTACCCAAAAACATCACCAACTGGTAGGTCTTTGATAGTGACCAACAAATAACACTCTTCTTGCAATAAGAAGCTAATTTTGCTACTAAAAACTAGGTTAAGCTACAACAGCAATATGGCAGCCAAATTATTCAGCTAAAGAATAATAAACTCCCCAAAGGTTTGGTCACTCTAGAGAGTATCTTCAATAGAGATGACCAGTTGAAAAGTGACAAAACATGCATCAAAATGAAGGAGGAGCACCATGAGAAGGTTGTAATATTAAAATATAAGTTGTTGGCACTTGGGAAAGTGTGCACAGACCATGAAAGGTAGGCCTTCATCTTGTTGTGCCAAGAGTTTGCTTATGTCTTCGCTTGGGAGTATAGTGATTTGAAGGGTTTCAACCCAAGTCTGGCCTAACATACCATTGAGCTAGAAGAAGGTGCTATGCCAATCACGTAGAAGTAGAGGCTTGTCAACCCAATTATTGAGCCTCTCATGTGGAAGGAACTCACCAAGTTGATTGAGTTTAGGATAATATTTCTAATAAAACACTTCTCTTGGCTGGCAAATCTTGTTCCTATCTAGAAAAGGAATGGAGAGATCAGATTATGCATTGATTTTAGAGACCTTAATAGAGTCTCTTTGAAAAACCATTATCCTCTCCTAAGCATGGAGTAGATCCTTCAAATGGTGATAGGCAGTGAGCGTTTCTCCCTCCTATATGGGTATTCAAGATATAATCAGATTTTGGTGCAAGACTGTGACCAACACAAGATAACCTTCACTACCAAATGGGGGAAGTTTGCTTATAAGAAAATGCCATTCAAACTATCTAATGCTGGTGCCACCTTCCAATGAGACATGGACATGACCTTTCGAGGCTTGATAAATAACAATATGTTGGTATATATTGATGATGTGATGGTTTTCTCTAAGGAGGTGAGCCAACACATGAAACACCTCAGACAAATCTTTAAGAGGTGTAGAGAGTTTAGTATCTCTCTTAAAATGAGGAAATGTGTGTTTTTTGTCCATGAGGGGAAACTCCTTGGCCACATTGTTTCTAAGGAAGGCTTGACTATTGATCCAGAGAGAGTTCACTCCATCTTGGAGCTATCCTTGCCTAAGCACAAAAGGGGCCTACAAAGCTTCTTCAGCAAGATAAATTTCATCCAAAGATTTATCCTAAATTTTGTGGAGGTATTCAAGCCATTGAACTCTATGCTAAGGAAGGGTGAGGATTTCACATGGACAATGCAAAGAAAAGATAGTTGTGAAGAGATCAAGTAGGCCATGGCCTGAGCTCCTACTTTGATTAGCCCTGACTTCACCAAAGTTTTTAGCCTCTACACCTTCGGTAATGAAGAGGTAATATCCGCCATGCTTACCCAAGTGAATGGTGATAACCTTGAGCAACCACTTGCATTTTTTAGCCAAGGCCTAGAGGGTTTTGAGGTTAGATACACATATGTAGAGAAGCAAGTCTTTGCATTGATATAGAGTCTGAATAAATTTAGGTATATGTTGTTCAATAGCAGAATTCACCTCATGGTTCCAGATCCTGGCATCAAGGATTTCTTGACCAACTAAGACCTAAATGAAAAGTGAGCGGGGTGGATCACTAAGGTGATGGAATATGATGTGGATATCAAGATCACCAAACTGGTAAGAGAGAGAGGCCTGTGTGAGCACCTTATTGTAGAGTTTAAGTAGTAAAAAGAGGATAGTCTACTGATTCATGATGTAGCTAAAACAAAAGAACTGACTATCATGAAGGATTGGACATCAGACTTAAGGCATTTCCTTCTCACTAGTGAGTTCCTGCATGGCCTTAATAGCACCAGGAGGAGATATTTTAGACTCTAGTGCCTCCCTTATGTCTTAATTGATGAAGTGTTATTCATAAGGGATCTCTCAGGGGTCCTTTTAAGGTGCATAGACCCAAGTCAGGCCACAAGGTGCTGTCTGAGTTCCATGATGGGCCAACAGGTGGTCACTTTGCTCCTAGGCCTATAACTATAAGAATAATGAGAGCTGGTTACTTATGGCCTACTCTATTCAGAGACACCCATGACTGGGTATGAAAGTACCAAAAATTTTCACTTTTTGATGGGAAATAATGGTTGGTTGCCATGCCTTTACAACCTATTTAAGTAGAGTAGCCATTCATGCAATGGGGCCTTGACTTCATAGGGATGATTAACCCTCCCTTCAGTGTTGGACATAAGCAAGTCTTGACTGCCATAGATTATTTCACAAGATGGGTAGAGGATGTTACTTTGAAGGAGGCCAATGAAAGTGCAGTCCTAGATTTTTATGAAGATCTAGTGGCAAGGTTCAAAGTTCTAGTTACCATAATCTCAGATAATGCATTAGCTTTTTTAGGAACCAAAACAAGTGAATGGGCACTATGATATGGTATCTATCTTATCACTTCATCCAACTACTACCCATAGGGGAATGGGCTAGCTAAATCTACCAACAAGAATCTGATTAGGATCATCAAGTGAACAATGGAGGAGAATTAGAGGATTTGGCATACCAAGTTTAAAATAGCCCTATGAATAGATAGGGTCACCCCAAAGAGGGAAATTGGTAACTCACCATACATGCTCATATATGTAAGGTAAGATAAGCTCCCCATTTAACTTGAGTTATCAGCATTGGACCTCACTCACTAGCAACAATTAGAAAAAGGAAATAGCATGGAGGTTAGGCTATGTGAGCTGATGGAGCTCCAAGAGACAAGAGACTAGGCTATGGCTTCTATGACTAGCTGCCAATAGCAGATGAAGAGACACTTCAATAAGAAATCTTCATCAAAAGTTTTCTCTAAAGGGGACATCATCTTGAAATGGGATGAGGACTGAGTTAAGCTTGGAAAGCATGTGAAGTTTGATACCCTATGGAGTGGTCCATACGTCATCACTCAGTGTAAGCAGCATAATGCATTCCAACTCTCTAGGTTGGATGGTGAAGAACTATATATCCCAGTTTATGGGATACATCTTAATCATTACCACTAAGCCCTTATTCCATCATGTATATAGTTTCTTTGCTTCTTTCCTATTTTCCCGAAGTGCCTTTTGTGCACGTCAGTAGTTTTCTTAGTTTTGTGTGTGTTTTCATTTCCTTTTGGGGTAAACCTTCATGTTTAATTCTTGGATATCTCAAGGTTATTGCTAACATTTTCAATGTTACATTCTGACTCTGTGCCCAATGGACTTTAAGGTAACTGGTTTCTAAGCATAGTAGGCATGCTTCTCCTAAAAGTCACCAATTTGTTGACCATTTTTGGTCTAATAGGCCAAAAATTAGCCCCTTTCTTTCCTTACTTTTCTAAGCCAATTTCATTTTTGGATTCTACACAAGTTTGGAAGTTTCTACAGACTCTGGAAAGAGTTTATATGGACTCTACAGACAAGAAATAGCCTCCAAATGCTTAGATAGTTCATCACTTTAGTTTAACAACTTGGTTCAAATTCGCACTGATGAAATAACCATTGATCTCTATAATGTCTCTTAGATTCAAGTAGAAGCTGCCAAGTGTCATCTCCTGAGCCCCTTTCTACTTCATTTCTAAAAATAGTGGAACATGCCACATGTCCCTTTATAGCTCAACAGAGTGTGACAAGTGTCAGCATCTACATTTTGGGTTCCTATGAGTTTCAAAAAAGCTTATTTCAATAAGATTTTCTTAGTGCACACAGAGGGCCCCAAGTGGAAACTATGTAAGTTTTCGATGTGTCTCTCTAAATGTAGCAGGAGCTGCCATGTGTCCCTGGTGAGACTCAGTGGATGCTTCCAAGTGTCAACACCCACAATTCTTCATTTTATTTCATTGTTGGGTAAAAGCTATGGTGGGCCCCAGGGATTTTGTTTCTAAATTAAGTGGAATGAGCCAAATGTCATCATTCACATAAA
Organism: Torreya grandis; assembly: GCA_037957365.1. Classification (NCBI taxonomy): domain Eukaryota; kingdom Viridiplantae; phylum Streptophyta; class Pinopsida; order Cupressales; family Taxaceae; genus Torreya; species Torreya grandis. The sequence continues at coordinate 1,483,964 of JARHVA010000254.1, read as the reverse complement.
TCTGAGTGAGTCCCAAATGCTTCTAATCCTATTGCCAGAGCTCAGTGGAAGCCACCATGTGTCATCTTCTATAGGACTCTTGAAGGACATCTAAAGTTTCTAAAAGAGTAGTGAATGCTTCCACGTGTCTCGATATAGCTCAATAGAGTGTGACAAGTGTCTACATCCATGTTTCAAGTGTCTCATAAGTTTCAAAGTAGTAGACTATGACAAATGTCAAAGACAGAGCACTCCCAATTTAAAGACACAAAGGAATTAGAACTCGAAGGCTACATGGACCATTTTAAATAGTGAACCAATGACGTCCCCGTAGGCATCAAATTTGAGACAATGGGATATCCATTTATTTTCAAAAGTGGCAAGGAACTTGAAAACAAACTCAGCAACCAACTGAAGAAAGAGGCAAAAGAACCAAGTGTAGAAATGGACAAACAGTCCAAGTGACAACGGAAAGTGTCAACTCAAGGAGTTACTCCAGTAGTTGACATAGTGTCTGTGAATTGATCATCAAGAGGCACAAATAGTGAATAGTGTGACCTATTTTTCTTCACTTTGCATTGATGAGCAGACAAGCTGTGTGGGTGCCTTCAAGCAGTAGCCTTGTTTATGGGGAAATGGTGTGGCCAATGCTTTTAAATGCCTGAAGTCATAATCAAATCTGACACAACATTTATATTTCAAGTGGCTTCCTCTTCCCAATGCTTAGAGTGCACATGGGTCATTTGTAAAAAGGGTGCCAAAAAGGCCTTTTTCTTCCTCTATATATTGTAAAATTCTCATTTTGAGAAAGGATCTATCTTTCACATTGTAAAGGGAAGCCCTGGCAATTTTTCACTTGGAATCATTAAAATATGCATTTTTACCTTTATTTTAGTTAGATACTTCTCTAAGTGTGTCTGAGTGTTAGTCTTGTGTTCAATCATTACTTCCTAATGCTTTCATAGGGTTGACACCAATGCACCTGCTATTTACAAGGTGCCATTTCTATAGGTGACAAGAAGAGTTGTACCTATAGCACATAGGTAGAAGGATGTTATTAAATAGTGTGCTTCTCCTACAGTGCCTATATTAAGTCCCTTTTTTTGTGTGTTAAGTCCTCCCTATCAAGCTCCCTATAGTCTGGTCCTTCTACCATTTAAAGCATATATTTGTGTTCTTTTGGTTCAGAGTGTGAGTGTGAGTAGATCAAACTTGTTTGGTGCATCACCCTATTAGGTTAGTTTCTATTGTTTTCAGCATCCTTCTCCCTTTTCAACCCCCACCATTATATATATGTGTATTAGCAACTTACTGGAATAACTTAGATGCATCAAAGGGAGCTAGCCCTTATCTAGAGACTCTCCCCCTAGTTTTGCCTTGCCCATAGGCAAGAGGGGAGTTTCCATTTTGATGTGTGGAAGGTAGGAGCTCGGTCTCCTGTCAAGAGTGCAATCCACTGTGTCAACAAATAGCCCAAATTTGGAAGCCAAATTTACATCAACTAGGTTAAAGTGATGTAAATGACCACCAAGCCCATAAGGAATTCTAGATGGTAAAGAAAACAAAGACATCAAACATGGATCAAATGATAAGGGTGATAAAAATACATCATGATAGCCCATAATGACTATATCAGGATGACTAGTTAGATTGAGGGATATGTGTCCACTAGAAAAGGTGAGTCGACATGACCATTTTAAGTGGGAAGAATATTCAAGGGAATAAATGACATTATAAGACCCTCCCCATTAGTGGAATGGATAATCATATCGATGAGGAATAATAGTTAGATAGTCTATTTAAAGAATCATGGTAAGAATAAATACCTATCATGAAGTCATTTTATTTTTTAGGTCATTCAAGGTGTAGAGAACTACCAAAGGTTGAAGATGGTGAATAATGGGAATAATGATAGAGATAATCAAAAACCTCCATGACCTAAATTAATCTACACAGTGAATGTGCATATCTATCAAATATTGTAGCATGTAATGATGATAATGGAAGTGTTGTTAAATGAATAATAAGAGGAAATGAACCCTTAGCCTAAGATCGAGATTGAATTATTACCTTCTTAGTATCAAAGAAGGTGAGACTTTTTTTGTGTAAGGTATAGGGCTAGAGAACATGACATTTGGCCTGTCTATGGAGGGAACCCTCACTATTCAAGGGATGTGTGCTAATGTAACAACTAATGGTACATATGTGAGCAGATCAACTAGAGTAGAGGGATTCAATGGTTTTTACATTTAATCAAGGTGAAATACCCAAAGCAAAATATGATTCTCATCCTATGGGGATGAATGAAAAATAGGAGAACATAGCACACCCTTTATAAGCTACTGTGATGAGGAATGTTATGGATGTTAGTTTCTGGAGTAATCAAGTAAAATGATGGCTAAACACAAATCCAAAGACACCAAATAATTGGCCTAATGCTTAGGTAGGAAAATAATGTATGTAGAGGCCTTAAGTGAGGTGTGAATAGTCTAATAACTTTGTATGTGTCATGTGATTCCTTGAACCCTAAATAAAATATTGAATAGTTTGGTATAAATATGTAAAAAAAGGTGTTGGATGTCATTGTTTGAATTTTTTTATGCTTAGGGTTATGTGGATACTCATGAATGATATGGTTATGGTTGTTGTACTCTAGCTTAAGGTAAAGTAGATGGGGTAAGGTAATGAAAAACACTAATGGTAAAGTGATGAATATAATCAAGAGATAAATGTTGTAATGAAAATATCAACTAAGCACATTAGGATGAGAAGAGGTCATGATGTTCCTTCTATGACAAGGACTAAAAATAGACCCAATGTGGGCTTGGATTAATGAACATAAGCCCTATGAATGAGTCATATGAGCATGATTTAAAGGCTAAAAAATGTGTGTTGATCACACTCGGTCAAGTATACTAAAAATGTATAGAGGGTTTAAGAGTTGAAGAGGTGATGGATAGGGAAAAGGGAATAATTGGAGAGGGTTAATAAGATGACCCATGCTTAATTGATAAATATATTGAAGGAATAAATGGATGTCTTGAAGCAGTGATGTTGACAAGATTTCATACATTAAATCAATAAAGCAAAGGATACGAGGAATAAAACATGTATACACACATATAAGTAATGTGATTGGTGATTTCACTCTAATGAATGAGAAACTAGAGTGTTATTAGGAGAAAATAAAGGAGATCCAACAAGGGATGAGGTGAAGGCAAACCAGGAGATAGATGAAGAGATAAGTAGAGAAAAAAATGAAGTCATAGATAAAGATGAAGGTGGAGAAGGATCCAAGCATGGATATGGAGGAAGAAGAAAATAAGTTTGGGAAGAAAAAGGAGTGTCATTAAGGGAGATGAAAAAAATGAAATGAAACAGAGAAAATAAAAGAAAAATAAAAGGTAGAATATGGGGGTTTGAAGAATGCACTAAAGAATGATAGATTGGAGAATTGAAAAGGATGGGAAAAGAAGTGTAGCAATCATGAATGGTAAGGGGAGGATGATAAATATGGGAGGCCATAAAAGGTTTGAAAATAAGTCTAAAAAAGACCAAGGAGAAAATAGTTTGGTGATAAAAATGAAAAACAAGGAAATACACAGAAGAAAAGGAAATAGGAGGAAAAAGGAGTGAAATGAGGACACAAAAAGAATGATTGGAGAGTGAAGAAGTAGGTGAAAGAATGACCAAGTAAGAATGGATAATGATAGGCAAGGAGAGGAAAAATGAATCAAATTAGAGGGAAATGTTAGAGATTAAAATGGGATGGAAAATGGGAAAGGGGTTAAGAAAAATGATGGGAAACAAAGGATGGGTGGATAATAAGCTAAAGAGATAAGGTATGTGTTAGTCATCTTATTAGAAGAGATTGACAAGTTGAATGGATGATTAGAAGATATTTACAAGATAAAAAGGGGTGAGGTAGTGAAGAAATATGGTAGCACAATGAAAGGGAATGAGAATAAAATAAAGGATGAAGATTAGGGATGATAAGAAGGAAAAGGAAGAATTGAAGTAGGGATATAAAGCACGGACACTGACACAGATGCAAAAGACAAGTGAGTGCCCAGATGAAAAGAGGAAAAGGGGAATGAAAAGTGTAAAAGGATAAGACTAATAAGAATAAAAGGGAAATTATGGAAGGCTTCTTAAAGGATAAAGACTCGGATAAAAGCTAACTATGGGGGAAAAAAATGGAAAAGGTGGGGAGAGTGGCAAATCAATAGAGAGTGGTGGTACACATAAGAAAAAAAATAGATGATATAAGAAATAGAATAAATAGAAAGAATGTCAAATTGAAAATATGGGGAAGAGGAAAACAAGAATTAAGAATTGGAATGAAGGTGATAGCAAAGAAGAGGAGGTAAAAGTGGACATCGGTGTACAAGGGAATATGATGATGTGGAATTAGTGAGGAAAAGAGAGTAAGCAAGAGGGTATGATAGGTTTTCAAGGGAAAGGGGAATAGATGAGGGTGGTGGAAGAAGAGAAAGGGGATAAAGGGCATAGTTAGTAAGAAGTGGAGAGAGGGACAAAAAACATGAAAAGTGGGTGGGGGAACAGGTTGTGAAGCATCTGTAAGGAAAGGTGATGGGGAGGCTAACTAATCAGATTAGGTGGTGGATCTATGGGATATAAGAGGGCCTAATGAGGAAGTTTGTCAATACTTATGTTAAAAGAGATTGATAAGATAAATGGAGGGAGGTGGTGAAGAGATAGGTAGAGAAGTGGAGGAAAGATATTAGGGAAACTAAAGGATGTAACCAAGCTGACCTCAGTAATTGAGTTTTATCTACATAGTCCAAAAATACCTCAGGCTAATGTAGTTCTCCCAATAATTAGTGAAAAATAGAGAGGAAGTATTAGATGATGTTAAAATAAAAAGATAATAGTAAAAATCCAAAGTTTCCCTAATATAGGAAGCCCTAAATGAGAGGGCATTGTTAGCAACAAAAATAAATGAGAAGAAAAAGGGGAGGGTAATTAGTTATTAGTGGTCAAACTACCCCTAGAATTCAAGCAACACCTATATATTCCATGGACATCAGGATAATGTAGTTCAAAAAGGGTTGAAAAATGGTGCTCAAATGGGTTTCCCCAATTGGATGGACCATGTGGTTTAGTTTTGTTGAGGGTTTGCAAAGAAATGGGGTGCATCGAAGATGGGTTGAGTTTACGAAGAACTATATATCCAAAAGGTGGGTTGATTGATCATTAATGTTTCTTTGATGTTATTCATGGTTAGGTTTATTGTGATTTGATGTATGATAGTGGTGGCACATAAGTATGTTAGCTAAACACACTAAATGAAAATTTTTAAGACATGGGTCTAATAGAGCACATGACTCAATGACAAGAGAACAAGAAATGAGGTATAATACATATTTGTGATAAGGACAAAACAATACAAAAACCAAAGTTGGACTGGCTTAAGAAACATAAGCCTTTTAAATTCTTTACATTAGTATGCATTGGTTGATAAAAAATGTTTCTTGATCATAGTGTGTCAAGTAAGCTCTAAATCCCTTGATTTATAGATAGTATATAGGGAAGATGGGTAATAGGTGATATGAAGGATAATGGGTAATGTGTATGGTAACCTTATGTGGGTTAGTTTACCCCTTCTATAGGTGACCTAAGAATGGTAATAGACAAGTCCATATCATATCCTATATGTAGACTGATCAATGTGGGAAGTTTTAATGTGAAAGCCGATTGTGGCTTCCAACTTATTAAGCTACTTGAGAGCTAATTACAGTTTTAGCTTTTGTTGTGGTAATGGGTCTTTTGCTTCATTATTATATATGAGAAGTTAATCAATGCGGGAACCTTCCAAGTAATTGTTCTTTTAACAAAGTTAACTTAGCCATCCCTCAAGGGAGTGATCTAAGTTTAGGGGATTTTTTTAATGCTTAACTTAGCCATCTTTCAAGCAAGTGGTCTAAGTATAGGGAGCAGTCTACTTTATATTTGGTAATTTTTATTTTGTTTTTGGGTAGTTGTCCTTCAAGGGAGTAGTATTCAATGCTTAAGATATTGACACAAGTAATATTTTGGTATTCAAATTATTCTTAGATGTTATTTTTTATTAGACATAAATAAGTCAAGTTAGGCTTAGAGGGTTATTGTGATGAGGGAAAAAATTTAACACAAGAAGGTTAATGATATATGAAGAGGTGTGGTTCTGAGAGATAATAACCATGAGATTCCATATTGTTAGAAACAAAAAGTATCCATGAGAACCATGCCATGGGTAAAGCCATGGCACCCATATGTAGGATTAGGCTATGACTATGATGATTATTCACATGGTTTTATGTTGTAATCAATTATCCTCAAAAGGAGAGGAGGAAGATGGGTGAAGGTTAAAATCTCATAAAGGGATGAACTTAAGTTAGACAAAATTAGTGAGCTTGATCCTTATTTAATAGAAAAATGATCATAGATGTGAAGCATTAAGAGGTTCAAGTTTTGGTTTGCCTTTGAGAGAGGAAAAATGATAAGCTCCTGATCCATACTTATGGGTAATGATGTAGGGTCCAAGCTAATTGAAAGCAAACTTGCCTCGTTTACTCTTCTCCATGTTGGTCACATGTTGGTTTTATTTTAGGATGAGGTCTCTGATAGTAAAGTCTTATCATTTGAGGCATGTATTATAAGTGCATTTGTTACGCTCTTGATATAGGTATATGTGGGTGAGGGTTGTTAAATTATGCTCATCAAGTAACTCAATCTAAGCTAAACAATGTTGATGTTAATCTTCTTTAAAAATAAGATCTTGAAAATATATGTGAAGGGAGTGGATTTAGACTTCAAGAGGTAAGATTGCCTCTATTTTAAAGACTAGAGAGAAATGGGTAGCACTTGTAGAGGTTTTAATGCTAGTGCGAGAGGCCCATAAAGCAAATGGGATGCATAAGTTCCAATCTTGACCTAAAGCACTGACAATTTTGGTTAGTATTTTGTTAGACGCTTCTACCTATCTATTTAATTATGGATGGTAAAGCAAGGAAAAACTTAAATTGATGAAAAATGCATCACATGAGACTTGGACCTACTTATTTTTAAAGGTTTGCCATTATCGATGATGATCTTATAAGGAACACCAAAGTGGCAGATGATATGATGGTTGATAATGTCGATAATCTTCTCTGCTTTGGTTGAGATAAGAGGGATAGATTCCACCCACTAGTTGAAATATTAGATGGCTATGATGATGGAGCTATGTCATTTTGAAGAATGGGGGTTGATTTTTCCAATGAGATCAATCCCCCATTATGAAAAAGTCTAAAATTTCTTAGATAATTAGAGGCCATTGGTTGGTGCTTGATGTAAATTAGTGTGTTGTTGACATTTAACACACTTTTTTACATAATCACAACAATATTGGTTGAGGTTGGTCCAATAGTAGCCAAGTTGATGGATACATTTAATGATCACTAGACCGTTAAAGTGTCCCCCACAGATCCCATCATGCATTTCCCTAATGGCATAGGAAGCTTCATGGATTCATAGGCAATAAAGAAGGAGACCAATGAAACCTCATTTGTAAAGTATTCCCTCTAGTATGGTGTAATGAGAGGTACTCTATACAAAGGTTATTTAGGTGTTCTTAGAGAGGTTGGGAGGAATGTTGCTTACGTTGAGGTAGTTAAAAGTTTGGTCATACCAAATGTTTGATGGTGATTCCTCCACACTAGAAATGGTAGGGAGGTCAGATTGGTCATAAGAGGGTGTGTTAAAATGGTGAATGGTGATAAATATTTTAGAATTGGAAGGTTGAGAAGGGATCTAGGAAGTAAGGAAAGCCATTGTATCTATGAATTTATTGGTAGATCAAGGAATAGATTAGACTAGGTAACATTTGAATGATGCTAAGAGTTTGTCAACTAAAATTTTGTATTTATGTAAGACATAATTCTTATATTGATATGATTCATTGACTTGGTTAACCACAAGATGGGAATCACCAAAGACATTAATGGTCTTAATTCCCAAGGCTAGATTAGTTCAGAGACCTATGACTAGGGCTTCATATTCATCCATATTATTGGTACATTCAAAGTCAAGTTTGAAGAAAATAGGAAGGGGTTCACCATTGAGAGGAATGAGAATAACTATAGCACCCCCACCTTGTTGGAACTTTGAACCATCAAAGAAAATAGTCATTTTGTAAGTTATGTCCTCTTGGGAAAGAGTAGTGATGGATTCTTCTGGGAATTCAAGAAGAAGTGGTTGGTGATCTACCAAATGTTCTTTGGCCAATTGGTTGATAATGAATTTCCCTTTAATTGAATTTTGCTAAATAACTCAAGATAAAATTCTACTAAGAGCATAAGCCACTTAGCAATACACTAGTTTTGGTATGGCTTAGAATGCATAGACTTGAGTGGGTTGGTATTGGTTATGACATAAGTTTTATGGTTAAGAAGGTAATGGTAGAGTTTTGTGTCCATTAAAGTCAGTGCTACGCATAGTTTCTTGATATGGGTATACTAAGTCTTGTATTTTACAAGCATGCAACTAATGTAGTATACGGTTTGTTCTCTATGTTGTTCATCTCGGTGAGCTAACATTACCCCTAGGGAATGGTTGGTGGTAGAGATATAGGTGAAAAGGGTGGTCATATTTAGGAGTGATGAGAATAGGTGGTAATAAAATGTAATATTTGAGTGATTCAAAGGCTTTTTGACAATTGTTATTCCATTTAAAAGAGACATCCTTCTTTAGAAGGTGATGGAAAGATTGGAATCGATCTGAAAGATAGGAAATGAAATGGACAATGGATTGAAGCTTTCCATATAGGATATGGAGTTTCTTAAGGTTGGTAGGAGGGGGCATATCAATGGTTGATTTGACCTTGGCAGGATCTACTTCAATTCCTTGAAGAGAGATAATAAAGCCAATAATCTTTCCTAAAAGGACCCCAAAAATGCATTTCTTGGGGTTGAGTCTGACATGGAAATGGATTAGGAATTTGAAGATAATGCTAATAACTTTCAAATGATCTTGGTGAGATTTGGATTTTGCCAAGATATCATCGACATAGTCCTCTATGATGGTGTGGATGAGATGATGGAAGATGTAGGTCATAGCTCACTGATAGGTCACTAGCATTATTTAACTTAATAGGCATGAATTTGTAGCAAAAATTTCCCCAAAGGGTGGTAAATGTGGTTTTATTCTGATATTAAAGAGCAATCAAGATTTTATTGTAGCCCAAAAACCTTTCTATGAGAGACAAAACCTCATGGTTAGTTGTAAGATCAAGAAGCTAGTCAATACTAGGTAGAGGAAAGTCATCCTTGGGGCAGGTGAGGTTAAGGTCATGAAAGTACACACAAATTCATAGACTCACAATAGATTTGGTGATAGGTAAAATATTCAATACCCATTAGAGGTAATCAATGGGTTGAATGAAGTTTACTAATAAGAGACATTGAAGCTCTTCTTTGACAATAAGGGTTATAAAAGGATGCATGCATCAAATTTTCTATTTAATAGGCTTGGCATCAAGATGAGTGACTATGTTATAGTTATCAATGATGGGTTTAATCTTAGGCATATCATTATAATACTAATCGAGTGTTATGCTATAGTCTTGGAGGAAAGAAGAGAAGTCTTGAATCTCTTTGACAATCAGTGATTGGCCCAATTTGACAATGTGGAGGTTATCCATAGTGCCTAAGTTGATATCCATGGTGGATTAATTCAACATGGCTTAGGATTTAGGAGGAAGGGATTTTAGGATTAAATAATCTAGAGAACCAAATTAGGTGAGAATAAAATCATCTTCTTGATGTTGGATGGTATTGATGGTAGGAAAATCTTTCACTATCATTTCAAGATGGATTAGAGGAAGGGTTTGAATTTGACCATCCTTTTGATAGGTCAAAGGGCCTAAACTAATGGTGTTGATAAAAATTTTAGGATGAATGATATCAAAATCCTCAGGCTTCAAAGGAGGTTGGGTTGGTGAGGAGGGGATGTCTTCTTTGATGGTGTCAATAAGTTTGGGTGAATTAGTAGGTTCTTCAAGTGGCATAAACCTAAGGCCAAAGGACTCATAATGTTTTTAGGTTTTGATCAAAGGTAAATCATGAGGTCCTTTTTCATATTAGCCTAGAAAAAATCCCTTCTAGGCAAACTTATATAGGTATTATTTAGTAAATGTTGGTTTATCAAGGTAAAAAAAGTCAGAGGTCAATAGTCGGATGGAGGAGCTAGTGGTGGGAGCAAGAGGTGGTCGATTTAATCCCACATAGATGAATTTTTTTTTTATGGTTAGGGGGAATCAAATGGATTATTCTTCCAATGTTAGGTTTATAGGAAGGGTCATATTTGAGTTTATCATATTCTTGAGGAGTAGGTAAAGCATCCAATTTTATAAGGTGATACTCCCCTAATGAGAATCATTAGAACATAGATCCCAAGGGTTATCTATAGGGATATATGAATAAAGGATGAATGAGCTAGTTCAGTTTTCATCAATGGTTGAAAATTGAGGTGTAACTATTGAAGGTGTGTTGGATGGGTGTATGAGGACATCATTTAGGTGATAGGTGATGTTACATGTTAAGAAAATATTTGGGTCTACTTGGATATTGATGACCTAGCCCTCATGCTCAAACTTAATGCATTGATGGAGGATAGTGGAAACACATTCCATAGAGTGAATCCAAGGTTATCCCAATAATATGTTGTATTGGAATTCTCCTTCCACCATAAAGAAGAGTTCAGGGAGTGTGTAGGGTCTTACACAGATATGAAGGATGACAGTTCCCAAGGTAGTGGCCATAGTGTCATTAAAGGATTAGAGCATCGTTTGGATTCTAACATGATATTATATAGTAATTTGATTTGTTCATAAGAATAGGAGGATATGATGTTAATTATATCTTCCCCATCAATCATTACATTTTTTATATAGGTTTAGTTGATGTAAGTGGTAATAAAGAGTGGGTGATCTAGGTGTTTAGGGTGGATGGAAGGTAAATCTGAATTCTTAAAGGTGACAAGGTTGGAAGTTTTGAGGGCACCAAAAAATGTAGCTAGAGCTTAAGGTTCATTTGGTTAGACCTAAATGGATTTAAGGGCCTCTATGAGTGCTTGGTGGTGATGGGGAGAAGTAGAAATCAACTCATACAAGCTCATTTTTTCTAGGGTCTAGTTAAGTTGCTTAAGGACATCTTTCTAGATAGATATTGCATATGGGTTGGGGTATGAAGGTTTAGATTGGGGGGCACCTAAGATAGACACCTTGGATTTTATAAAAGATGGAGATGGTTAGGTGGGGCTCACTTGGGAATGTGAAGAGGTGTATGTCCAAGGAATGGACACCTTATCCTTCCCTTTATCCTTTTGATGTGATCTAGTGACCACATTGATAGTATGGATAGAAGGAGAGGGTGAGGTAATAGAGTGGTCATAATATTCTTAATTCTTAGGTAAGAGTGGAGGAGTGGGTAAGTGTTGGGTAGGTATGGTTATTGTTTGGGTTGGTATGGGTGACATAGGATGTTTGTCTATTAATAGATCATCATCATCATCATAAAGGCAATGGATGAGAGTTTGTAGAGCTTTGCAATTATTTGTATCATGACCAAGTGTCTTATGGTTTAAAAAATTAAATTTTTATTAAACCATAATGGTTTGGGGCATAAAGGGTCAAAGGGTTTGATGGGTTGTAATATCAAGGAAGATGTTTGAAATAAAAATTGGAGAATGGTTACGTAAGACTCGGCTAAGGGTGGTAGAGGTTTAGAAGTTTTTGTTTTGGGTGTTGAGGTAGAAGGTTGTTTAGAAGTAGGTTTGGTGATAGGTGTCTTAGGTAAGGTGGTATGCTTTGTTGATAGTTTTGGTTTAGGCAAGATGGTTGATGAGTTAGAGGTAGAGGATGGCAAGGTAATTAACTTAGGTATTGCTAGTGTATTAAAAAGAGGTGCATTAGAAAACAAGTGTGAAGGTGTAACCAATAGAGGTGGTGGGTTTTTGATAAAAATAATGGGATTTATGCTCAAGGTAGAGGGATGAAGAACCAAAATGGAGGGCAAGTTTGAGGGAGGTAAAATTCAAGGTTTTGATCCTTTAGGTAGTTTTACCTCTTTGGTTTCTTTAGGTGTTGGTCTTGGAGGGGGTTTGGTTAATTTAATTGTCTTTGTGGGTTTTGGTGTTTGAGGTTTAGTTAATTTGGAGGAGGTTTTGGTTGGTCTAGAAGGGATAGGTTGGTTCACCAAAGAAGGGGTTAGAGGTTTTGGTTTGGTTTCCTTACCTTTGTCTTGGTTTTTAATGGAAGTGTTGGCCATTTTTCGGCCAACGTATCAAATTTTGCCTAAGTATGAAAAAAGGAGATTTTAGGCAAGAAAATGTTAAGTCTTTGGAAGGACTTCAGATTTTCCAGTAGTGACAACTTTGGGTTTTTTGAAGGCACAGTGAAAATCAGATTTCCAACAATGCTTAGCTTTTAAATGTTTTATAAGCAAAATTAATTTAGGTTTACAAACCTAAATTACTCACAGATAGTCTATTTTGGGTTTTCCAAGGGATGCTACTTGATTACTTCATAAGTTATGAGCAATTAAAAGATCAAAATAAGTAAAGGGGCTTTACAAACCTGATTTGGTCTTGAAAATGGTTCTCCTTAGGTTCTTCAAGGGATGAGTCTTTTTCAAAAATCTAAAGAGGCTTTTTAGGGCAAAAGGGACTAGTCAAATTTTTTGAAGGAATGCTTCAATTTTTTTGAAGGGATTTATTTTCTCCAAGTGGATAGTTTCAATTTTCCTAAAGGGTATGTTAATCTTTAGAGGGACCATTTCAAAATTCATGAAGGGTATCTTTCCCTTCAGGAGGATTATTCATAGGAATTCAAAGGGACACACAAAAAGCTCAAAGGGTCTCCTACCATTTGGGAAAGTCCATTATGAAAAGCCCAAAGGGTAATTTCGAAGACAAATGTGAACAAAAAGTTTGAAGGAATTACTTTGGAAAAATTATTCAAATAAATTCCTTCAAGATATTTTCTCGAAAGAAATAAGCTGAAAGAGAAACCTAAGACCAAGTGTTCAAAGGAAATTATGGGCCAATGGACATCAAAATCAAGGTAAGTGACTAGCTATTAGAAGTAATTGGGTTTGAAAAGCCTAAAGTCTTAGGGCTTAAGAAAAAACAAAGTGAGTAGAATTCAAGATGGACAAGTTTGAAGTAATTAGACTTGAAAAACTTGAATTTCTCTACATAGATTAAATTAGATTTCTCCAATTACTCTACTTAAAATGATTTATACGTGAAGGATATGGGAAAGTCTAAAGTTGGGGAGTTTGAAGAAACTAAATTACTCTGTATAGATTAAATCAAGATTCTTCAAGTGCTTGACTTAATCTTGGTCCATCAGTGAGAGAATCATGATGCAACAAATGGAAGGCTATCATTTGGCATAACTAGAGTAGAAAGGGCCAATTAATAAAGGATAAGTGGCATAAGGATGTTTAATAAACATGGGAGAGTCAGAATAGTTGGTAGTTAAAAGTTATGAAGGATCTCATCTACCATACTTCATTACCCACAATCATTTTTTGATGTTTCAATGATTCACGCCAAGAATAAACATTCCATTTTATCATAGCATGACTTTTCAAATGCACCAAAGAAAGTCTTAACATGGGAGGGGCTTGAGAGTATTGGGCAGACATTTGGAATGGTGCCTTTATGAACATCAAAGAAGGACAATAAGAGTTTCCTGCCATTTGTAACTTCTTCTTTCCTCCCTTCCCTCCCCCCTTTATTTATAAATATAGACCTTAGATCCTAGAAATGTATCCCCAAACTGGTGATAAAATCACTCTATGAAAATCATTGTGTAATTGACCTTCAAAGTAATAAAGTTTATCTTTACCTATCTCTTTGTCTAAAAATTTCATTGAGTTAGCTTCTGCACTAATAGCGTTATGAAGAAGCATCCTTCCAACCTTGTTTCCCTTCTTTCTTACTTGTTTTTATGTGCTTTCCAGTTAATTATAGTTTTGAACTCATGATTTTTGGCCATTAATGGATGCTTGGTGTGAATTTTGAAATTCTTCTTTGCCTCATGTGTGGTTCAGTAAGCCTAGTTTAAGAAATACTTATGCAAGTTAGCTGGTTAAGAGGTTGTGTAAGCCAACCTGTCTTATACTAAATTAGTGTCTTTCCTAGGGTAGGTAGATCACTTAATTTCAGTGTATCACCTCCCTTAGCTTAGTTTTCTTTTCAAATAATCTCTCTCCCTATTTTTCGTGACCATTACTAGAGTTTAGTGTAAAAACCCAAAGAGCTAAAGTGAAGCACTAGAGAAACTAGCCTCATAAAAATGTCTAGAGGTTCAACGTCACCATAGGACACCCACATCTCGAGGTTATTTCCATGCCTATAGCTGGAAGTGAGAGAGCCTGAAGAACTCTCTCACAAGGGTGAAATTCCAATATATAATAGCTCTAGCATGCCTAGTGGGATAACTACCATTTCACTTCCATTTTTATTGAAAATTTGGTTAAATTTGATGTTGTTTTGATTGATTTATATTAGTAGTAGCTTTTATCTTTCAACATCTGGAGACTCCAAATAACACCCAGTTATTTGTTGGTAGAGTAGTAGCTATATTTCATGCCAAAGGTGACTACAAGATCAAATTTTATAGGTATTCTATTTTATTTTTTTTAATTAATTTAAAACTTAGCAAGAAGGTTAAGGCTCACCCATACTCATCATTACGTAATAAGTTATCCTCCTAAACTAGTCATAAATTATACATATGCAAGAATATCTTTATCAACCCCTCTTGGTACCATGATTCTCCAAAGAGATTTTATGGTTTTCAATGTTCAAATCCCTTTGAAATTACCATAGTATGATCCTATGCTAGTATTATCCCTCATAAGTGTCTCTTATTACATATGAGACCAAACTATAACTCATATTAAGCACATAACAGACATAGCCAACTTCTACAACATTCATAATATCATAGTGGAAAATGTGGCTGTTAAGATATTGGTTATATCCTTCAAAGGAAAGGCATTAGACTGATATAGGAGCCTAGCTCCTAATTCTATCCATTCATGGGATGAGTTGTGAATATCCCTATGTAAAAGTTTTATAGATAAGAGTGATCATTTATCACTTACAGAGCAGCTGACCACAATCAAGAGAGCTCCTCATGAGGTTATGCAAGATTTCAATACGAGATTTTAGAAGGCATGGGATATAATTCTAGTAGATATTAGACCATATCTATATTTTTATTTTTTATATTACTTGAAGGCCCTCAATAACAACATAGCTGTAATGATTCAATCTATGGGAGGAGACATACTACCAGATGCATATGAAGTGGATCTAAAGGTAGAAAATTTCCTAATTTAGGCTAGAAAGCTTACTCCTAGACCTATAATGCCTCTTTTTATAAATATCATACCACCTCCTACAGTCATTCCTCCACTTGATGTTATACTTATAATGCCAATAATTGCTGCTGTACCTTTACCTAAGCAAGAAAAGGAATCTACTAGTGGATTCAATGATTCCCAAGAGTAGAAGAATTACTTGGAGTTGAAGAGCATGCTCCAATCCTTAAGAAATTATGTGTTCAATGTCAAGAGGCAAGCTTACAACAAGCCTTATCAAGCTCCATATCAGCCTCAACAACAACCTTATCAATAAAATAGGCCACCCTACAAAGGAGGTTTCCAAGGACAGGGGTAAGCTAACTATGCTAGATAGCATAATTACAATATGAATGTTATAGGCCCTTCCAAATCTTTGGTCTCAGTTCAAAATAATGTGGCTCAAGAGGCTGAAGGGACAATGCCATGGAATCATTATTTTGGGCAATCCATTATCTCAACTAATGGTTCCAATCAAGCATGTAATGATCAATAGTAATAGGTTATTGCTTATGGATACAACCAGGATCTTATGGCCCAAAACATGAAGGTACCAATAATGATGAGACAAGAGAAACCTCCACAAGAGCAAGGCTTAAATCAAGGATTAAACCATCCAGAAGCCTCAATGGTCATTAGTGAGCAAGAGGAGTGTTGTGCATCTAATCAATAGGCCACTCCTAGTGTAGCTCGCATCCCCATCTCAATAAATACAAGGTTTAAGAGAAGGAATATGGGTGACAATTAGGAAGATTTCAAAGAACCTATTATCATCACTCCATTGACAAAGCCAATAATAGTAGATCCTAAAGTTTAGGTAAAATTTGGTGATATACCAATCAACATTGTGGAGAAAATGAATAAATCCAACATGAGTGTGCTGATGTGGGACATGTTTTCCTCGCTTAGACATGTAAACATCCTATAAGAATGATTATCCAAGATGGGTATTACTATATCTACAAGTAAGTAGCCAAGCAAGGTAGTTGAAGTCCTCACTAATGCATTAAAGATTCATGTAGGAGAAGGGTCAAGTAATGTGACCAAGCCCCCCCCCTTTCTATGTCTCTTTGATCATTGGTGATTCCTTGGTCCACACATGCTTGGTGGATAGTGGGGTCAACACCTCAGTCATGCCCAAGTCTATTGCTAATCAGCTAAACCTCAAGTATGAGCCTCATGCTAAAGAAGTCCTCCAACTTGATGGTTCTTCAAAAAATCCATCAAACATCACCAATAATTTGAGCCTAACCTTGCATGTTTATCCTAGCATGTCTATGGTACAAGATATGTTGATTATATATATCACTCTTCACTTTTCCTTGTGTCTTTATAGAGAGTTCATAGCCAAGATTAGGGGCTATCTTGTAGTAGATTGGTCTTACATGACATTCAGAATAAGGTATGGGACTAAGGTCTCAATCAAGGTTTAAACCATGGGACAATTACATATTAAACCCCATCAACTAGATAATATAAGCCTCAATTATACCATCCTTGATGAGGATGAGTTTACAATTAACCAAGAACTAAACACTCATCCTAAAAAAAATTTAGACTTGTTCTTGGATGAGTTATGGGGAGATAACCAAATTTTCAAACCTTTGGAAAGTCTTGAGGAGATAGGCATGGGTGTATACCTACTACATGAAGAGAATAAACCCATGCCTTAACTCATTAGACCTAAATAAGACCCCAATGGTTTATGAAATTTATTCTTTGATGGCTTAAGGAGAAAGAATGGCATAGGTGTTGGGGCAATGTTGGTTTCACCTTTAAGTAACAAGATTTTCTCTTGTTACAATTTATATTTTAGCTACTCTTTAAATGCAATAGAATATAAAGGCTTGATCTATGGCCTTTAATGGGCCACCAAGAGAGAAATCAAATTGCTGCAAGCTTATGGAGATAGTGAGATCATAGTTAACCAAGTTAGAGGCTTGAACATCATATATAATACTTTGATGAGGTCCTACAAAAATAGAGTGTGGGACCTGATTAAAGATTTTTAAGCCTTTAACATTAAAGCTATCCCAAGAGATCAAAACCAACATGCTAATATGTTGGTAGTTGTAGGATCTTAATTTGACATTCCTAGTGAGCTAAAGGAAATAAGGGTTTAACCACATGTCAAGGTGGTGGTGAGATTGTCAGTGCCGAATGATGAAGCCCATTGGAAAGTTTTTGAGAGTGACAAGAAATTGTTTGTTTCTTGTAGTAGGAAGCTAAATTTTCCTATTCTAACCAAACTAAATTACAACATTAGTATGAGGATCATATTATTCAGCTAAAGTTGAACAAATTTCCTAAGGGCCTAGTTACACTTGAGGGTCTTTTTCATGAAGGAGACCATATGAGGAAATAGAAGGTAGTAATGTTTACTAATGAGGAAAAATATGATAGAGTCCTCATATTCAAGGACAAACTTCTCAAGATAGGGAAGGTAAGCAACAAGGCTAAGAGGCATGATTTCATAGCACTTTGCCAAGAGTATGTAGATATTTTTGCTTGGGAGTAAAATGACCTAAAAGGTTTCTATCCTAAACTAGCCCAATAAACTATAGAGTTGAAGGCCAATTCCAAGAATGTAAGGCAAAAACAAAGGTTGGTTAACCCCAAGATTGAGGAACTAATTAGGAAGGAAATAACCAAGTTGATCGAGTCTAGGATCATCTTTTCCATAAAGCACTCTTTATGGGTAGCCAACTTGGTGCCTATAAGAAAAAAGAGTGGGGAGATTAGGATTTGTGTGGATTTAAAAGATTTAAACAAACTCTCCTTGAAGGATCACTACCCCTTACCATCCATGGAGCAACTTCTCTAAGTATTTACATGATCAAAATGTTTCTCTCTATTAGATGGGTTTTCTGGTTACAAGCAAGTTTGGGTGAAGGAAGAAGATCGATACAAGACTACCTTCACCACCAAATGGATAATATATGCATACCAAAAGTTTCCTTTTGTTCTATAAAATTCTAATGCTACCTTCCAAAGATCCATGGACATGGCTTTCCAGGGGTTGTTGAACCAAATTGTGCTAGTATACCTAGATGAAATCATAGTTTTCTCTAAAAATGCTAGTGAGCACATGGACCACTTGAGGCTAATTTATGAAAGGTTTAGAGAGTATGGGATTTCATTAAATCCCAAGAAGTGCATTTTTTCCATGGATGAAAGTAAGCTTTTGGGCCACATTATCTCAAAGGAAGGGTTATCCATTGATCCTGAGAGAATAAGTGCCATCTTGGCCTTATCCTTGCCCAAGCATAAGAAGGGACTCTAGAGTTTCCTTGGAAAGATAAACTTTGTGAGAATATTTATCCCTGGTGTTGCAATTCTAGTCAATCCCATCATTGCTATGTTGAAGAAGAACCAAGTGTTCACTTGGTCAAATAAAGGCAAGTCAACATTTAAGGCTATCAAGCAAGCCATCACTCAATCACCCACACTTATAAATCTTGATTTCTCAAGGGATTCCATATTGTGTGTTTTTTCTAACATCAATAATATATCAGCTATGGTGATGCAAAGAAATGGTGAAGGACTTGAGCAGCCATTAGCATTTTTTAGTCAGGGGCTTAAAGAGTATGAGGTGAGGTATACCTTTATAGAAAAGAAAGTCCTTGTAGTAGTAAGGAGCCTCAAGAAGTTTAGGCCAATGATATCTAATATAAAAATCCACCTTATGATGTCTCATCCTGGGGTAAGAGACTTCCTTCTTAACAAGGATTTGAGTAAAAAAAGAGATAGGTAGATTACTAAATTCACGGAGTATGATGTGGAGATTAAGGTCACTAAGCTAGTAAGAGGTAAATAATTATGTGAGCATATGGTTGATAACCTTTATGAAGACAAAGAGGTCATCTTGGTAACAAAATATAACCTACAAGCAAATATACCTCTACCTCACACTAGTTGGCTCTCTAATATGATGCACTTTCTACTAACAGGTGAGTGCCTCAAGGTATGGACAAAGCTAAAAGAAGGTATTTTAGACTTCAGTCCACACTTTATGTTTTATTTTATGGGGCTATTTTTCCCTCCAACGTAATATATGCTTAAAATTTTTTGAAGGGATTTTTTGAATTTTGAAATGGTCCCTCCAGTTTAATATATGCTTTGGCAGAACTCACAGAGCTTGAGGAGATAAGGGACTTTTTTGAAAAGAGAGATACAAAAAGGAATTTTTAGCAAAGAAACTTGGTTATCAAATGAGACTCAAAAAATTCCAAATTGGGCAACCATACTAAGTTTGACAGCTTGTGGAGTGGCCCTTATTTGATCTATGAATGCAAAAAACATAACACTTTTTAGCACACCCAAATAGATGGGGAGATATTACCCATCCCAGTCAATGGGATTCATCTAAATCCATGTTATTAGAAGAGTTTTCAACCATTGTATGTTATTTTACATTTAGTATAGCTTTTCATGTTTTTCTCTAAGTGCTTTTGCACATTCATTTTAGTTGTGTGTTTTCCATTTCCTAAATGTCATGGGCACATTTTGTTTCATTTTGGTTATCCTTGTTGCTTCAAGGGAGATTTTTAGAAAGAGATCACTTCCTGCAAAAGTAGTGACTCCAAACCTAATGGATCAAACAAAGCAAATGAGTTGGGTTATCAAGTAGAATAGGCATGCTTCCCTATGAATCACCAGAAATGTTTGCCATTTTTTGGCCCACATATCAAATTTTTCCTAAGTTTGAAAAAGGGAGATTTTAGGCAAGAAAATGTTAAGTCTTTGGGAGGACTTCAGGTTTTCTAGTAGTGAAAACTTTGGGTTTTTAAAGGCATAGTAAACATTGGGTTTCTAGTGTGCTTAGCATCTAAATGTTTTATAAGAAGTAATTTGGGTTACAAACCCAAATTACTCATAGACAGTGTATTTTGGGTTCTCTAAGGGGAACTACTTGATTAATTCATAAGTTGTGAGCAGTTAGAATCCTAAAATAAGTAAAGGGGATTTACAAACCCAATTTGGTCTTGAAAATGGTATTCCTTAGGTTCTTAAAGGGATAAGTATTTTTTTAAAAATTGAAGGGGCTTTTTAGGGAAAAAGGGACCAATCAACTTTTTCAAAGGAACACTTAAATTTTTTTGAAGGGATTTTTTTTCTCCAAGTGGACAATTATAATTTTCCTAAAGCATATATTACCCTTTAGAGGGACCATTTCAAAATTATTGAAGGGTATCTTTCCCTTTGGGAGGATCATTCATGGGAATTTGAAGGGACATGCAAAAATCTTGAAGGGTCTCCTACCCTTTGGGAAAGTCCATTGTGAAAAGCCCAAAAGGTAATTTTGAAGACAAACACAAACAAAACGTCCAAAATAATTCCTTTAGACAAATTGTCTAAATAAATTCCTTCGAGATATTTTCCCAAAAGAAATAAGTTGAAAGAGAAACCTGAGACCAAGTATCTAAAGGAAATGATGGGCCAATGGACATCAAAATTAGGGTAAGCGACTAGTCATTATAAGTAATTAGGTTTGAAAAACCTAAAGTCTTAGGGCTTAGGAAATAGAAAAGTGAGAAGACTTCAATATGGACAAGCCCAAAGTAAGTAGACTTTAAAAACTCAAATTACTCTGCATAGAGTAAATTGGGTTTCTCTAAGCACTCTAATTAAAAGGCATTATATGTGAAGGATTTGGGAAAGTCTAAAGTTGTGGAATTTGAAGAACCTGAATTACTCTACATAGAGTAAATCAAGATTCTCTAAGGGCTTGACTTAAGCTTGGTCTAGTAACATGAGAATCATGATGAAATAAATGGAAAGTTACCATCTAGTGTAACTGGAGTAGAAAGGGCTAATTAGTATAGACAAGTAGCACAAATATGTTTAATAAACATGGGAGAGTTTGAGTGGATGGTAGCTAGAAGTTATGAAGTTTCTCATCTACCATGGTTCATTACCCACAATCATCATTCGACGGTTAAATACATCACACCAAGAAGAAACATTCTAGATGCTCACAACATGAATTTTTAGATTTGTCAAATAAATTATTAAACATGAGAGAGGCTTGAGCATATTTGGCGGTGATTTGGAATGGTGCCTTTATGAACATCAAAAAAGGACAATGGGAGTTTCCAACCATTTGTGACTTCTTCTTTCCTCCCTTACTCTCTACCTCCTTTCTTTATGAATAGAGGCCTTGGAGCTTAGAAATGTATCCTCAATTTGGTGATTAAATCACTCTACAAAAATCATTGTGTAATGGACTTTCAAAGAAATAAATATTATCTTTACCTAACTATTTGTCTAAAAATTGCATTGAGTTAGCTTGTGCACTAATAGCATTATGAAGAAGTATACTTCCAACCTTGTTGCCCTTTTTTCTTGCTTTTTTTTAGGTGCTTTATAGTAAAAAATAGGTTTTAACTCATGATTTTTAGCCATTAATGGATGATTGGTGTGAATTTTCAAATTCCTCTTTGCCTCATGTGTGGTTCAGTAAACTTAGTTTAAGAAATACTTATGCAAGTTAGTTGGTTAGGAGGTTGTGTCCGCTAACTTGTCTTATGCTGAATTAGTCTCTTTTTTAGGCCAGGTCGATCACTTACTTTATGTACATCACCTCCCTTATCTTATTTTTATTTTCAAGTAATCTCTCTCCCCTTTTTCCTTGGTCATTAGTAGAGTTTAGCATAGAAACCCAAAGAGCTGAAGTAAAGCACCTGAGGAACTAGCCCACATCTTGAGGTTATTTCCATGCTTATATCTAGAAGTGAGAGAGCCTAAATAACTCTCTCACAAGTGTGAAATTCCAAGCTATAACAAGATGGTTATAAATTTATAGGTTTGGTGGTTGAAGTTATCTTTTCTTATGAGATAGATTCCAAAGATGGAGTGAATGGCTTTATAATAGGGGATGAAGGTGTGGATATGGTTACTTATTTTATTTGGATGTCCAAAAGGGTATAAGGTAATTATACTATTTTAATAAGTAGATAAGGATTGGTAGATTGGTGAATGGGTTCTTTATCAGTGAGTGTGTTAAGAACCATGTTAACAGTACAGGTGTCAAGAGAACATTCAACATTGTTACTCTATTTTTTTGTGGGAGCGTGGTTTGG
Organism: Torreya grandis; assembly: GCA_037957365.1. Lineage (NCBI taxonomy): Eukaryota > Viridiplantae > Streptophyta > Pinopsida > Cupressales > Taxaceae > Torreya > Torreya grandis. Next base: position 1,461,487 of record JARHVA010000254.1, on the reverse strand, counting down.
AAAGGGTTGCCTAAATATGTCAAGGGTTTGGTTGGGTGGTGGATTGGGCTTGTCTAATATAATATCTCCCTTGTAAATGATGGATTGGATAAGGTATTTGAATGTATTTCAATTATTGATATCATTTCCTATGACTTGGTGAAAGGCACAATGGTCATTTTCATTATACCAACCTGGCATGAGGTGAGAATCATCAAACTATTGGGGTGGTGTAATTGGTGGAAGTTGGATGATATTAGATTTTAATAACTTTTCAAAAATAGAAACATAGGGTTCCCCCAGTGGAGTTAATTACCTCTGGTTGCTCAAAGTTTGGTTCTTTGGATTTTGGTTTAAATAATTTGAGGAGTTAGGTTTGGTTCCTCAAGTTTTGTTGGTTGGTAGATGGTGGAAGTGAAACTTTGAAGACAATAACATTGGAATTTGTTGAAGGTCTTCCTTACTATTAAACTTGGTAAATTCTGTAAGCTTCCACTAGGCTAAATGAGGTCTGATAGGGATTAAAGGGTGAATAGTCTCATTGCAAATTTTATCATAGGATATGATATTATGGGCTCTAGAGATGGATGACTCAATGGTAGTCATCTTCTCCATGATCATATTCATGAAATATATTTGGGGTTGAGCACTCAGAAGGTTTTAGGATGCATATTATGGTGGTGGTTGAGAAACATGTTGATAGTGGGTGGAAGGTTGAGGGGTTTCCACATATTAGTATGTGGATGCCAATGATTTTGTAGAAGAGATATTTTGGTACGTGGATGTGGATATTTGGGTAGGGTTAGGTGGTTTGGGAGTAGACAAGTAGATGGGTAGGAGTGTTATTTGGGTTAGTGGATGATGGAAGGGTAGTGACCTTTGTACTAATTGGTGGTCACACGGAGGGTATAGACACCATAAGACTTTTTTTTTTCCTTAATTTAAAAAGAAAGAAACTAATGAAGAAGGGTGTGTAGAAAAACTTGTTACAAGATACACACATTGAATTATATACTTTTTAAGAGATCTTATTTTTCTTAGGAGGATGACCTATAATAATAAATCACTACTACGCACTTGTTTTTTAGACAAGTAGATGGGTGGATTACCTAGCGTGAGCTAGATCCTAGAAGCAAAAGCTTTTTAGGAGGCTGTCAATCCACCTAATTTAAAAAATTAAGTTGATAAATTGAAATGAAATTATTTTCTTAAAATAATATAAAAATAAAATAATAAAATAACAAATGATATCAAATAAATAAAATTAAAACAAGAAATTTAAATGCTTTCCTAAAATAATGACTAGAAAAATTAGCTAGTGCTGAAAATTGGTTAAGGTGAAATGGTGGTTTTTAGTTTGGCAATTGGATAAGGGTCAAAATAATGGTTTTTTTGGGGTTGGAAAATGATTGAGATAATAAAAATGAGAGGGGTGAATGTTTTAAAAATATAATACAATAAGTAATTAAGGTGGTAAAAGGGTAAGGGGATAAAGAGGGTAAAGATGTCAAAGGAACAAAGAGGGTAAAGGTGGAAAAATTCCAAATGTGGAAAAGGAGGTGAAGGTCAAGGTAATAAAGAGAAAATAATAAAATGAAATACAAAACAAACAAAGATTACCTTGAATATTTATTGATGTTGAAAAATCCTACAACAATTCTAGCAGAGCTTTGTTACTTTGATTTCTTCTAACCTCCAAGATTATGATGACCTCCTTAAAAAGTTAAAAACCTAAAACAAGGATTCCTTAGCCAAGAATAACTTAGCCTTTGATGAAGGATAAGGGGTTTTTATATCATTTATTATGAAGAATCATGCCAAAAGAGGGAATAGTATAATTATGGCACCATTTTTCAAATGGGCTCATAAATGAAAAAGGGGATAAGGATGGTGGGATTCAAACCTTATTGGTTTATCTCGTACCTTGCACATGAGTCCAAATTGGAGTGGGAATCATGCACATGGGATCAAATGAGACCAAAGGACTTTTTAAAAAGATAATTTGTCCTTTGGCTAAGTACCCCATGAATTTTGGAACCATTATCCATGTGAGTGCATGAGTGGTCATGAAAGACAAGGGGGTGAGATTCCCACTTAGCCAATAGGTCTCCCACTTGGTTGGTTTGTCTTCCAACTTGATAAAGAGTCCAAAATGGAGTGGTAATCATGTACATGGGCTCATATGAATCCAAAATACCTTTCACCACTCACTTCCATTATTTTTCTAAGTGTCCCATGAATTTTAGCACCATTTTCCATGCCTAAGTACAAAAACACATGTTTAATGATCTCCCCATAGGTAAAAATGCACCATATTCCAAAGGAGGGGCCCTTTGGTGATTTATGATGTCATGAGGTACCCTAGAGGTGGGTCCTAGGTGGGGTATGATGTCCCACCTCAAGCCACTTCACTTATAAGGCATGTCACTTACCATATCACCTTCCATGTCACTTCCCTTGTCACTTCCATGTCATCATGAATAGTGAAAGTGGGTACCATAATGAATAGTGACAGTGAATAATACTTTTGAATAGTATTTTCAAATAGTAATTTTAAATAGTAGTATGTAAATAGAACAATAATAATGTTTTTATGTTAAGATGGGTTGGTTAAGGGTCAATAATGTTTTAATGAGTCTCGAGGCATTCAATCATCTAAAACTACAAGTGTTTAGTTTTCTAGTGTCTACACATATCTACCCTAAAAAGTGTTTGGGAGAGTTAGTGGTTTAGAACCTTATCTTTGAGGTATTATTTTTTGGTATGATTAAATATTAATATGAGAGGTCATTGGGATTTATATATGTAGGTCTTCATCCCACTATTTGAGGTATTCAACCCATAACAATATATTGTAAAGTTCCCCTTGAGCCAAAGTGTTGAGATTGAAGCATTGATGGGTCTACCCCAAGGTAAGTATTTATATACCTATACTCTATCCTTTACTTATTAGATTATATATATATATATATATATATATATATATATATATATATATATATATATATATATATATATATATATATATATATATATATATATATATATTTAATTTTGTGTATGTATGTGTGTATCATTTCTTAGGCTCCTCCTTATACTAAATAAACTGGTATTGATATAGGATTTCTTAGGCTTACCATCTATCACCTTATGTTGTATAGACCCCCATTTGATTGACCATTTCACCTTATTTTATTAACAATCACTTATCCATAATTTAATTTATTTTTAATCCTTTAAAATAACTTACTTTAATTAAATATATATAATTATAATTACAAACCCTTACTTTTGTTGAGGTCTATTGAGAACTATATCCCTATGCTATAGAATTAGGCTTTAGAAGCATTTACTCTTGACATTTGAATTGTAGGTTAGCTTCTACTAGATATATGGGTATCATTGGTCCTTACCTGATTATTCAAGTGCACCTAAAATCTATTTGATTACAATATTTAAGTTTTAGTCTACTGAAAGAAATATTATAGTTATAGGTTATCGTGGCCCACGCATACAATCCCTATTTTGTTATTCCATTAGGGACATCATAGACTTTACTATCTCCTTTATATTATTATTACCTACATATTAATCATAAAAACCTTACATTGGGGCATAAATTTTTTCTCATAACATTTATATATTGTGTCATATTTATGTAGTCACTCAAATTTGGTTATGATAACTTTATAATGTCAGTTTTGGCCCACTTTGATTTTAATTGACTTGAGCACCTAATTTGGACCAATTTTTACACCTCACTCTTGATAAGCACCTATATGAACCCATCCCTTTATAATATGCTATATTACACCCACAAAAATGTTCAAATTTCCTTAAATCCCCTCTAAGCATTTATACAAACATATCAAATCTCAAAATTGACATGTTTCCCTTCAAGACAAGATCTATCAATATGAGACAATAGAAGTAGTTGGTTTTGTCCCCTATGGGTATATATTGTCCTTAACCCTTCCAATAGTCACTTTTCAAATTTAGACCCTCCGTTATATGTTGGTTCATATCTTTAAGATGGATAGCATGAAGTTTTATCCTTTTAGGTTGCTATAAAGGCACATCTAAGTCACATATTTAGTCACTTGAAAATTTCAGTATTGAGGCACAATTACAATATTACACATTGAGAAAATCTTCCCTATTCTTGCCAAATATCATTACAATAACTTGAATAGTCCTTAACCAAGTCAAGATACTATTTTATCTAATTAAATAATAACATTATTAAGTATTCAATCCATATCTATATGTATACATGTAATCAAATGACAATAGTTTCACAAAGCACTCTAAGTGGGAGATATATGTGGGATTGATTTCCCTCTTTAGATTATTAGATATGTAGGTAAAAATCAACCATTATGGGGATTATTGGAGTCAAATCATCCCATTACACTCCCCCCTCTTATATTTTCAAGTTTTTAGCTATTACAATCCCTAATAGGGTTTCAAATTTGGTGAAGTAATTTATAGGTATTTCCATGCATCTGAAGGTCAAATTTTAACACACAAGCATGTTTATAGTTATTTCATATGATCAATGCTTAATTTCCATAATTTTTAGTAGAGGACATAATTGACCAACTTAGGATAATAGTGATATTCGATCCTATTCCTTTTTGGATGTTCGTATTCCTAATTAGTCTCAATCACAGTTCATGTGGCACTTAAACAATCAATCTCTATTGATTATTTCTAACCTATGTTAAGTTTCACACAATAAAATCATAGAAATTAAACAACCAATTTTTTTTTTTGGTCATAGTTAGTATTATTTCATTTGATTGTGATTTTTTTATTTCAATATTTTACTTTCATTCTACTTATCACAAGTTAATTTTCAACATTTTTTTTATCATTCTATTCAACTTATTTAAATTAGGGTTAATGCACTTATTAATCCAAATTTTACAAAAATATTTGTGAACCCAATTTTTATTCAAGCATTAATTCAACAAAATGTCCTAGGATTTAAATAAATATATTGAAACTAAAAGGACTTGATTTTGACTTTGGATATAATATTTGACACTAAAATAACTTTATTTCAACCTCACATTTAATCAATAACATTGAAAGTATCTTATTTTGACATAAGATATAATATCTAACACTAAAATCATTTTATTTTGACATTGGATTTCATGGGAATTTACTAATCTCCATACACAAAAGTTTTTCCTTTTTTGATCTCATTTTTAGTTTTCTGTTACTCACTTTTCAATTTGTAATAAAGCTATAGTTATAAGATAGTACTCACATTTATAGTAAGTGGTTATTAGTTATGTAGGTGGTTATGAGTTTAGTTAGTGTCTCAAGAGGCATATATATGTAACTTACCTTTTCTTAATAAATCATTATGATGAATTAATAAAATTCAGTCATTTTTCTCCCACACATTGGAGATTTTCTCCAACATGGGGTATCATAGCATGTTTCATGAGAAGCCTCTCTAAAAAAATATTTGGATTTTTAAGGGTGTAGACAATGGATATGAAGTGTAGAACACATGAAAATCCCATTGTTTATCAATTCTCCATTATTTTATTGTTCCTATTAATGTATATGCAGTGTAGACCATGTGAAAACCATGTTATCTTTTTTTCATTTGTAGGTTATGGTTGTATTTTAATTATTCTTTTGCAAACTATATAGATTTTATCATTAGGGTTTTCAAATATCAAAAATTGATTTTAAGGTTTCTCAAGGCTATGCACAAATGACCCATTTGGGATGAAATTTTAAGGCTAATGGTGGAACTAAAGATAATACAAGTTTTAGTGTCAAAGACCTAATAACTTGTCACTGCTGGAATTTTGCCTTTAAGAAACACCACAATACAATTTGAAGATGCAAATAAATCAAGTAGCATTGAAACATGATGGATTGGATGCTTGAATGAGTTAGATAATATGGTTTTTATAAAAAAAACTAGTCATGCCATATTGTAATTTTTTTTTTTAAATGAAGAAAGAAGTTTTTGAAGAAATGTCTCAAGATGGCATGGAAAGAGATCATGATGAGATTGGTTGTCAACCTCTTGAAGGTCATATCCTATGTGTAAAAAATTGTGACTTCTTTGGAAGTGTGAAAACCATGAATTTTTGCTGCAAATTCTATAATAACATAATAATAAAGTATGCCAAGGCCAAGGCTAATTCTCCCTCTCTCTCCATCCATAAAAAATATTAATATTGTCAATATAGCTAAGGTTTCTCAAATTATAGTGAAATTATCAGGGGAGTAAGAGGTATCTAATAACCTTGATGAATATTACTCTAGTGGAGAAAAAAAGAAGGGAAGACTAAGGAAAACAATGGAAAAAACCATTGTAACTCTTATAATAAATGTGTGAGATTTCTAGGCTTCAATTATCATTGTGAAAACATTTTTGTTCTTTTCATTACTACTCTAACAATCAGAATTTCCACTTTGATTGCAAGGTTGTAGGTTGTGATGCCATTGAGAAGGAAAATCATGTTGCCAATATAAAAAAAGTAGACAAGATCTAGTTTTGTATCATACAATTTGGTTAGACCCAAAAGGTAAACATAGCCTTCAAAATAGATAATCATATATGTGTTATAGTGTGTGTGATGATGAATAACAAGTGAGCATATTTTATTAAATAGTGAAAAAAAAATATTTATTTGTTTTGGATATATTAGTATTTAATTTTAGTGGGCAATAGATTAGGAAAAAGGTTTATAGCATTGGTACCAACAATGTCACCAGTCAATCCATACTCAATCAGGAATATAAGGTTGAAAATATCCACATTACAATGAAAAGGCTTGTATCTCCATTAACCTTTAAAAATAAGAGTGCTAGACTTGTAGATAAGAAGAAGCAATGGTATTTATGGTAGTAGTGGAAATAGTTAAATCTCAAGTTTTTATTTTAGGTTATCATTGTTATTAAGTTATGTTAGGTTATTAATTAACATTGTTTAATTATGTGTTCATTTGTTTCAAGTCTTTGTGTCATACTATTTATTAATAATATGGGATTCATTAGTATGTTAAGTCATATTTAGTTGTGTGTTATATAACTTATCCATTAGTGGACATCTTTAGTCTATTTGTGTTATGTCATTACAATATCTTTTACAAAAAAATTGCTTATTAAATCCAATATTTAATTGAGTTTTTTTATTGAAGCTTTTCCTTTGTAGTCTGTCATTATCCATAAAATCCATTATCAATAAATGTTTGTATATGAATGCATTATATGTAAACCCAACATCCATTTTTTATGTGGAGGGGGGGGGGTGTTGTTTGTTGTATTTTCCCATGCGAGCACTAGGGGGAATGTTAGGAGTTAGTACTCACATATATGGTGAGTGGATATTAGTTATGTAGGTGGTTATGATATTATTGGGTGGTTATGAGTTTGGTTAGTGCCTCAAGAGGCCTATATATGTAACCTTCATTTTTTGAGTAAAGTAGTATGCTGAGTTAAGACAATTCAAGCATTTTTATTTCAGACATTAGAGATTTTCTCCAGCATCTATGGATACATTATATGAACATTTCTTGTTTTAAGATTTCTTAGTTTCCATTACATGTATCTTCCTTTAGTAAGGAAAACTATTAACATTCATGTATTAAAAATAAATACATCACATACACTACTAATGCAAAAAAATTTAAAGTCAAGCATGACATATGAACAAGAGAAGTTATACATTTAGAATACCATAAGCCTTACTCATTAAAAACCTCAAGTGTTATTCACTTATTATTACTTCAATATTCAATCATAACTTTTCTCTGTTATTGTAGACACCCAAATTTGGAATAACACTTGTTTTTAATGTCTTTAAAATTACTTTATTTATATATGTCTTATCTTATGAATAAACACTTAAGGGTGCACATTTCTTACATTTTTCCCTTTTCACTTTATGACTTTTATTATATTTTTCACCTTTTTATTTTATTATTTTACTATATTTCCCCTTTTATTTATGAGCCTTTATGACGTGACTAACCCCTCCTTAATTAATTTAAGTTTATTAAACCATCCTCAGTTTTTTTAAATTTATATACCCCTCATCAATTCTTTTTAATTCCTTTTATGTCAGACCCTTATGTGAACCATTAATTTGATTTGAATTATAATAATCCTTACATAAACAAAGTTATTAGAAAGAATTTAATGACAAGCACTCTCATATTTTACAAGAACTCTCATATTTGAAAACATTCAATTTTTTTCAAGAGCATATTTAAAGTTACATACACTAATTGATAGGGATATATTCTGAAGTACTATTCCATTTTCATATACATGCCAAAGGTGAACTAGGGTAAACATTAATGGCCCATGTAAAAATTAACTTGGGTTTTCTTAAGAAAACTTATAAGAATGCATTTCAAAAGTATGGTTAAAGTAAGAAAAAGTTGTTTAGACAAACAGGTGAATCAAAAATTGAAACATAGTGAGGCATGGAAGATATGTTGACATTTATTTGTACATGTGAAATGGTGACATATGTCTCTATAAATACTAACATGCATATTTACAAACATATATAGATGTTGGTGAATGGTTGTCGCTACCATCAAACACCAAATTTTACTAGCAAATGTCAACTATTATTAGTGGATGCTAAATCTTACTAGTGGATGCCTTCTATTCTTGTAGACACCTAAATCTAGTCACCAACAATCTCCAACCAAGATTTTGGCTAATTTCCACCCAAAATTCATAATTTGGCTTAAAAACAATAAAACACACTAAATGATGTGAAATTAACATATTCAAGTGCCAATTTTGGCTAGGGTATCAATAAATGGTGTAATACAATTTGTGGGCAAGCTAACTTTGATTAGATCATTCTGAGTCAAAAGGCTAAATTTGAACCTAGGTACTCTAGATTTCTCTTTCCTATCAAGTATTCTATATAAGACATGTGACTTTATTATTTTATATTGGTAACATCCTAAATGGGATAATGGATCCAATGAATTTAACATCACCTTCTAATTTTAAACTAGTCAAAGTTTGGACCAATAACAAGCCATTCTGATTAATTTGAGTAATTTGTAAACAAAGGTATTAATCATGCTTAAGAGATAAATAATCCAAATCAAGGACTAATTATGAATTCCATGGAAACTTGTTGAAAACTTTATTTTAGAAATGAATATTGAATATTTTATCATCAAGTGACCTCATTTCTTGGGAAGACATCCCTAGGACATAAATGCCACAAAAATTAGGGTTCATGCCCTCCATGCCTCATCAATGAATTTCATGATACCATCCATGCCTCTTAACTTTCCCTTATTAAAATTCATGATGAGGATAATTACAAACTTAATTCCAAAAATTGAATTAATCCTTATCCACACATCTTAGTATCAAGATGGATGGTTCAGGTTGATTCTAGACATTCTCAAAAATCTATAAATAGAGAAGTCATGAACATCATTTCTAAGGCTTGATATTGCAAAGTTATAATGTAGAATTGGTTATAAAAGCTTCATGAAACTATTTTTACCATGCCAAATTGATTCCAAGCCAATCCAAGCCACAAGCCACAAGGTGCCAAGGAGAAGAGGAGATAGCCAAGCCTCCTTTGAAGACTTCATGAGCACAAGCTGAGTAAGCCACCACTACAAAGGCATTTGGAGCATCCAAGGAAGGTGAAAGAATTATTGTATTTTATTCCTTACTTTTTAGTTGTGTTTATCATTTGTTTTTGTTAATTAAGCTCTCTCTAGTGTCTAGGCCTAGAGATGTTATGCTATTAGTGTGTTTCTTTCATTTTGTTTTCATTTTGGAACTAATGCCATACTAATCATCCTCTCTTGAATCAAATTCATAGATCACATAATGGAATGCTTGGTGGGAATAGATGCATATAACACCTAAATAAGATCATTTTATAGATTTAAAATATTAATTTGGGCCTTTAAAACTCTTGCAAATTGATTTTCTAACTTTATTTTGCCATTTTTATTTACCACAGTTTTACACAGTAACCAACATCAGCAAGGAAGACCGACATCAATTGTATAGCTTAATTGATGTTGGTTAGATAACCGGCATCAGTTAGATAAAGCAACCATCATCGATTGTATATAATCAGTGTTGGTCACTATGTTTTTCTTAAAACATAGACCTGAGATCTATTTTTTTAAAGTTCATTGTTTCAAACCAAATAGAGATTCAAAGCTAAAGGACATTCTAACATTTTTATTATAGGACCAAGCTTGAAATTGGCTAAAAACATGTTTTAGATCACATTTACATGCTTAAAAATCAATTAAGAACCTTTTTTTAGTGTTTAACAAAGGAATCTAGATGTTTATGGTGAATGTTTTCAAAGTTTGCAACTAAGACCAACTAGTAAAATGAACACCACCAAATATTTCATTTGGGCTTAAAATTGAACACACTTGTCAATTATTATTTTCAATAGTTATTTAATTAAATTTTTATTTGGAAAAAAGAGGAATGTTGCATGTATGCTCTTCCATTTGTCCCCTTTAGGGAACCCTTGGAATCAAAAGAGCCATTACTATTACAAGTAGCCTATTCCAAGGCTTAGAAAGAAAGTCATCTGAAGCACTCTTCAAAAACTCATTAAATTTTGGGTGACCTTGAAAATGACCCTCAAGTCTTTCTAATTTCATGCTTTCTTTATTTTTATGTAAATTTGGCTTGAGAGTGAGACTTCATCACCTACCATGAGTTCTTTAGGGAAGCTTTGACATGGGTTTCATCTCCCAACATTGAATTCATTTGGCTCCTTTGTAGTTACACATGGGATGTAGTGGCACTTTGGACATCGCACTACACTAAGCAAATAATAGGATGTAGTGGTTGCAAAAAGGATTAGACATTTTTGCAACAATCCAAGTGATATGGACCCAAAATCTATGCTTTTGCATTGTTTGGTGTGAAATTCATTATGCAATTGATTCCCCTAGATCATTTAAAAACTTGTTAGATCTTAGACAAATCCCCACTTGATGTAGAAGTATTTTTGGTGCAAGGTGCACCTCAAGGTCCATGTTGTAGTACTGTCATTTGAAAGAAGGGGGGGATGTAAAAAAACCTACTATATAATGTGCATTTACTTTTGGATGAACACTTAAAATCCTCTCAAATGATGTATATTGACAGATTCTAACAATACCAAGAAACCTTGTCATTTTAGGATCTAAGAGCGATTAATTAGTTAGTCTTATCCTAGTTTAAAGTCTTGTTTGAATTCAAAACTTGGTATAAATAAACAATATAAACCAAACACATAGTCTAATTTTTTCTTTGAACAAAGAGGCATTATGCTACCTAAGTGAGATCATCAATTTGCCTTGTTCAAAGTTCATCAAAAGCTTGAGAGTCATATCATCCACTTTGGCATAATTATGCTACCCAATTAAGTCTAGACCTTTACCAAAGTTATTTAAGTCCTTCACTTATAATCTAAATTCAAAATTTCACCTTTACAATTTCATAAGGTTGATGTGTTAAGTTGGTTCATCATTTGAAATAAACTTGAGGGAACTTAGGTTTAATTTCCAATTTCGGTTGAACATCATTTAAGACTCATAATCATTGTCATCACTTGATATAATTAAGCCAATTTATGCTAAACACTTACACTTTGAGTCTATACACCATAACATTTTGAGTCAAGAAAGGTAGTGTTATGTTGTCAAATTTGTGAGAAAATGTCTTTGCCTTAGAGAGTTTTTGAAACAAACTTTTTTGTCATACCTTTTGGGTAGTCTATCATCATTATGCTGCCCAAAAAATTTCAAATATTGTTTCATAGGCCCTCTCGCATAGATTTCCAAAATTTGTTCCTAAATTTTTAGATTAGTTCGAGTATAGTTTTATGATCCTTTGTCTAAAGCACAATTATACCATTCACTTTTGTCTAGATTATTTTTCAAAAAAAAACCAAGTTTTATACCATTATTTATGAGAAAATAAACCATTGCTAAAATTCCTTTTATTTCATACCTTATACCTATTTGATCAAGTTCATGACCAAGAATTAAATGCCTAGTGTTTGTTAGAAGTGTTTCAAATCCATTAGATTAAAACTTTCATCTATTTTCAAAGTCTAGCTTTTGACACTATTTGGCCAAGAGTCCTAGCACATGCCTTGCTTGAGCCTATATTTTGATGCTACATTTGGCTAAAATACCTAGCAACTTTTAAATTCCTAGATTATAATGATTTGAAACACTTTAACCTTAGAGTTTGGCATTTTGATTTTTAGTGCATTTACTTGCTTATCTTTGTGTGAATGGTGAAATGTTAGATACTTTACGTTAGCTTGTTTCCTCAAAAATATTTGCATAAACCTTTTGATTCCTTTGGCAAATCTAGACCATGTTAAAACATCATTTTTTGGAGATTTTATATTTTTTAGAGTTTGTAGAACTCTTTGACATTTTATTTCAAAACAGTGGCTATGGATCCCAACATGTATTCCTACACTCATAATGGCCTCATGTACAACCCATGGATTAGTAATGTGGTTACGCAAGAAGAAATGGTTCAAGACCCTTATGCAAATAATATTGCTTATGAGATGGACTCTTATCTTTTTTATAATACTCAATCTAGGGCACAAAGCCAAGATCCATTGGATAAATATCTAGTTAACACACCACCTTATTCATAATAAGACCAAGAACACACTGTTTAATACCTAACTATAATACCCATAGTGGATAAGCCAATTATTTAACAATCATATTATATTAATATGGCTTCCACTTATGATACATTTTTATTTGAGTGACATTTTTTAGAAAATAAATATGAGATTTTGGTTAGATCCATAGAGGTAGGGGCCAAGTTTCTAGTAGACTTCTCCCATGAAAGTTTACCAAGTCTAGTAAGAGTGCCCCATAATATCATTTATGATCAACAAGCTTATTCTAGAAATCCTATGGCTATAGTCCAAACAACTTATGAAGACCATAATATATCTAATCGAGGAAAAAACATCATGGAAGATCACTTTAACAAAATCTAGACAACATATCAAACCTACCTAAATCTATCACATGATTTCAATTAGATGAACATGGCAAGTAAGCCTCTTATTGACCTAGTAACTTTAATAGAAGTGTTGATAGAGTTAACTAGACAAGAGAATCTAATTTTTGACCCATTCATACAAATCACTTTGATATATAACTTGAAGCATACGCCTATTATTGAAGAAGTGTATTTGATCTCTATATAGAATAGTGAGCCAAACATGGTAGACAATGTGCAAACAATGTCCAATCTTAATCAAAGTGGTACTAATGTGTAAATAATTAGCCAACAACATGTGATTTTAGTTAATCCCATGAGTGGATCATCACACCAAGTAATATGATTTTATGCACCCCAACCTCAACCCACTGCTTCCTCAAGTGTACAACCTAAAATATTAGGTAATCAAACAATGGCTAATGTCACACCTCAATGACATAATGTGATGAATCCTACTACTCCTCAATAAGTAATGAGTAGTATTACACATCAATAGACACAATCTAGTGTATCAATGTAGTAGAGGACAAATACATTTCCACCTTAATTAGGGGTAACTAATATTCCACCTCACTAAGTAATGACAAACATACCTCTTCAGTCATAGACTAATATGCCAATTCAAAACCAAGCAATGACTAGTCAACAACATGTAAATATTGGTCAATGATAAATGCCAAATCTATAATCTCCTTTCATTTCTTCACATAGATTCATGTAACAAGGAGCTCTCCATGTTTCTCAAGTGCCTACTAGACAACCATTGGTTCAAAATGTGTCAAAAATTTAGAGATAGGGCCTTGGTTCACAAGTCCCCACTCCACAACAAGGTTTGATTAGTCAACAACATGTCACTTTTCAACCATAGCAAGCATAGTATAGTTATATCTTATCATCCCAACCATAAAATCCTCCAGATCAAGCCTTTATTACCAATCCAAACTAGAACATCATGCAACCAAATATACAATTTCAAGTACATCCTAATCCACCTATGTGTATTCTTGGTCTATTCCCTAACCTAGCTAATATACCCCAATAGGTATCTCCATCATACCCTAGTCAAAGTGTACAACTTGTGACCTCCCAATCATCTACCCAAACCAATTTTCTCCCTCAAACTAATGTTCCTTCTAGTTTCCTATCCCGAGAATTGAAACAAATAAAGGATGAAATTGCTACCATTCAAGTGGGTAAATAGAGTAAAAAGTTCAAATTAGATGATGTGTGTTCCTATCTATTCAACATAGATTATTTATAGATATAATTTCCTCCAAGATACGAACCACTGAAATTCAAAAAATACAAAGGGAAAGGTGACCTTAAGGCCCGTTTGACCAAATTCTTTGTCGCATGTCAACTAGTGGCATATAGAGACATATACCTTTTGTTGTTGTTTCCAAGGAGCTTGGTGAGATAAGCCTTGAAGTGGTTTTTAAAGTTTCTTAAGAATTTATTAATAGATTTTGATGATCTTTTTGATAAATTTGTGTATCACTTTTTCTATAATCTCGAGCATGAGATTTCATTAGTGGACTTATCACAAGCAAAGAAAAAAGATGGTGAGAGTTTTGTAAGTTATTTATAGTGATGGAGATCCCTTACAAGCCATTTCACCCATAATTTAATAGATAAATAATTATCTATTATGTTTACTAAAATTTTTCATAGTGAGATAGCTTACCATATGGAATTACAATGTGCACATATATTCAAAGAGATCATTGATAAAGGTTTGTTGATTGAGCAAGTGATCATCAATAAAAGAGTCATCAAGCTTAATTCAACTAATCAAAATCAAGGTACCAATCAAGGAAATGGCTAACATAAACATCCTATTCAAGTGCAAGCCTCATAACCAACACAAGCCAATAACCAAGAAATATCGAAGCAATTCAACCATAATAGAAATGTTGTGGGAAATGGAGTAATTGAATCCCATCATGTAAAATTTTTGAAAACATCATCTGCACCACCTTTTTAGCTTAATCCTACCTATATACCTCTCCAACCAATTCCATAGGCACAAAAACCAAGACCTAAACAAAAAATATAACAGTCTTTGCCATTGCAAACCCCTCCTCCTAGGAGAATAATCCCTACACAACATGTCTTCAGTGACCTGGGACAAACTATTGAGTCTATATTTTTCAAAGTTGCTACCACTAATCTAATTAGTTAGTCTATACCAAAGCATTATCTAAAATGCATTCCTTATCCTGATTGGTATCATGAAAATGAATTTTGTGACTATCATAAGGTCAATGAGCATAATCTACGAAGATGTGTCAAAATCAAGCATTTAATTGAGAATATGTTGGAGAATGGGAAAATAACATTAGATAATGGTGATTCTACTTCTAATAGAACTCTTAGGATTTATCAAAACCCCTTTCCCTAACACAACAATTAGGAACAAAAAAATAATTAGTAATAACAATAACAATAGCTAATGCAACAACAAAAACAACAGTATCAAAATTAAAGGTTGAACCAGTAAAATCAACAAAATTAGCAATAGAACCCATAATTATAGAACAATGGATAAAACCAAGGTCAAAATGGTAATAACCAATAAATCTACCATGTAGTTACACATGACTACAATAGGGTTGTAGGTCATATTGTAGGGGGTAGCATTAATACCATCTCCATTAATCCTAGACCAAACACTAATCAGTCTAGACCATTGCTAAACAACAATATTCAACCAAATTACAGGATAATCCTTCTTTATCCTAGGAGTACATACAAGCAAACCAAAAAACTAGGACTTTTCCTTTTAGACCTTATATCAACAACTCATTCTTGCCATATGACCACATGCAAGTACACTAGAAACTAAGACTTGTCTTATATGGTACCACACCAATTCTAACATCACTTAGTAATAATGGTCTAGTATTTAATCATGATTGTGTAATAATAACTTGGAGGTCAAAGATTACTATCTCAGGCCTATAAGCATCTACCACTTTTCCTATCATCCAACCAACCATTTAGCCTCAGAATAAACCATTCACTACTAATAAAGACAATTTTTTGATATTGTAGATCAATTACATAAGACACCATCATAAATTTATACTTTAGATTTGTTGTGAATGTCAATAATCCACAAGAACATCTTGAATGCATTTTTGACCTAAATCACTACTGCTAGTGACATATCCCCTAATAAATTTTAAGCTTTGGTAGGACACCTAGCTCCAGCCCAACAAGTCACATTCAACCAAAGCGATATGTCTTCCCTTGCCATCTTATATAAACTTCTATGTATAATCCATTATACATAGAAGTTTATATAAGATGGTCTAAAGTGAAACATGTCCTTATAGACAATGGATCTAGCCTTAATATAGTGTCTCTAAAGCTCATCAAGCTTATTGGGTACATAATGATAGATCTCTAGCCAGAAATAATAACTATTAAAGCTTATGATAATTATGAAAGAGAGTCACAAGGCACCATTAGTTTGTCAGTTATCATTGGACCTTTGACCCATGATACACGTTGCCATGTGTTTGATTTTGAGTTATCATATAATATGTTTCTAGGTAGGCCCTGGTTACATGAGATTCATGTAGTCCTATCAACACTATACCAATGTATCAAGTTTTCCCACTTAGGGATGGAAGTGAATATTTTAAGAGATTTACACCCATATGAACACTATAAGAATCTTAAGGCCAAGTTTTAAAGCCATAATTATCATTACAACATGAATCCAAGTTCCAAGCAAGATAAAGGAAAAGCTATACTTATTGATCCTTCACTAGATAATTGCATAGATCCTAATACCTTAGATTCCCTTTCCCACATGATGCCTCCTTAAGCTTCCAATCATTTCACTATTTTAGATAATGGATTGAGAGAGTATGTGACCCATGATACATTTCATATTGTTAATCTTCCTTAGAATATAAAAACCTTTGGGCAACCTAAATTTACCCCACCTATGCATTAGTGACAAAAGAATAAAGATAATGGACCTATCACATTTGTACCATCATCTATCCTAGAACCTAACCCACTTAAAGGGGATGAATCATGGTTATACAATGACAACCAAGTTGATTGTTATAAAAATGTAAAGTATCCTATTCCTAATAGGATCATGAAATGTCACAAATATGAAGGAAGATGCCTCAAACTAAATAAACAAGAAACCATCGAGCCAATTTCCATGACTAAGTATGAAATACCTTATGGACTTGGATTTAAATTTCCTAGGGGTGACCCCACATATCTTATTCAAACTCCATCACCAATGACTAGTGATGATGATGCTAACAATGAAGTAGAGTCTAATCATAACCTCACTTTGGATGACCTATTTAAAACCAACCTATTTGATAAAAATGCCATTTGTACCCTTACTTTGGCCATTCATCAAAACCTATTACCATTATATTATCCCCAACTGATATATTGAGACTGAAAATAATCTAGACTACCAATTGATGAGTTCTAGAATGATGAGGCATTTTACGACTTCTTAGGCCTTAGATATAATGTTCCATTGGGATATCATAATTTAGGATTCTCAATTACATTAGATCCTACAACCTATTTTAGAGAGCAAGTGAACACCCTTAGCCAGAAACAAATACATAAAACATTGAGGTCCCAAAGTGAAAACCTCCTTGAAGCACTTTATAACTAGGGGAAAAGTAAAGATAAAGGCCAATCTAGTGATGAAAACCTATTTTAGGTGCCATTAGATAAGGGTGTTCATTCTTATTCAAATTTAGACTAGGAGACCATCAACGATGAACTTTCTTGTGGATTTGAGTTCAACTCTAAGCGATAACAAGTATTTGATCAAATTCTTAAAGAATTTTTGACTATTTTTGTCACATGGATAGATATCCTATTAGGGGATTTAGCTTCATCATGCCTAGTATAAGTTGAAGAGCAAGTCCTCACAGAGGACCCTTACATCATCTGATACTTTAAGTCATTGCCTACTATCCTAGAAGATGGTTTGATGCTTCTAATCAAAGATACAATAGAGGTAAATATTAGGACTCCATCAGACTTTAAATGGATAAAATTAGGCATGTCTCTTACTGAGGAGGAACATGACATCTTTACAACTCTATTGAGAGAATTTGTAGACATTTTTATATGGGCCTATTCTGACATGCTAGGTTTAGACCCCACTTTGGTTTTGTATCACCTTATGGTTAATCCTGACATAAAATTAGTAAAATAAAAGATACATAAGATGCATCCTAACATTAATATATTGGTAAAGAAATATTTTGAAAACTCATAGAAGCAAGATGCATCTGATCCATTGACTACTTAGAATGGATCTATAATGTGGTACTTATTAGTAAAAAGCCTGAAAGGATTAGAATTTGTACTAATTTTTGAGAAATCAATAAAGCTTATCCTAAAGATAATTTTCCCTTGCCTAACATAAACATGATCATCAAATCTATAATAGATTATGAAATGCTTTCACTCATAGATGGTTTTTTAGGATACAAATAGATGAAAATAGCACCAAAATATTGACATAAAATAACATTCACCACTCCATGGGGAACATTTTGTTATCAAGTAATGCCATTTGGCCTTAAAAATAATAGAGATACATATCAAAAGGCCATTACTATCATATTCCATGATATAATTCATGATATTTTTGAAGACTATATCAATGAAATATTAGGAAAATCCAAAACCTGGGCCGACCATCCATTAGTACTACGTAAGATATTTGAAATATTATGAGAGTAAAAACTTAGACTCAATCCAAAGAAATGTGTGTTTAGTGTAACTTCAAGAAAATTACTTGGCTTCATCATGGTATAGATATTGAAGTTGAACTAGCTAAAGTCTATGCTATAATTGAGATGCCACCACCAACCAATTTAAAGTAACTCCATAGTTTGTAGGGTAAGATCCAGTCAATCTGATGCTTCATCTCTTAATTAGAAAATAAGTACCATCTATTTATGCACATTTTGAAGAAAGAAGTTACATTTCACTGGGATGATCACTACCAAATAGTTTTTTAATAGCTCAAAGACTATCTTGTTAATCTACCTATTTTATTACCTCTTATGCCAAGAAAGCCATTCTTGGTATACCTATCAGCTACCGATCATGCTTTGGGGGTAATCTTGGCTCAACATGATGAAAATGGAAAGAATCATGCTATATAATACCTAAGCCATACCTTAGTTACATATGAACATAACTATGCACCTGTTGAAAAAGCTTGTCTAGCCATGGTCTTCCCAGCTCAAAAACTATGCCATTAGATGTTAAATAATAAAACCATGGTCATTTCAAAAGTAGATCTACTCAAGTATATACTATCTAAAATAACTTTGCAAGGTATAATGGCTAAATGGATCATGATTCTTAGTGATTTTTACATAGAGTATGCCAATTAGAAGGCAATCAAGGGACAAGTTCTTATAGATCAACTTATTAAAGCACCTCTCATGAACACAGCCATTCACATTTCAATTTATTGATGAATCTATATGATTGTCATTGACACACCCCTTAATGAGTAGTGTTAGAAGTTGTATTTGATGGTTCATTTATTATACATGGATTAGGGGTAGGCCTATTGTTTATTACGCCACAGGGGATCTAATCCCTAAATCATTCAAAATCAACTTTCCTTATACAAACAACATGGATGACTATGAAACACTTGTTGTAGGTCTTTGATAAGCAATGTAGTGGAATATATCTCATTTCCAAGTTTATGGTGATTGCTGGTTAATCATCAATTAGGTCACATATCATTTTCAAACCAAAGATGACAAGATAGTTCCATATAAAGCCATGGTTGACACTCTTAAATAACAAATTGCCAACATTTAGTTTGAGCACATATTAACGGATAGCAACAAAATTATAGATTCCATGGCTACTATTGGCTTTCTAATTTGACAAATAGATAAAAATAGAGAGTATCAATTATTCATTGAGAATTTGTCAGAACCAACTCATGAACCTTCAACCATTGCCATGATTTGTGATATTGTTGGTCCTAATTCTATCTGGTACTCAAACCTTTACAACTACCTTCATGACCAAGTTATACCACCTAACCTATCTCCAAAACAAACCAAATCCTTCATTTATCATTCCACTCATTATACTCTACTTATATCCACCCTTTACCATCATAGTTTCTATGGAACTATGCTTTGTTGTTTAACTTCAGCATAGTCTATGCTAATATTAAGAGAAGATCACGAAGGAGTATGTGGATCTTATTCTAACGGGGTTGTCCTATCCAAAAATATCTTGTGTACTAGTTATTATTGGCCCATAATGGATTCAAATGCCACTGCATATGTAAAAAAGTGTGAAAAATGTCAATGGCATGTTAATTTGATTCATGCCCTAGCAAAACCTCTAAAACCAATGTTAACACTAAGGCCATTTTCTACATGGGGACTTTAACTCATTGGGAAGATCAACCCCACTTCATCTGATGGCCATAAATATATCCTTAATACCATTAAATATTTCACTAAGTGGATTGAAGCTATACCCCTCACTTACGTGACAAGAAACTAAATTTCCAAATTCATCTTCAACCATCTCATCTACTGTTATGGTATCTCTCCTAACATTATATCTAATAATGGAGGATCATTCAATAAAAATGTTGTATATTAGCTATGCACTAGATATAATATCACAAAACATTTCTCTACAACATATTACCCTCAAATTAATGGCCAAGCTGAGACATCCAATAAAACCATTATCAATATCCTTAAAAATATTGTCAATGATGCCAATCATGATTGGTACCTTCATATATTCCATACCTTTTGGGCATACTATAACAATCATCATACCCACACAAGAGCCACTCCATACTCACTTGTTTATGGTATTGAAGCCATCCTTCCCATTTTGGTCAAATTGCCTTCACTACACATCTCTTTCAATCATGTCCTGGATGATCATGACTATCGAGTAGCTCACCTGCAAGAGCTAGACCTACTCGATGAGAAATTCATAACCATGCTTAACAATCTTCATGCATATCAAAACTGACTCAAAGGCCACTATAATCAACATGTTAAGTATATAAAATTTGAAATTGTTGATGTTGTTCTTAAAGAAAAGCAAAAGAATACCATGGCTGAGAAGAAGTATAAAGGGAAATTCAAACCAAAATAGATAGGGCCTTTCATCATTAATATAGATTATGGATCAAGTGTATACATGCTTACCACACTAGATGGTGATGAAATTCCTAATCTGATGAATATTATTTATCTAAAGTGGTACTATGTTTGAGTGTTAAAGTGTATTTTCTATGAGGACCATTTTAGTGATGCCATTTTATCACTATTCTTCTTTGTACAAATACCATCTTTATCCATCCTCTTTGTCATATCCACTTTTCACTTCTGACTTATTAACCTAGTGTGTTTTGAAGCCTAGCCTATTTGACCTTGGTTTTTTCCATTTTTTATGCATTTTTAGCATCAAGGTATCTAACAAATTTCATCAATTGGTTCAAGAACTTTAGACAAAGATCATATTTTGGGACAATGTGACAAAAGTTTTGGTAGTTGCATCCTTCATTTGTTATTTCTTACCACCGGTCTTGCTACTAATTATAACCACATTTGGGAAAATTATAACCCTTTATCTATGTCATTGTGTCTTGGTTATAAACACGTATGGGAAAACTAGGGGCAATAGTAAGCCTTGATGTACCAACTTACCCCTTCCTATGTCATCCTATGCCTTTTTACCAATTGTGCCTATTTTATTTGAATTGACTATTACACTAGTTGAATTCCTCTACTATAAGGGTGGAACTATAGTGACTTAAGGTCCTACTCTAGGACTATGTAGGCAACAATCAATACTTTTTGAGGTTATCTCAGTCACCCTTTGATCCATGCTTTTGTTATTTTACAAGTAACCTAAGCCACACTCTCTCTATTTTGTGAGCAACCTAATCCACACTCTCACCATTTTGTTAGAAAACTAAGACATTATCTCACTATTTTTTGATCTTGAATCATTTAGTGTCTCATCATTCTTGATTGATTTGAGACACTCCAAAAAAAATTCAAAAACATTTGAAAATTTATTGGAAAAAAATAAAAACATTGACCACTTCTTTGCCTTAAGGATTCTGGGAACCCTTACTAAGTTACTAACAAATTACTTGGCACTTAGTTTCCCCATCCTTTTTATAATTTTCTCTCATAGACTTTCCATTCTATTTGTTTTCATTAGTTATCACATTCTTCCCATTCCCTGAGAGAACTACATTTAGCCTAAGGTTTTTTTTTATCAGATATTACATCTATGAAACTATCTAGGCAAAGTTCACTTACCTAATGAATATGGAGATAACTCAGCCATCCTCATCCTTTTATTTTATTCCCCCATTTTGTTCATTTGTTAATTTGTCACCTATTTTCTAGGGGTAATATTCATAGGGTTTCTATTACATTATTTGTTTGTTTCTACTTATTTTGTTTGTTTGTCTACTTTTTTGTTTGCTTTCAATGCTATTGCCTTGATTTAATTTATGTGTGTTCATTGGGTGACTCCTTGCCCACACTTACAATTGAATCTATCCATATTCATATTTTACATTGTCATCATGGTTTCTATCACTAGTGCATTATTTTATATTAAGTATTGGATTACGAGAGTCAGTCCTCATGCATATTTCATCCCAATCATCATGATGTTATATCATGATGCCTTACAACACATGCTACAACAAACCTCAGCTTCATGAATTTTATTTATAAATGGTGGTATCTCTTCGACATCGACATCCCGATTCACTCCCAATAATATCCCAAATAGATTAATTAAACATGAAAGAATTTAAACCTTTATTAGTTTGGATGAGAATCTCCCTACTAGTAGGTTGTTCCAATTCATCATTACCATCTATGTTAAGTTATCATCATCTTTGAGAAAGTTTATCATGTTTTCCATAATTGGGGTCCAATGATTATAATCGCTTATGGATAAATCATTTCACACCATCCCACCTACATTTCTCAATGATTATAACCACATTTGGGCAAACCATTATGTTGTCACCACTTTACTTTTTTTGCCTATACAAGAACATGTTATTATCTTGTTTGTTTGTCCTAACTGGGGCAGCTCCATCTTCTCACTAATTATAACCACCTTTAGGTAAATCATTGTGTTATCATACCATGTTGCCTCTATCAGGGTATAATTTTTATAACTGCCTTTGGGCAAAACATTGTGCACCATCCCACTTGCATTCTCAATGATTTTGACTATTGTTTCAATATCATTGTGTTTTCACCCCATCATTTTTTATTTCTTTGGTCCCCTCAATTCACTTCTTTATTTTAGAAGGATCATTTTCTAACTTACTTGCACTAATCATTCCTTGAAGGGGCCATCATATAGTTAGTTTATCATCATTGCAGTTGTAGGCAAACACGACATTTTCATTATTTGAGAAGTTGTTATTGTGCTTATATCTTGCAACACCTTCCCAAACAGGGGCAAACTATAGACACCTAAATCTAGTCATTGATAACATCTAACTAGGCTTTTGGCCAATTTCCACCAAAAATGCACAATTTGGCCTAAAAACACTAAAACATGCTAAATGATGTGAAACTAGCATATTCAAGTGCAAATTTTGGCTAGGGTATCACTAAATGGGATAATGCAATTTTTGGACTAGCTACCTTTGATCAGATCATTCTGAGTTAAAAGGCCAAATTTACACCTAAGTGCTTTATATTTCTCTTTTCTATCAAATATTCTACATAAGACACATGCCTTTTTTATTTTCTACCGGATATCTTAAATGAGATAATAGATCCAATGCATCTAATATTACCTTCCAATTCTAATCCATTCAAAATTTGGACCAATAACAAGGCATTCTGATCAATTTGAGTAATTTATACACAAAGGGCTTAATCATGCTTAAGAGTTAATTAATCCAAATCAAGGCCTAATTAATAATTCCATGGAAACTTGTTGAAAAATTTGTTTTGGAAATAAATATTGAATATCTACATCATCAAGTGACCTCATTTCTTGGGAAGACATCATAAGCCATAAATGCAACAAATATTAGGATTCATGCCCTCCATGCCTCATCAATGCCTTCCATGCATCTTAATTGTCCCTTCTTCTAATGTCATGATGATTATAATTAAAAACATAATTCTAAAAATTGAATTAATCCTCAACCACACATCTCAATCTCAAGATGGATGGTTCAGGTTGATTCTAGACATTCTAAAAAATCTATAAATAGAGAGGCCATGAACATTATTTCTAAGGCTTGATAGTGCAAAGTTATAATTTAAGATTGGTTACAAAATCTTCATGAAGCTAGTGTTACCATGCCAAATCAATTCCAAGCCAAGATAAACCACAAGCCACAAGGTGCCAAGGAGAAGAGGAGATAGCCAAGCCTCCTTTGATGAAGACTTCATGAGCACAAGTTGAGCAAACCACCACTAAAAAGGCATTTGGAGCATCCAAGGAAGGTGAAGGAATTATTGTGTTTTATTCCTAACTTTTTAGTTTGTTTGTCATTTATTTTTGTTAGCTAATCTATCCCTAGTGTTTAGGCCTAGAGATGTTATGTTATTAGTGTGTTTATTTCATTTTGTTTTCATTTTAAAACTAACACCATACTAACCATCCTCTCTTGAGTCAAATTCCTAGATCACAATTCTTACCAAGTGCTAGGGTTTAATAGAAAATTCTAACTCATTGATAGGTTCTATCTCATTGGCATATCTCATCTCAGTGGTGGATATCAGTTCGTTGGTAAATACTAACTCATTGGTGAACATCAGCTCATTAGTGTCTTGTGCTGTCTCTTTCTGGAAATGTTTATTTTACTAGTAGACTATGCTTTTATTGATGGGAGGTAGATCATGTTGCTATATGGTAGAATTTTTTGATGTTAAAAAATTGATGTTGATTCCCATTGATAAACTATACTGCCACCATTCTACATTGATGCTAGCATTAGTCAGTTGGTGTTGGCATGGTACATTTTTACTATACATAGTTTTAGGCCCCTTAATTTCTCACTTTAAAAAACTTCATACCTTCACTCTAACCTTCTACACACCTAACTCCCTATAATGCCTACCACAACCCCATCACTTCTACTACATAATGACTGCCCCAAAATCATCCTCATTCAAAATAATGTACAAGAATGTCATATGCCAACATGTACTTTGATTATTAAAAGATCAAGGTGCATTCATGGACTAGGTTGAGAAGTGTTGTTTAAAGGGGCTTGTTAGGATGCCCTGATATAATAGAGACCTTGGTTTACTCAATATTTTACTTAGAAGTTATAACCATGAAAAATCCACGTTCACCATGAAGCTGAAATTATGATTCATCTAATTTGGGATCATCACCAAAGACATCCATCACTTTGCAAAGATCCCATACAAAAAATCTAACTGTATAACCACCCATGCATTGCTGACAAACTAGGACAAGAATTATCTGGAGCCCCACTATATCTTGCAAATGGATGGTTCATACTTTTCATTAAATTATTATTATTTTCATTTATATTTTATCTAAAAAATTATGTATCTATTAAACATCCTTAATAGATATTTTCATTAAAATTCACCAACCCCCAAGGCCTTTGTAGAATCAAACATGGATGAAAAATCATCCCCTCATCTATTGATAAGAAAGAAAAGGATGCAAAGTTATATTATGCCTTCCTCGTGATCCAATTCAATCATTAAAAAAAACAAACCTACTCTCATGTTATCGGTAATATTATATTCTTGTTCGTAGTATTGATAATTTTGTTATATGTTGTAGTGCATTATTTTAATCATGTTATTTTTATAGCATCCTTAGAATCTTTACCCCAAGATTTGAAACATCAACAACCTCCAAGAATTTAGTTGAAATAAAAATCTCCAAGGGATCTTCAACAATAAGGTATGCACTTATCAATGTTTTTTGTAATATATTTATTAAATATTAAATTTATTCTCATTTTCTAGTTCTTTGATTTATTTTTCAATTTATAGGGACCCTTTATAAAAATCAAAGCAACATTTTATTCCACCACCACCAGTCATCCAAGTTATAACTAGGGTAAAATAATTATCAATTCTGGGCCAAAGTAGTGGCATGATGCATTTGACAATGTTGGAGTTTCCAAACATTTATCTTGGTTGTCTCCCTAGTTCAAGGGAACCAATTTATTAGAACAAATAAATATTGATGATATTTTTTTTGGGATCTAGAGAGGGTATCATAGTAAATTTTTCTATCCCCATGATATGATTTAGGGATCATATCCATAGGTGTCAGAGGTTCATTCCCAATAACCATAGACACCAAACTCACTATCTAGCACATGCACTCATCCTCCCAATCCTAAGATTCCAAAGATGGGTGATGAGATTACTACATTTCACTTAGATAATTTATTATATTATAGTACTAATATATATGTAAAATATATTATTCTGAGTGAAATTGGGTGTTTGAGTTTTAATTCATAAAATAAACTCCCCTTTTCAAATCACTCCTAACATAACCAGTTGTTCAAAATGGTTGAAAATCAATTGGAGAAAACTAAAGTTTTAATGAATCAAGTTGTTTCTAGGGAAATCAATGTTACTAATAATTATAATGATAATGATCTAGAGATTATCTTAAATAATATTGAGAATTAAAATGCATAAGCCCAATCATACTATAATAAATGGCCAAAAGACAAAGGCCTTGTGCTTATACTAATACAAAAAAGGATAAATTTGCAGTACATTCCATTTCCATTTAAATTCTTTTAATTTTTAGATAAATAATATTCTTTGTTTAATTGTTTTCAAAATATGATAATTTGAAGAATCAAGTAAGGGTACTCAAAGTGCAACTCCAAAATGTAGGGAAAATTTTATAGGCAATGATTTCCTTGAAATAAAAACTTGTTTTGTTGAATAAACAAAATAATACATTGAATAAAATCATCAAGGAGCATGGACTGGATCCTATTATTTTGTTCAATCAAAAATTTAATGCATATCCCTCATTTCTTTGGGTAAGATATGTGACAAAGGAAGAATGGAAAATCATGACAATATTAATGCTACATCCAATGATCTTTTGTAATTAAGGATCCTAAAATATGATACAAGCCATAGAGAGGGAATGTCTTCTATAATATAAAAGAAAGTAAATAGTCCACATATTGAAAAAGAATGAATCAAAATAATGTAAATTAGTGTCAAACTGAAATATTGTATTTGTAATTTCAACTTATCTCCAAATATATATATATATATATATATATATATATATATATATATATATATATATATATATATATATATATATATATATATATATATATATATATATATATATATATATATATATATATATATATATATTTCATATTTATGGCTTCCCTCATGTTTATAGTGTTCAAATTTTTCATCTATATTTCCAATTTAGTTAATCAAATATGGTCTGATGTATTTATAAACAATCATTTATATAATTATGTGTATGTTTAAATTTAAAAAGAATTTGAAACTATTAGATTGATAAATAAAATATAGCATTTGATTGATATATAATCTCATTGTGATGCAACACTTGATAATGTCCTTTTGTCAAATATACATTGTGATTCTAATATTGTAATGTGATCAATTTTAAAATAATTTAATTATCAGACAAAATATTTTATAATAAATACCAAAAAATATCATAATTGGTAATGAATTAGATTCTAATATTTCTATTTAGAATACATACCAAACAAAAACTCGGGTAGCTAAAATAATCCTTTTACAACTCATTCTTCATAGTTAGCATTTGTATCTATTTTCTTAGATACATTTTGAATGTCAAAATTAAGATCATAACTATTATTTATTTTACTAGTGACTCCTCTTCTTTGAATGAGTTAACTCCAAATTGCAAGCCCTCTTTCATAAGGAAACCCATCCACAAGACAATGAGAAACATACAACCTCAAATAAGTCTCTAGATTTTTGTGTAATCTATTCCAAAGTTTGGATTTAACAAAAGATAATGCACTAAATTCTTCTATTGACCCCAAAATAATTTTTTGGTAGAGTTCATATAATAAAAAATAGTCGTTAATATTTTCCTACCAGACGCTGTTAGGATAAAGTTTTTTTCATATCCTCGTAATAACAACACTTTTGATTGGTTTATTTTATACACTAATATTAATCAATCATTGTAAGTCTAAAATGTGTTGATTGAGATGTCAGTAAATCCTTTCATAAAATAACTTTAATTTTAACTCTATTGATGTCCATAGATTTGTCGAAATTATTAATGAGAGTACGCATGGATTCAATAAAGTCATCCCTTTTAAAATGATCCTGAATTTCAGTAGGTAGTATTTGTGAAATATTTATTAATTTCATCTATGTCTAATAAATAACAATATCATATGCTACACATGTTATAGTAACTTCTTCAACTTCTACTCCTACTAGATCAACATCTTTTTGGAATGTGTGCAGTGGTATCTCCTTACCATTAACCATGATGAAAAGATGATTGTTAATATTAAACTTAAAATAGATTTTAGGGTCCTTAATATTTGTCAAAAAAAATTAATTACCAAATATTTTCCCCTTAAAACATTCTTTCAAGAAGTATAACATATCTAGAGATTCAAAAATCCATTTTCTGAATTGTATGAAGTTAACAATATTTATGGATCTCTCTTATTCATGTTTTGTCAAACATTACATTTATTTAAACATAGGAAGGATACCACATAATTTCAGAAAAGCTTATCAATATATTAAATAATAAAACAAATATTTTTCCTTATCAGCTTTCATTCAGGATTTATACATAAAACCTATTAATGATGGATATTCTTAAAAAATTATGCATGTTGGTTCATACATAGAGATTCATATTGTATCAAAAACTTTGAAAATGGTTTTACCATCATTCACTCCAATCAATTTTTTTGTACAATCTAAAAATATTTTTGAACTACTTGACATGTATGCATGTAAGTCATAGATAAGATCTTCCACTTTAGTGACATTTTCAAATGTGCTGACAATATTATAAGAAAGATTCATTCTATGAGCCATGAAGTGAATTATAATCATATATGGGGAAACTATCATTTGTAGTCAAACACAAATAATAATTTTATGTCCTTGCATCACTAATGTACCATTAACACCAACACAAAATAACTTGGTAGTTATAGCATAATCATCCATCTTAAATTTATATTTCAAATTATAAATAATCAATCTGTAAAGGTTTTCAACATTATATTTTTTTATCATTTTATGTAGATCTAACAGATGAGGTTGCCTTTAATGGTTATGAAAAATATAAATATGAATGCAAACCCATGATGTGTTTTCAAATATTGTGACCTCATCAACTAATAATGAGATAAACCATGCATTTTTTTACTTTTTATTTCAAGTCCTTCTCAATCATGGAAATATATTTAACCAATTCACAATAATTACTATTTGACCAATGGGATTGTGTAATGTTGTGAAATCCATTATGTTGGAAGAAAATATTATAATTTAAAAAATCTAATATAGGTCTACCTTTTTTCTAGAATATGATATATGGTAGAGAACTATATATTTTTGGAATGAAGATTAGCTTGAGTAACTTTTCCTAATTGAGTTTTAATTGTTTTTACTTTATAAATGAGATGGCATATACATTTTTGATGATCTTACTTTGTTGAATACCTTTCATGCTTTCTTTTTCATCTTTTCATCTCTGTGTTTTTTGTGTTTGTCTATTTTTTTTTACCGACATATATTTTTCCAAAAATTTTCTCAAATGTGTCCAAATTAACTTGCATTTTGTGGTCCTTTCCTAGTTTCCAACTACATATTATACATCTACATTTTTTTGAAGTGTCGATACCATTTTATAGCTCTATTAGTTCAATGAATGGATATTTAGTTACCTAGTCCAACTTAAAAGACCTACCAATTCTCCATTTACTTTTCTTATTTCATGCATTTTTTTAAATTTTGTCTTTAATTGAAGTTTGTGTTTGATGAGTGAAAATATAATCCGGTATTTAGATCTCAGTATCAGGAATGTTATCTAGTTTCCTCTTCCTTCACATAGAATTTTGAGTTCAAATTTTAACTAAAGTTGGTGTTTCATGAGATATAGAAGTCTATTCTTCTATTTTTACCTCATATGGTTTATAATTATCCTCCAATTGAGGCAGCTCATAGTCATAGTTAGGAATGTCTTCACGTGTTGTCATGTCATCATCAATAATATATTTAAATGGTGACATGTCATTAATTTTTTCATATTGAATACCATTATTTATGGGTTATGCATTTATTTAATTTTGAATTATTATTGAAACTAAATATAATACTAAAACTAATCAAAAATACATTTCATCATTTAGTATAGTACCTATATTTGGTGTGGATGTCAATTATTTGGGGGATTTTCATGGCTATCTAAAATTAGTTAATAGTGTTTTTATTGTTGATTATCCCACCTTATTAACATTTCCAATAGATGTTATTTAATTTGAGTCATTTATAATGTACGATGGTGACAAATGCTTGTGAGCAACATGAATACCATCAATGAATGTTAGTAGGTGACACAAGCACTATCAGGTGACATGAACATTGATAGATCACATAGATGCTAATAAAAAACATTGATGTATATAGGTGAATAGATGTTGTCGAATGGCATGGAAATTATCTAATGGTATGAATGCTAAAAAATAACATAGTCATAGAGTGGTGATAACTATGTTGTAAGATGAAATTAACATACATGGACTCTAGTAATGTAGATATAATTTTAAGTTTCATTCATCAGAGGATTATATAGTACATATAGTGGTGAATGCACTCAGATTCACTTTTGATTTAGTGGTAGAATACATTTACAAGTATGAAATTTATTTTAAATAGTAGACACAATGACCCAAAAACTAACTTGCACCTAGATAATTTAGATGAATACATGTTGTTCACTACCCCTAAAATCACCAAATGCCAATTTATAAACTTAAAATATTAATAGAATCTAGATTTGAGGTGAACTAGAAGAAAAAACATCTAGATTTTCATGATATATATATCATTTTAAGGGAGAACTACATTGGATTTAGGCCTCTTGGTTATGTAAGCATCACTCAGATTACATGTGGTTTTCTAAGGATAGCTCAGCCATTCCCACTACCCCCATTTTCCACCTTTTTTAGTTGATGTCTATCTAGTATATGTGTAGGAAACTAGGTTTTAGATTTTTATAGGTACATGCACACATAAAAAAATATTACAAAATTAAAAATGAATGTTACTAAATTAATTGCACCTCTCAGGAAAATTTTAGATTTTTACAGTCAAAGGATATAATCAGCCAATAGGATAAGATCAATTGTCATACCTATTTGAGTCTGTCAATCCTATCTTAAGCTCAAAAATAGACATTCATTATGAAACAAGAAGGTCACAATTAATTTACATAGTCTTCATTCAACTTATCAACATAAAAAAATCAAGGAATTATATCAAATCAAGATGAATCTTTCTCTATCCCTTTGATTTATTTAGTGTGCTTATTGAACTTGTTTATGATGAAATGTGCTTATCAAAACTATATTATATTACTTATTTCAATAAATTTACATGCAAATCAATATTCTAAATGTTTTATCTAAAATTGAATTAATGTTTAGTGTATGTGAAAGAAACTAGTGTTTTGATATTTAAGGTACATGTGCACACATAACATAGATTACAAAAGTGAAAATGAACATTGTTGAATCATCCACACCTCTTGGGCAAGTTTCATATCTTCACAGTCAAAATATAGAATCAACAAACATGATAAGATCAACTATCATACTTGTCTAAGTTTTTTAATCCTATCATAAGCTCAAAATAGTCATTCATTATGAAGCAAGTAGGTTATAGTCAATTTACACAGTCTTCATTCAACCTGTCAACATACATAAATCTAGGAAGTATGTGAAAATAATATGAGTCTTTCTCTATCCTTTTGCTTTCCTTAGTGTGTTTTTTGAACTTTTTAATCATGAAATGTGCTTGTTGAAACTGTATTATATTATTTATTTCAACCAATTTACAATAAAATCAATATTCTAAATTTAGGATTAATATTACATTAATTCAATTTTAGATAAAATATTAAGTGAACCTGCATATTGATCAAACCTTCTAAGATAAAAATGCATGGAAATGGGTGTACCTATTTTTACCTAAATTTATGGATTTTGCTTATTTGTTCTTTTTTATGAAAAACCTTTGTTATGTTTTCAAAATACATAGTAAATCTCTTGAAGTTACTAAATATTTATTTTTCAAATCTTTGGATTTGAGATGACATCATGCAATCCTCCTCATCCCTTAGATTTTATAATTTTTACCAATTCTATGTCATATGGTTATTATAATTAAAATAATGTATAACATCATAGTCCTCATCCTCTAGATGTTCTACTTTATGTAAAAAATTACGACATGATTATTCTCAAGAATGTACTAATGATTATTATTGTACAAATAACAATGTTAATGATATATGAGGAAAATGATTTTGAATGGAATGATTTTGAATATGATTATCATGAAGAAGAGGTAACACAATATCCTCTCTTTGAAAAAAAATTTAAAAGCTCAACTACATCTTTACAATCTTCTTTGATCATATTTCAAAGCAAGAAGACGATATTGCTAACGTACACATTTATATTCCTCCTACATTGCATGATTTACAATCCAAAGATGTCTTACTCAAGAATAAACCTAATTTGTCTTTACCAATTTTTAGTGTACTTCATCACATTAAAAATTATAAAATAAACATGCATGAGAATTTTAAAAAATGCATAATTCAAAATTCTGAAAATACTACTCTTACATGCATAATAGATGTTCGTCACAATGAATCAAATATGCTAAAATTTGAATATAATTTTTCCTTACAAAATGATGCAAATTTTCCAAATGCGAATCTATTTCCCCTTTACTAGATGATGTAAATGTTTAAATTACTTCTCTTTCTCTCTCCTTAGATGATGCAAATGTTACCAAAATTGAAAATTCTTCTTTATTAAAAAATACAAATGATATAAAGTGTGAAAGTGTTTCCTCTTCAATTTGTATAGATGTTGTCAATATAAAAAAAGTTTAAAGCACTTCTCTTTCTTTATCTTTGAATGATTCAAATGTGACAAAAATTTAAAAATTCTTCCTCTTTATTAGATTATGAAAATATAAAAGAACATGAATATGATTCACAATTTGATACAAATTTTCAAAAAATAAGAATTCATTCTTCATTACCTTCTCTTCATCATGAAAAGTTTTAATGTGATTCTTCAACTCTCTCTCTATAAACTCAATTAATTGCACATATGTAAAATACTTCTTTATCTTCCTCTAACAAGTCATGAAATAGGTATAAAAATCTTTGTGACATTCAAATTGATATAATTGCTTCTTTAAAGACATAATGTGATATGAAAGTTACTTCATGCAATAACTCAAAATTATGAAATATGCCTTTATGAAATGTCTATAAATCATGCAATGATGTAAACTTATATTGAAATAATATTTGTAATGAGTCCATTATCCCTATATTTCAACTAAAGAGAAAACTTCAACCCATGAATGACCTTTTTCAAACCTCAAACATTTTTACCAGTCATATTGTATCTATAATGAATGCCATAGGAGATCTTCAAAAGCAAGTTTCAATTATCAATTTACAATTATTTTCATGTAAACATAACATCAAAAATAAAAATTTAGAATATTGACCTCTTACAATAAATGTCTTTGAGTATCATTACCCAACATAATTTATCATGCCTATGTTACCTTTATTCAATGATCAAGAAGACCCTTCCAACCATTTGAACCAATATGTAAATTATTTTGGTCATTGGGATAAATGTGGGCATATTTTGAAAAAATCCTTCCATATAAGATTAACAAGAGAATATTGGGATTGGTTCTATAGTATTATAAATGGTTACTTACTAGCTTTCAAAAGATAGAGGACATTCATAAGCATAAAATGTCTAAGTTACCATTGAAACATTTACATGTCTAAGGCAACATGATTATGAGTCTATTTAATATTATGCTATAATATTTAAGGATGCATTAAATTATTTGACATATAGAGCCTCAGATTTAGAAGTATAGTTCATAGTCAATAGGGGTATTCTTTTTCCATTTAAAGAAAGATCGTTATATAAACCTTTCACTTCCTCTGATAGTTTATATATGGATGTGTACAAGTATGTGTGTGAGCTAGTGAAAAATAACACAAAATTAAATGCATCTTCATTGAAAGGAATTTTTTTTGTTAAATATTCTTACAAAGTGAAAGAACCAACTAAAGAGGTTCATAATCTATATTCAATACCTTATTTTAAACCAATACTTCATAGCAAGGAACCAACGTTCAAGGTTTTACATAAAGGAAATGAATCAACATATAGACCAGCTTCCATAGCTAAAAATATGCTCCTATTCAGAAACAACCACTTTAGTTTGATCATCTCAGAGATAGACCATATGATATACTGCATACATTATTTGACAATTTATTGATTACTCTTCCTCTAAAATACTATCATTCACCACACATATTTTAAAATATCAAAGGAAAACCATTTTGAAATTATCATGGTATTAATGAGAATCATAACAATGATTGTTCATATTTAAGATAAAAGCTTACATAAATTACAAATAAAGGAGTCACTATATTTGAGAAAAATATGACAATCATATTCTCCCACTTCTTTTAGTAGTTATTCTAAGAAGACTGAGACATCTCATAAACTTCCTACCAAGGTAAATGGTCTAGCATCCTTTTTAGAACCAAACCACTAGAAGAAATCATTATTCTAGTTGACATTCTACACTAGTCAAAACATCCCAACATATTCATGTTTAGTAACCATTAGTCATTTGAGATCTCGATAGAAGTGATACTAGAAGAAGCTTATTTTCTAATACTCTAAAGTTATATATTTCAAGCACATCTATATCAACTAAAAATCCTATATGGAAGTTAAAAAGTCACTATATATCTATGAAATATTCAAAGGTATAAGTAAATAATGTAGCACAATAGTTAGAAGTAGAACCATTTCAAATTGTTTAGTAGCAGGTTAGTTAGATAGATTATACTAAATCTCATTTTTGGCCTACTAGTTTTCACATCATCTCTTGAGTGATAATGTCACATATAAAATAATAAAAACTATTAACATTCAATGCATATTTTTAATACATCATACATTTATAATAGTATTATATATAAACAATCGTCAAATTACAAAGCTCATCAATGCATAAAAAATCAAACATATCAGATACAAATGCCAAATTCAAAACAATCTCATATATATATATATATATATATATATATCATGTTTACAACATATGTGTCAATCAATCATGTGTACTACTCTATGGGTCCACAGCATTTAAATTTGAGTCTCCATTGCATCCTCATGTTTATGAACTTATAATCTAACCTACCTATTAAGTCTCTCATTCTCAATCAACATGAGAGTATTCTTAGATTACTACTCTCAAAATTGGCTAGGAAAATTTATAGATAAATCTAAATCCTGACTCGGTGTAGGTCATCTATCAATATTTGCCTATGATTCATCACACTCATCAACAAATATAATGTATTTTGTAGGTATAACTACACAAGGATCAAATAAATAAGCATTCCTACCAATTATTTGATCAACTCACTTTATCAATACTCTACCTATTACATCATATGGCACATTTTATGTCAATTTTTAAATAGATGCATCTACCATAGTGGACCAATAGATATCACTCATGATATCATAATATGTGAATACATTATCAAAAATTATAAATGATTATCAAACATATACAAAAGTAAATAATTTATAGATACTCACACTCAACTATGGCTATTGAAACCTAAGTATATCCACCAATAGGTTGTGCTTTAGGTTATGGTGTAAGTGGAACATATACTCCATCTCCATCCTCTTCACCCTTTGTTGGGGGAATAACAATATAATAACCTATTACAATATTAAATAACAACACCCATTGTATATTAAACCACTATTATGTATAGTCTAATGTTCATCATGCTTCATCACCATCTGTTAAAGGAACACAAATATCTCACTTGGTCACCAAATGAGTAGCCAAATATACACCTATAGGCCCTAGAATCAAGTCAAATATAATAGATTATTGAACACTTTGTGTCCATGGATAAAATGTTGGAGGCATATCCTGATTCCACCTAAACTGATGGGTCACTCACTCATACTGAAACTTCTTGTACACATCTATAGACTAATCTTGTATCCACATGCCAACTCATAAAAATCTCAACTCTAGATCATCCTTGGGCCATGTCCCATATCGTAAATAAGGTATGCATTGAATCATAGTACAAGTCAATGTATCCAAAACAACTCTATAATCCATAGTATTCAGTAATCTCTATTGTGGTATAACCCATTGAACTAAATATATATTTAGTTGATACCAATATTAAATAGGGCCACAAAAAGGATGCATAATTTTAATATAATCATAGGCCCATACATGTAACAATTTAATATTACCAAGGCCACCTACATGCGCCTCTAGAGTAAACTTTTTAAACTCTAGATATAAATTGGCTAACATATTGTACCCCCATGAATATCTAGTGTGAATATCCTCCACAACTCAGATAATGAAATACATGAGATAGGATGTGGAAACACATCCTTCATCTATATATATAAATAATGAAAATATACAACATATAAATTTTTACAATCATGGAATATCTTATTTCATAATTTGATCCAATAACAATGTACCACTTCGATTGACACCCTTGGGTCTACTTATCATAAATCTATGAGTTTGGAACATGTAGCCTAATCCCACAAAATACATCACCAGGGGTATCTCCCCAATAATAGGAAGTCATAAAAAATTTCACACATCCTCCAAGGTGACAGTCATCACACATATTGGCAACCAAAATCTATAAATATCGAGATTCTATCACTCAACTAAAGCAGTGATCAAGTGTATATTATGTAGAAATTGACCTAATCATCAAACATGTGCCAATAAGCATCATCTAAACCCAAATACACTAAATTAATCATATATCTACCACAGTGAAACTCCCATGAATTTAAGTCACACTACAAATAATCAAACACAAAGTTCAATTAGTTTCCAATCTCAACAAATTTAGTATACACTATCACCTAACACAAGACAACAAGGTAGATAGTAACATGGACAAGAACATCCAACATAATAAAATGCTGTCCAAAATTATACGTTACTATCCTAAAATGATAAAAATGTTAGATTATAATTTCCTAAGATAAAACACTCAAAATTAGGTAAAAATTTTAATTTAAAAAAAAATACTAACCACTATATTTTATTATTACATTAAAAAGGAAAAATAATAAATATACCAAATCACCAGTCATATGTTTCAATCATAGTCTACAAGTGATCAAATCATAATGGAAATGCATGACTTGTTAACTTAGCATCTTGGAATACTTACAACACAAATCTTAATTGGAAAATAGTGAAAATGAAATTACAAAATTAATTTTCACTCTAAATATCTATGTTTGAGTTGACCTTTTGCCTATCTCACTTGTTATGTTAAATGTGTGATTAATTCTATTAATAAATCCAAACTTTGGAAAGCAATATCTTGAGTTATATTCATCAAAATCACATG
This sequence comes from Torreya grandis, assembly GCA_037957365.1. NCBI lineage: Eukaryota > Viridiplantae > Streptophyta > Pinopsida > Cupressales > Taxaceae > Torreya > Torreya grandis. The sequence continues at coordinate 1,423,627 of JARHVA010000254.1, read as the reverse complement.
TCATCAGTTGCACCAAGACACACATGACATGTTATTTTGTTTAATAATGTTAATCACTTATCAATACCAACTTTAAAATAGGTCAAATTTTACACTTAGTGATATATGCATCAATTACATTTGATAATTCTACTCAATTATTAAATGTGAATATTCACTATTCTATCATTCATAATCTATTGCAACTAATATAATTATAATATCAAATATAATACACAATATTCTAACATATCTAATAAACCAATTTTTTTAACTTGCTATATCTTTCGATACAATCAATTTGATACTCTCATCATTCACCTAAAAGGGGAAAAACATGGGGCACAAATATAAAAATTAGTATAAAATCAATTCAATCACTTATCATGTCACAATGTGGTCATAGAGGTTTAGATATTAAGACAATAATAGGTGCATTTCCCATGAACATACAGTTAGAATCAGAAAGCATGCATTACAAAATTAAAAAATACTACACATTACATTTATGGAAACAATACAAATGATTAAAAATTTAATTACTAGCACAATCAATTTAAAAGTTGCAAAATGTTGAAAAAAATTAATTGTTGATACATATTATGGGGTCATATGTCATTTCATATGTACTCCTATCTCAATTTCAAATAGCGAATTCAAATAGTTCTAAAGTTTTGAAATAAATTCATAATAAACATTTACATATAATAAAAAAATTTACGATTACAATAGGGGCATAATATAATTTTATGTCACATTTTTTAGATGCAGACATGATAGGGGCATGGATGTACTCCATTATCTTGTTTTCATGTTTTCAAATTCTAGGATATACCATAATGTTGCAATTGAATCTACAAGCAAACTATAGTGGTTAATTTATTTAGTTGCATAGTAAATGACTTGGAGTCACTGATCACTCTAACATAATGTGTGTGAATCCATTATGATTCCATCCCACCTCACATATTTGGGTTACAAAGATTAGTGAATTTCAATTCAGGTTTTGCATCCCTCAATGAGAATTAATTTTTTATATCGGTACAATTCAAATTGGGACTTGATCACCCCAAATTTTATAGCTTTTAACATAATTTCTATAGGAAACATTTACTACAATTAGAAAATTGAGGCTTTGACATCCCTCACTACTTCTATCCATCATATTACCACTTAAAATCTTATCCAATTCCCTGGACAGGAAATGTATAGACAATACAAGCCCCTTATTTTCTCCATGTCATTCCTACTTCTCTGTGACACACATACATGTGTAGTTATTCCTTGATTATTATTTATAGTATTTAATTTTTATCTATATCCTTCATTTATTTTAAATAATGATGGCATCTGATTTCATAAATTTCATTTTACAGGAACATGTTGATCATCATGGCACATGATACATCTATAAAAAACATATTCATAGGAGGTTTGAATTGTTTTTCCCCCTTTATCTAGTATCTGTATTTTCAATATTATTCTATATTAAAGGTGGGGGAATGTAGACACCTAAATTTGTCACAACACTTGTTTTTAATGTGTTTTTAATTACTTTATTTACATAGGTCTTAGCTTATGAATATAAACTTAGTGGTGCACATTTATTACATTTTCCCCTTTTCACATTATGACTTTTCTTATATTCTTCACATTTTTTTATTATTTGATTATATTTCCCATTTTCTTTATGAGCCTTTTTTACTTAACTAACCCCTCCTTATGTCTTTTAAGTTTCTTAAACCCTCCTTAAGTATTTTATGTTTCTTTATCCCTCCTCAAGTTTTTTTAATTTATTTTGTGTCATCCCCTTATGTGCACCACTAAGATTAATTAAAATTATAAGAATTCTTGTATAAAATAAATTATTAGAAAGCATTTAATGATAAACACTCTCATATTTTAGAAGCATTCACATAATTTTAAGATCATATTCAAAGTTACATATTTATCTACTCTAATCACTAGAGTTATATTATACAATATTATTACATTTTAATGTTAGTGCCAAATTAAATACGAGAAAAAGAATCTAGATTTGTATGATACATACATACCTTGACAAGATAACTAATAAGCCTTAGGTATCTTGGATATGTAGGAAACACTTAGATTACATGGGGTTTTTTTAGGATAACTTGATCATTCCCACTATTCTTATTTTTTCCTTCTTTGTTATTTGATGTTTATCTAGTGTAAGTGCAGAAAACTAGGGTTTGAATATTTTAGGTACATTTTCACACAATACATATATTGATAAATTATAAATGAACACTGCATAATAATTTGCATCTCTTGGGAAAGTTTCAACTATTTATAGTAAAATGATAGAATTGGCCAATAAGATAAGATCGACTATCATACATGTCTAAGTCTACTGATCCTGGCCTAAGAACAAAAATAATAATTCATTCTAAAATTAAATAGGTTGTAATTAGTTTACATAGTCTTCATTCATCAATTCAACATAAATAAATTAGGGAAGTATATTAATAACAACATGAGTCTTTTTGTATCCCTTTTTTTTCCTTAATTTGCTTATTAAACTTGTTTTTTCATGAAATGCGCTTATTGAAACTATATTATATTGCTTATTTCAATCATTTTACATGTAAATAAATATTCTAATAATTTATCTAATCTAGGATTAATATTTTATTGATTCAATTTGAAAGACTTGTATGGTTTCTTTCATTCCACCTCCTCTTAGACCTCAAAATTTTAACAATTACCATCCCATTCCCATTATTTACCTATGACTTATATTGGATTATATGATCTTTATTGGTAATCAATAATGAGGTAGTCCACCACATCATGCAAGACGTCAACATTTTCCTCCTCAACCTCATCCACATCCCATGAGAAATGTAAATCAATCTAGATGGTATGATATCATGGATCAACCTAAAAATAACCATGCAAAAAATTTATTTTCAGAGTTACTATAATTTCATCAATTTATAAGGATATTTTATATGTTGCATTATGGGATAATACTATTAATAGTGATATAAAACATTCTAATTTCTAATCTAGCATGATAAACTTTAAGGATAATGAGAGGATTATTTTTCAACATAAGATGTAACTTCACAAAATCACCCTCTTTATCCAAGTTAAAATGTAGAATAAAGGAATCAAGTGATTATTGACTGATGTTGGATATGAAGTGAACATTTGTAGTAGTCCTTTTAAGAAAAAAATGTTTGAAATTGATAATATCCAATAAAAAAATCAAACTATCAAAGGATTCGATGATTATTCAAGACATGTACTTGGAATGATAGCTCTAGATGTAACATTAGGACCTATAATAGTGTCTATTTTATTTCACATTATGTGTAATCACCTTATAATTTAATATTATGGATACCATTTATACATATGATGTAAATAGTACCATATACATTAAACAAATGTCTTAAATTCATGATTAATGGATACTCATATGAATGTCATATAGATGATAACCCTTTCAAATATATTATTATTAAAGCATCTCAATCATAGGTGGATGATCCAACTATCATCCCTCCTTTTTAACTCATCCCTTGGGATTAAAAGTACACATGTGAAATTGGAAAGACAAGTCCTAATAACAAGCAAGTAGAAAAATAAAATTTATTAATGGACCAACAAGAATTACATCACACACAAAATAACTCAAATAATTGAAAAATCACAATAAAAAGTAAAAATAGAGCTTTAAAATTTACAAGAGGAACAAGAAATACTACATAAAGAACAAGTAAAATATCAATAGTTATAAAGTAAAAAGTTACAAAAGGAATAAATGAAAAAGGAAAAGTTACAAAAGGAATAAAAAAATGTTACAAGTAGAACAAGAAAGTGTAAAAGAAGAAGTTCAAAATAATTTATATCAACAAAATTCTATTGTTGATCTACCTTTACTACTCAATTCAGATATACAATATGGTAATGTTTTAGATTAATATTATAGTTATGTTGACAAGGCTAACATGGTTAATATGATGGATGATCAAATACACATGCTCAATCCTTCACATGAGTATTTATCTCATACTTTATTCACACTCATTGGGCCAGGGGTTTACCATGATGATTCAAAAATTAATTGATAGAAACCATACAAATTCAAAATGAAAGCATATTTTAGGTATGCCTAAAAATAATAATGTGAATAATTGTTACACTAGTAGATATCATATGGAATTTATGATCAATTCAATGAATAATTTAGAAATATATGGTAAAAAATGTAATGTTATTATAAATAATGCCACATCAAAATACACCCAAAATAACTTTTAAAATGTTATTGAATAATAATCTTATTACATTATCTACTACTAAAATTGATAAATAACATCTATTTTACATATAAAAGGCAAACCGTATTATGTTTATCATAGAATCAAAGGTCATGATATAATGCATTGTGAGACATTACTGTGTGTGTGTGTGTGTGTGTGTGTGTGTGTGTGTGTGTGTGTGTACATATATATATAGATCTACACACACACACACACACACACACACACACACACACACACACACACACACACACACACACACACACACACACACACACACACACACACACACACACACACACACACAAGAATAAATAAATTATCATATTAATACATAATCAATAAATATCTCTTCATATAGGGGTTTAAAAGACATTATATAAAAATAGAACATGCATAAAGCTTCCTTGAAAAGAGGATCTAACCATCATAGTATACATAGAAGGGGATTATTTTATACATAATCAAATTGATATTAATAAATGGGATATAATTTTCAATGTTAGAGGATTGAAAAAAATGGGACATAATATTATTGAATTACATCATAGTGAAGATTGGGAAGAATCTCTTGGATATATCATATTCCCAATAGCTTATGGACTAAAAGTTGTCAATACATAGGTATAAGTTATGCCTCATGCACATCAGATACCATTCATATTGGGATGCCAATGGTTGTAACAAATTCAATTTGTGGTGGATAATAATAAATAGTGCATTGATTTTTGATATGAATGAATACCAATTCACATATTGAATAATGGTAACATGGAGCATGGTAATAAAATCTCTATCACAATAACAGGTGATGTAGAATATGGAAATTATAAGTTGAAGAGGAACATGCTAGATATTTACATAACTCTAAGTATTTCAATCATAAAGAGGATGATCTAATATATGAGTGTTAATTTCATATTTAAAATATTCTAAAATCCTAAAAACATTTAAATAATTTAAAAATTCAAAAATCTAATTATACATAGCATCTTTAGTTTTTCAACATGTTATTTGTTTACTTATTACACATGATAAATTTGATCATTTATCCTATCCCTTGGCTGTTAGTGACTTTTTTAGCCATTTTAATCTTTTTTTTTACTTTTTAGATTTGAACAATGTAAGACAATAATCCCTATTACTATATTTTACCATTTACCTTATTTTCTCACAATTTGAATTAAAAAAATCATTTTCTATCAAGAATAGTATCAAACAGTATGAGATAGAAATCACTACCATTATTGTCCTCAGATGGTCAATCCTGTCATGTAATTTTTCATATTAAAATAAAAAACTAATCACAAATATCCTTAATACTACCATTTTTTTGATATTTCAGTCAAGTCTAGTTCACACAATTGTACTTATTAATGTAATATATATTTTTCCCTATGTTATATTGCTCATACATGCATGTTACATAATATTACAATTATACATTTGTTATGAAACAATGATGTATAATCATTCCTTTGCATACCTATTCTATCTCTCACATGCCTTACGACCATAATTCACATAGATAGTGGGGGTATCTTGCTCATATATGGACATGACATCATTTTCAATACATACTTTACCTAGAAACATGTTGTCGATTGTTCATATCCCTTACCTCTCTACTTTCAAACCCATGGTTTAATTACTAACTTCTCTATTTAAAGTTTCAAGAATTAAAAAGCACAAAAAAATTCAAATATTTCACAAATAAAAAAAAAACATTCAAGATATTCTTAAAATTAAAAATTAGAACCTAAGCACGACTATACATCTATTTTACATCATTTTAATATGTTATTTATCTTGTGATTGGTAGATAGCATAATATTTTTCTATCACACATGAATTTCACTGGTATTTATGAGTGTTATGTAGGACATAAAATTTTTACATGGACTAAGATGTTGGACTTGCCTCTACTTAGTATCCATTTAAACAGAGGGCATCTTATCCACTTATCCACAAGCTACATTATTCACAAGTGTTATCATTTTATGACACCTATAATGATGAGCTATATAATCTTTACAAATGTATTGATAACATCTCTATCTTAAATTATATACATATATATATTCTATTTTCTAAGATATGATCACATTACATATACATGGTGTAGAATATTTTATAGTCCTATGTTTAATTGATGTTATTACTTGTACAAAGTAGATGATACTTTGCTTGTCTATTGTGTATGGCACTTGGCCCTTATATGCAATTTCATGAACATGTATATGAGATAATTATGTGTATGTGATACATTTGAACATATCCAATACTTGTGTCCCTTGGCCCTTTATTTTTTATGACATTTGAACATGTCCTCTGTTGCAACATTATTCATGTCCTTTTTTGTGCTTGGCCATTGGCCTTGTGTTTTCAAACTTCACTTATTTAAAATTTGAACATGTCCCTTGTATGTGAACCTTGGCCTTATTGTATGAAATTATGCTTATTATGTATGTGTACTTGTTGAGATTTGTTAAGTTTAATGAGTTCCATGATTCATATCATTTATTAAATAATGCATAGAATTCTAATTTTACAATTCACTACTATGATCTTCACTAATACATTTATATAGGCATTGCCTCACACCATTAAAATGGTACATCTATTACTATGTTGAGATAATTTTCACATATGCTACACTTTTCACATATATTAAAGGGTTAGCTACTCAAAAAGGCCAAATGATATTCTAGAGAAGATGTGGGGAAAAAATTTACTAACTTATAATACTTCTAAATTTTTTAGGGATTTAAAATATTTAAGTTGGGGAGGTATGATCCAAATTTGGATCCTAATGTACTAATCATATATTTTCTAAATGTTTCCAATATGATCAATTTTATGAATTCATGATTGTAAGATAATATTAGAATACATATTTTATTAAAAACATCATATTAGACATGTTACAATGGCCAAAGTTAAGTGTGGGGGTGATATAGATGTATTCATAGTGATGAATAAAGTGGGTTTTAGCTCTTAAAATGGAGTTTTTAATACATAGTGGAACCACCACTATTTTCAAGTTGAAAGTTGTACAACCACCCCAATGGTTGTGTAAGTGGTGGTGTTTGTAGGAAGAAATTATGTTACTCTGGTGGTTTCAAAACTTCTGGTCTACGTACACCAAAAACTTTTCCACCATAAAAAATCCCAAAGTTGAACTGCTGGAAACATTCCTTCTTTTCATGGGAAGTTTGTTTAAGCTGATTAGAAAAATCCAAAGATGAGAGAGCATAAAACAAATTCTTGTGCAAAGAAAAAGGCATAAATTTTTTAGTGAGAAGTCTTTAATTTGGATTCACATTTCAAGTTTCAAGTTTGAACCTTTGTTCTTGTTGTCTCATTTTTTCCTAGTAGTATATGGTTAGTTTATTTAAGTTGGAGTATAAAGACATGTTTGATAAGTGTAAATCAACCTCATGTACAAGTTTTAGATAGAGTGGTAGTAATAATTATATTCATGAAGTCCATGTTTAGTAGTAACCTATATATTTATTGCATTACATAGTGGAAGGGGAGTGCAATTGATTCACCAATTAGAGGTTTTCCCGAATCATGTTTCTATAGGATAACTCTTATGTTTATTATGAGCTTTGTTCATTCTTATACTTCATGTTCATGTGAAATATGCTATACGTTTTATTTTGATAGATTGATTATCTTTATTTTAGCAATACAAATATCCTAATACATTCATCTTCCAATCATTATTGAGTTAAAAGTTATAGGATATGTGTTGGTGAAGCTTAGAATGGAATATCTACCTAGTCTATGAACCAATTTCTCAGGTGGTTCAATTATGATTGTAGTGAAATCAAAGCAGATAAGCAATATACCAAGAGCATTCACTGATAAGGTTAATAATCTATTTTCTACTATCATAATCTCTACTTTGATTGTCCAATTAGGGAAATGGATCTTACTATATTTATTCAAATCCATAGTAGAGTCAATCATCAAGACCTTAAAGGTAGAAGTTACTAGTTGGCTGAGAATCAAGGAAGATCAAATATAAGTTTATGTCACTTCTCCAAAAAATAAGGTAGAACATGCTCATATTATCATTAAGGATGTTGAGAAAGCTTTATCGAAGATTAAAGTGGACCTTATGGAGATAGATAAAAGTCTTAGTATGAGATGAATTATTGATGTTGAATACATGAAAAAATGTTGTAATAATTGCAAGGCCTTGTTTATGATATGTCAATACCTTGATGACTTTAATAATCAGTTACTAGATAGGTGGTGTTCATGGGTATTGAAATTATAGATATTTTTTTCAGAGTTAGAATTATTTTTTGATTAGACCACTTCCATTCTTTATTTAAGCTTTGGGAGCAATTATTTTAAAGACTTTTTTTAATTGATAGGTTTTAAAATTTGTTAAAAAATATTGTAAAATTTATACATGGTTCTAATTTTATTCTAAGCATATGTTTAATTTTTCATGAAAAAATAAATTAAAGGAAGAAAGTGGTTCAAGACTCTAAATGGTATTTTATTTTCAATATTAAGTTGATTCTATGCGATTTTAAGTTTTTGGGATTGGTTAATCTGATATATGCATGTTGCATATGAGTTATGTGATTTTTAAAATGTTATACTAGTGATAAAATTTTGGTAAATCTAATTTGTCTAGCTAAAAATAATTTAAACTCATGTTAAAGGGTTGTTGACTAATAAAACTATTTTGGTTTCTTGTACGATTGTGTAGTTATATTAGCACATACTATTCAAGTATTTAATTTTTCATAATTAAAGTTCACACTATATTTTATTGATTTGATATCAAGCTAATTTTATAAGAGTGTGGTTTATTTTTAATGAGGATCATTTTTATAATAATACTATCATTTGGTAGTTAAGAACATTTTCTTTCAGAGATCAAGTAGAATTGAAAAGATTTAAGTCATTGAAATATAGGAAGATGCCATTTTTATTTATTTATTTATTACTATCACAACTTAGTGTCAATAACTAGGATAGATTAGAACTAATAATAAAATAATAGTTAAAAAATAAAACAAAAGAGTTATTAGAAGGTTAAATTAAATTTTAAACTATTCATCTCTTTTAGAAAGCCTAAAGAAGAGTGTTCTCTAGTAAAACCCCTCATCTATATCCCATGTCAAAATATTTAACAACACTTTGTTTCAAATCATATAAAATTAAGGTCTAGTAAACAAAAGAAACAATTGATGGTAATTCAGACTAAACCCAACCATTATTTAACCAATTTGAGCTCATTATAAGAAGATACACAAACTTAATGTATAAAAAATAGTTGGCATAAGTTATATGAAGAAAAAATTCAAACATCCATAGTAATCCTTGTGCATAGATCATAAGTAAAAGATACATAGGAAAACCATACAAAATATTATATTAATATTTATCACATGCATAACCATCTATAATTACACATGAGCTCTATATATAGATTTTATGTAGTGTTATCTCTTCACATTCTAACCTTTTGGCATGTCAAAAGAAGTCAATCTTCACATTCTATCATTTATATTTATGATTTACAAAGTTTGAATACATATAAAAGATTATACAAAATTCAAAATAGATTAATTCACACACACGTACATCAACTTTACTTTACAATTTTAGTAAGCCTTTTCATACACCTAACACTTTCCCTTACTGAAACCATTGTCTTATCCTAAAACAAAGTCGTAGCATTATATTTTCTTCAGAAGCGAAGTGAATAAACTAGAACCAAGAGTCATGGTTATCACTCCAGGTGTCATTTTACTTTCACCCTTTATACACTACTTAGTCACCCTTTTGGGTTTTCAACTAAGTATCATAGTAGCCTACCACCCTTGTGGGGTTTCAATAGACTAGAATAACCAGGTGGCCACCCTTTATAGGTTTTTAACCATCTTGGTCCCACTCCTAATGTTTAAGGCTATGCTACAAAATTGTGCCAAACATAAAAAAAATGAAAAATTTAAGTATGCAGTGCCTACTGGGTAGGTGTTAGTGTACTTTGAAGTGGCTATGTAATAGATTGTTATTATGTTGGTTTTGTTTGCACTTCAAATGAATCACTAGGTTGCATAGGATCTATTAGTGGAGGTGGTTATTTTTATTGTTATTGGTTGTCTAATTATGGATTTACAACTAGATTATTTTTATTTATCACCTATTATATCTATTAGGGTGGAATTAATTAAGGTTCATCCACAAGTTATCCAATGGAGGGATCAATCTAGGAAAGATTCTTCTTGAGCATGTTCTAATCTATTAGTACTTCCCTCATCATATTAAGCATTATGTGCAATGGGATATGAATCACCATAAGTTTTGAACATAATCATCCTATATGATGGTTACTAGTGTTATGGCATTAAATACCTTCAACCGGATGTTTGAAATCAACTCATCTAATCAATTTGCATGACTTTGAGCTTATAGGCCAACAAATGTAATGTGCAGTGTCTTATTGTGCCAAGCTTGATTTTTTTACATAGTGTTATCCCCCAAATCCAAAAATTATTTAAGGGCATTTTCTATTGATTAGAATTAGTCATTTGATCATCCATAATAACTTTGGATTTGTGTGTTGTTGTGAACTCTAGTTGAGTGGTAACCAATGAATTGTTAATATGATTCCTCCATTTCAATATACCTTGTGCTATCTAATTCACTTTTTATGTAACGGTATCCAAAACCTACTCATATTACTTGATCAATTCATATATTTTATCCATATCTAATTTTATATCTTCTACTATACTCATAATGTTTATAGTTTTTGCATATCCATCTAGTCCTTTGTGAGTTGGTTCAATAAGGTTGTGAGTTGTTTTTTATCAAACATCACTTGGTCACCTAGGACTTATGTAACTAGTGTGGGATAACTATTATTACTTATAAGATGTTGGATCAAAAAAAATATCACATCACAACTAAAAGACTTCTTGTTTCAAGGTTGAATCTTTTTATGATATTGACTCTTGAAACATAGTTATGCCCTTAATTTTCTTGGTCAGTGGTAACTAAGCAACATCCAAAGATGTTTCAAGTGCATTGATAGTAAGTGCCATAGATATGGTTATGGTTATTACAAGATCCCACATAAATTAGACTAAAGGAAGAGATAAGGTGGTGTGTCAGGTGGATGATGTGGGAACATTTCAAGCCATTGGCTAGTGATTTGAGGTTTTGGTTGTGAAGCTTCATCCTATTCACTTCATTTTGTCACCAGTTTATGTTGTTATACACATTATACTTCCTAATCTTTGGCATCTTTTTCTTTTCTAGATTGAGATTCAGCTTTAATTTTAGCCTTAGCATCAACCTTAGCTTGGGCTTTGGCTTACACCTCAGCCTTAGCCTTAGTGTTAGCTTTAGCTTATGATTCATCCTTAACTTTGGATTTTAACTCAACCTTAGCCTTGGAATTAGCTTCAGCTTTTGATTTGTCCCTATACTCTTAGTCTTTAATTTCACACTTGTCTTTTTCACCTTCAATACATTTGTCTTCTTTGGACTTTCGCTCTTCTTGAGCCTTGTTTTGTGCCTCTACTTCTTACTTATATTATGTAGCTTGCTCTTTTTGATATTTTTATGTTGCCTCTTCTCACTCCTTTTTATTCACCTCCATTTATTTATCTCATTAATTATGATCCTCTACTTCTTTTACTTGCTTATTTACAACCTCTACTACTTTCATTATTTTCCTTGAAGCCTCTACTTCATCGACTTGTTTATTGTGGTCTTCCTATATGATTTGTTGTTGGTGTTGTTATTATGAAATTGCTTGTTGCTTGCATTTTAATTATTATTCAAGTGCCTTCCACTTTTCTTCTTTATTATTTTTATTTTTATCTTCCTTTTTTCTATTTCTACTTGGCTTTATTTTTTTCTTCCTCTGGGTCCTCTAGTTCCTATGCAAATTCTATTTATGGCTCTAGATGCAACAAGCTAGCCTTTTTAGGTTCTTTCATAGGGTTTGGTAACTCAATTATTGTCATTGATTATGAATCTTATGAAATATAAGATTCAAACATATTACTCTTCCACATATCTACCTTATTTATATATTTAAGAGGGGGATTGAGGCTCTTCTTTTGCTTCCTCATAGCCTAGCCTTGGAGCTATGGATGTGCTTTCAGTGCTTATTGTGCTCCCATTTCTTCTAATAATTCTCCAAAAGATACCATTACCTATTTTATTATATAGGATTTCCTTATTTAAACATGAGTCCTTGGTTTATACATCAAGGATGGAAGTGGACTCTCTTGTGTAGGCTATTCTTCTTGATAGATAATAGAAGATCCCATAGCTAGATCTTTTTGCAATATTTTGGCTACTAACTTTTACTGAGCTTCTTCCTACCCCATAGTGTCAACAAAAATAGAGGGAGCAGGTTGAATTATGATAACCCAAAGGTCTTACCTTACTTGATTATGTCAGGATCTAGAACACAAAGCTCTGAACCAAGCTATCAAAATCCTTTACTCTACTCTAAGAGTACAATTGATTACCTTTGTATAAGTAACTAAACATAGAATTAAACCAGAAGTAATAAGTAACTAGAATTCAGAATCAGCACAGAATATGAGATATAAGAAACAATACAATCTGTATTAACACTCTTCCAAAAGGAATTACAATGAAGAAATCTCACTCTTCCCACACCTCTTGGTGTACAGTAATTCTCCCTCAAGAGTTCTCTCTCTCAATCAATTACAACCACAACTCAAACACAGAGTTGTTCCCTCCACCAATCAGTGACAATCAACCCAATGGTTGTTGTTGCCTACTTCTAGTCCACCAACAGATCTCCTTGATCTTGCACCTTGCAGATCTAATTAACCTTGCTCACCAAGCAGATCTCCCTGATCTTGCACACCCTATAGATTCAACTGATCTTGCTTGCATGTAGATCTTCTTGGTCTTGCACTCTTGCAGACCTTCTAGATCTTACACTTGAAGGATCTAATCCTTTGTTTCTTGATTAAAATACAGCCCCATGGGTCTCTTAAATAGATCCCAAACCAAACAATAATTAGAAACACAGACTTTAGACTAAAATTAGTCTTTACATGCAAACTAACTATCCATCTAAAATTAGACCAGTTTTGGAAACACACAGGTGACCGACGTCGGTTCCTGTCTGACCGATGCTGGCCGACCCCTAACTGATGCTGGTTTTTGTGTAATTGAATATGACTGACATCGGTTGGCCTGACTAATGTCAGTTACTATGACACTCAGCAACCTCCACCATTTGCATAACAGTGAAGCTTTTAGCTCCACAACTTAACAGATTATGCACTTTATAAGGGTTCACTAATTTATAGAAAAATAATTAATTTTATTTATTGTGATCATAAAGATAATCATTGATGTATTCTAGCATATACTTTAGGAATTTTTCCTCATCAACTCCTAATTCTAGTAAGTCACACTCAACCAAAAAATTTGTAGCATTTGGATTATCCAATCAGGATTTTTCTTGATGAGTTCTTTTTTTTGGTAGCAATGGTGAGGCTCTCCATGATGATGCCTTTTCTCTTGCCTTTGTCTGAATGTGAGGGAACTATTATTGTTTGTGGGGGATATTATAGTTATGCTTGTGGTTACCCTTGTGCTTTCTTAGGAATTAATTTTTATCCTCCTAGAGGGATAAAACTTAGAGGTTAAAATTATGCTTGTGTATCTAACATCATGATGAAGAATGGAATTATGATCATAGTTGGTGTTGGTAACTCATGCACTTTGATTTGGATTCCATTGTGTAACTTTTTAATTGATGCATGCTATCCCAAATACTGCATGACATCTTATGGTATTCTACGGTGAAACCTGATCAAAGCCGGAGTCTCAATCCACCATGCATTGAACAACCTAGTTTATCATAGTATTTCCCCATTTTGGTCCACAAAATGTTTGTGAATGCAATAATAGGCTAAAAATATATAGTCAAGTTGACTTTTCCTTCTGATTACTTCCACTACATGAAGCAAATAAGTAAGACTAAGAACTAATATTGGAATGATTGGGAGGTGCCTACTAGTATCTTATCAATGTTGGTAGTTATCTCTTAGGCCAAAAATTTGATAATACATAATGTGAACAACCCCTTTTGTTTTGTATTTAGACAATTTTATTGTTTTACAAAACTACTTGGTAATACATTCAACCAAGATGTGCACCTAAGCATCATCTATCAAATAAATTTATATTCTTTTGTCAGACTTAATGGTATATTTCTCCTTGGTGTCTGAATGGATTAGTGGAGTGATAGACTTGTAATGGAGAACAGATTTGTCATGAGGTAGGAGGCTTGTTACTCATTCCATAATCTGAGCATTGATCTAGATTGTGACATCCTAGGACAAATAAATAGCCTCCTCATTATACCTACTCAAGAGGGTAAGCATTAATTCATCCAATTATCCAAATGCAGGTAGTATGATCAATTGTTCTGCATCCAAGCCTTACATGGGATGTTGTAGAGTTAGGGATCCTTCTTGTGCTGCTTCTTATATATCTTGAAAAAATAAAGTGGTTTCCAATACATATGTGAATTGAAATGGGTTTGGATCATGGGTTTTAGTTTGCTACAAACCTAGGCCAATCCCCATTTCTTCTTTTTGTACATTAGAGAGTTGAATCAATAATTGATCTCTCTCCATGGTTATTACTGCAACCTAGGTTAAATACTTACTTTGCTTGTTTGGGCTCAAGTATGTAATCTATACATACGAAGTTGTTTAGAAATTAGATAAAAAAATACACTTATTAGCAAAAGTATGTAATGTCTATGTGTTTTCCATGACATTTATTTTATAGTTTTTGTCACCCAAATCTATCTAACTAACTAGTTTAAATGCACTGACTAATTATATATGAGTTTTCCTCAAAAATTAATTAAACTTGGATTTTATTTGATTTAATAGTGACTCTTTTTCATCTAGGCTCTTAAATTCATCTGTTGTCATTTATTTAATTTGATGCAACATAGTTTCATTCATCCCAATTCTTTTATGACTCTAACTATCATTATGCCATGCAATCTACTTGGGGAAAGATGCAATCTGTTCAAGTGATTTGTCATTAATGGTCTTGAATGATCATTATATATCTTTTTACCATAATTATATTGTAAAATCCATCTTATTGGACTTATTTGATGATCATGGTGTATCCATTGCCAACTTTCCTTCCTTCATGGTACCTCTGTAAATAGATCACACACACTCAACTATTCACTCATGGTTTTGATGTGATACGAACCAAATTATGCACTATACACACAATATAAACCTAACAAAACAAAAAAACACAAAAACACAAAAAATAATAAAGAAAATTCCTAACTACATGGTGCCACTTAGCACCTTCTCTTTTTAGCAACAAGAATGATAGAGACTAATACTAGTAAAGCTTAAGCCTACAATCATTAACACATCTTAGTAATATGGTTCCCTATAGATATTTTTAAAAAATAGTACCCTATTATGAGAATTCATTAATAATGTAGGGTTCCTTCCATCTGATGTGTTTTTTCTAGGAATGCCTTAAAACTCTTATCATACAACATTACCACTTGTTCTAGATGAAATTGTTTAGATTACAAGTTATGATCATGCCATGCCTTTTGAGTTAACTTGCAGATCTATTGTGTCTATTGTGCCCTTTTTCAAATTTCCTCCATTTTAACCAAGTCTATTAATAATTTCTTTAGAGTCTTGGTTACGCATCCTCATAAACATTGTAATGCATAGACTCAAAATAATGTACTCCATAGGCATTACTACTTCAAGACCATAACCAAGTTGAAAAGGAGTGAATCTTGTGTTAAAATTGTAATTTGTTATGTACTCCTAAATAATTACAAGAATATGATCCTTCCAATCATCCCTTTACACATTACATATTTTGTTAGCATTTTTCCCAATACTTTATTTGATTCTTCAATTTATTCCTTTAAATGAGGGTAATACATTGTGATTTAATGTTATAAGATCATAAAATATTTAGTGAGTGTCTTGATAGTTTTATTGAGGAAATGTGTTTTTCTTTCACTAACTAGCTTGATTGAACATACTGTAAACACTGAAATCGTGTCTACCCCCTAGGTCATCATCCCCCCTTGGCCCATGTCCTAGCCCTTATCCTAGCCCCCTCCATTTATCAAATTAAAATAATTAAATATTTGGCCCCTTTCCACCTCACCCATGCCACCTTGGATCCCCTCCTTGGATGCCCCCACCTCTCTCCTAGCCTTTGTTGCCCAAATCTCCCCTTTACCCTTCCTCCCACGTCCATTTATGCCTTCCTTGACCATTTTCCCATGGCCCCTTGACCCGACAGCATGCAAGAATGGATAGAGGCTAATTTTAGCCTCTACACCCATTCTTCGGCCGCCGACGTCGATCATTATGCGGCCGACATCGGCGATTCTGCCACCGTTGGTAGCCTTCAAAACCATTTTCTGCAACCATTCTCCGACCCTCACAAACAAAACTCTCTTAACGCTTTTGCATTCATATTTTCTTCTCCTCCCTCTCGCACAGCAACCCTAGCAGCTACAGGTACCTTGCAGAGCAGCTCCAAGCAATAGCTCCATTTGCAGGTTCTTCAACAGCTCCAACAACAGGTTTCTCCATTCTCCAACCAACTAGCAAGAGGTAAGCACAGTGTTATTTTCCATTTCATTTCTTATCTACATTCATCTATTTAGCTAACTACTGCCTAGACCTTCCCTGTCTATCCTTGAGAGGCTAAAAAGCCTTCTCAGACCCCTGCCTCTCATTCATTCCCCTTTGTGCTTCTGGTTCCCAACCAGTCACTTTCTAAGACAACATTCTCAGTCCCTCAGACCCAAAACAAGTCCCTTAGACCTCCAGGCAATCTCTCAGACCTCTAAATAGACCTCCCTGACCCTTAGATGAAGCCTCAGTCCATTTTATAGACCAAGACCAGACCTATAACTCATCCCTGACTACTACCCCGGTCGATCTCGACCAGTACCCCTACCGACATCGACAGCATAACTGACGTCGGTGACCTTACTGACCGACGTCGGCAATACCACCGACGTCAGTGACTGTGCAAATGCAGATTGCTTCTAAACAGGTATGCATTTGCCTTAAGTTCTTTCTTTCTATTTTTCATCATTTATCACTTTCTATTTCTGATCAACATTCTATTTTTAACAGTGGACTATCATCCTCCAAAAAGCCTTTGTGCTTCTAGGACCAAGCCTTCACTTGGCAGTCTACCCTTTTGTCATCTAACATTTTTCATGTCTTAGTGTTTTCTCTTTCAGGTGTCATCCTCCACAACCAAAGAGGAGTTCTCACAATGTCTGAATTTTGGTGTGCACGTCTACAATCTGGGTACGTATAAACCCTCTTCCATTTTCTTTAATTTTCTCATTTCCCTTTCTTGAATGTAAAAAGCAAATCTAGCGCAGAAACATTATGGCACGCCTGGTGGGACCCTAGGGTCTTCCTTGGGTTCTTTCTTTCTTTTCATATAGGTGCATTAGGTTTCTCCCTTTTCACCTCTTTCTTCTCTTCTAAACGACATCATAAGCGGGATTAAAAAGAACTTTTCTTCTCTTTCTTGCATTTCAAACTAGTCAAAACTCATATTCTTCAACCCTTTCTTAACTTGCTTTCATTCAAACTTAACATTTTGACTTGGGCTTAAAACATGCTGCAATGCATTTCTGCTTGCTTGCATTTCTTAGTCCACATCTAGTAATTAACAAACCACATCATGAATTAATCGTAGTCCACTTTATGTTACACAACCTAAACCACTTGCACCAAACTAAACATCAAACTCACCTGAGACAAGGCCCGACTAGGATTTCATCACCCAGTGGATACCTTACCCATCCCAACAATCCTACTTGGATTTCATCACCAAGGGGAAAGCCCACTCTGTTCTCTGGTAGAGTCTAATTTCTAGGGAAAGTATATTTTGGCTAAGCAAGACCAGCTTATCACTGGGCTCGTGAAGTGATGGGAGCTTGCTCCTTGGCACCAGGCCATGTATGAAACCTAACCTAGACTTCTTGAGCACCTAAAAAAATCTAAAACCATCCATAGACTACCTCTTCTAGGACCCATTCTGCCAACCAACCTCCCAAACATCACATTCTAAGGCATAAGCCAATAGGGTTTTAAAAGTTGATTCTTAGGATTTAACATTTAGGATCTGCTTGTGCTCTTCATCTTTTTTGTTCTTATCTACTTGTTTGAGCTTGTGAGGATGTTCTTTCTTGCCTTGAATGGTTTTGACACACAGTCAAACCAAGGCTCTTCTTGACCACGCAAGGCATCAACCACTTCCACTTTCACCGTCCATAACTGGTCCCATAATGGAGTTCCACTCGAAGACCGAAAGAACTCCTACTCGCCTGACCTTGACTTAGACCCCCATTTTCCCTGAAGGGGACCAATATTTCAAGAGATTCTTGGACCTCAATGTCAAAGCCCTCCAAAACTATCTCGCAAGAAACCCAATGCGAGACCTTTCGGGTGAAGTGGCGATGACATCAACACCATTCGCTACCCAGCCTTTTATGGCTCAGCTTATTGCCTCAACCATCAACCTGACCATGGCCAGTACACAAATTTTGGCCTCCCCATCTATTTTTAGACCAACCTCCATCAGGGTTTCATTACCCCCTCAACCACACGCAATTCAACCAAGTTCTACATCATACCAGAACTTGATTGTCTCGACCCCTCACACTCTTGCACCCATAAATGTAGGAGTGCCTACCTCCCCTTTTACCAATGCCACCATGCAACCACCTTTGGTGGTATATAGTCAACTTATGCCTTCTACCTTCATGACCCAACCACCCTTGGCCTCCACATCTATCCCAATGACTAGTCACCCATACGTTGCGCCCTTACAAGCGTAACCGACTATGTCGTACCCCTCTTCCAGCACCTTTCAAGCACCCTACAACCTAGGGGGTGCTCCACCCACCAATCTGTTAGTAGACATCATCAAAATGCTGATGGATAAAATGTCCAATCTTGAGACCTCTATCTCTGGTTCACGCAATGCCCTCCCATACGAGCAAATTTGCAATGATCCCATTCATCCTTCCGTCCCGATTTGACCATACCCCAACCAGTGGGAGCTTCCTAAATTTACTCACTTCTAGAGTAAGGAAGACCCACAACAACACCTACGGGCATTCAGACATGCCTATTACCTCATAGCCCACGATGATGCGTTACTTCTACGCACATTTCCCATGTCACTTTCTGGCCCTGCCCTTGACTGGTATAGATCTCTTACCAGACATTCTATCTTTTCATTCATTCAACTCGCGCAATTATTTCTCAACCATTTTTCTATCAATATCACTAAACAAGTCTCAATCACAGACCTCTACTCCATTAGGCAATTTGACCATGAATCGATAGTCGATTTTGTCGCCCGTTGGAGAGGCTTGATTAACCAACTCTCCTTCTCTTTGCCTCAACTCGAGCTCATTGAGCTCTTTTCTCGAGCATGTGCCAAGCACATCTCTTCCACCTTGCAGATTCAAACATTCTGCACTTTCGATGAAGCTTTCACCATGGCCCGAAAGCTTGAACTCCGTGCCATTGAAGAGGACAAGGTCAAATTGCATAATATTAACGCAAGAACCAATGACCATTCTTCTTCCAGACCTTCTTCTTCTACCAACTCCAAGTCCAAAGGAGTGGCCAACACTGTGGTCGTTAGATCACCATCTTCGACAACAACCGATCAACCTCAACCTTCAACATCTCAAAGCATCACAAAACAATTCCAACGATGGTACATACAACCCTTCCCTAACCGTCCTCCTAGCCACAACAACATTCAGACCATAACCAATACCCCTAAGACCATAATATTCACACGATCAATACGGTCTCACCTCTTATCCCTGACCAACCTCCACCACAGGTAGAAGAGCCATCTTCTCCCATTTGTCTTCCACAAGTAGAAGAATCTTCTTCTCCTATTAGTCCTCCATCGACCTCTCCCATATTGGAAGATGCTTTGACCACACCGACACCAATTGTCTCACCTCCATCCTTCTTATCATCCAAAGATGATCATACCTATTCGACTCCTCAACCATACACAGAAGCCATGACTATTCTGATGCTCTTTTCACCTAAAGAGCCCACATCTTCAATCCCTTCTCCATCGAGAGAAGAACCGTCCACATCTAAGCCCAAATCCTCGTAGGCATCCACCTTACCAAAAGAGATTGAACCTCTTGGTGTTCTCCCCACATCTAACCTCGCCTCACACAATGGTGGCCCTCAACCCAAACTAAAGAAGGCCACTAAACCACACCAGAGGATTCCTCCCCCACCTTCATTATTACCTTCAATTTTGGGCCTGCATCCGTCCACTTTAAAAGGATTGCTTCCCACTCCCATACCTCACAGAGGCAAGTCGCGTCTATTACTCTCTCAACCCATCAGACATGTATCTCCTCCAAACCATCGACCAATGCCTCTTACACCTCCTAAACCAAAGTCATCAACCCCCACTACAACAAAACATCCAGACCTATTAGTAGGTTCTTATGCCTTGCTGTTACGGCAATTGTTGTAGTCCTCTTGCATCAATCTCCCACCCCTTAAACCATACCAATCTCTTAGACCAAAACCACCTTGGTTCGACGACACTACAATTTGTGCATATCATCGCATGCCTGGGCATGACACTGAGCATTGTTGTGCCCTCAAGGTCATCATTCTCCAATGTCTAGGGAATGACACCCTTCTTCTCGACCACATTATCAATAAACCTTCAACACCGCCCCACTCATCAACTCTTAGATCAAGGCCATCTTGGTTTGACAACTCTAAATTTTGCCACTATCATCACACTCTAGGACATGACACTGAGCATTGTTGCGCTCTTAAAGCTGTCACTCATCAAAACTAGAAAAAGGATACCCTTCTCATCAAGGATCCTCTTGACCACCCCTTCGACAAATCATCAACACTGACCCATGCTTCTCAAACCTCATCGCCTAAATCGGGGTCTCCACACCAGACTATGGTCCCTTTATCACCTTTAACCCCCTTATTTGACATCAACACAGTCCATCTGACCACCAAGCCTCAACCAACCTTGACCAATCTATCCAACATTCTCCCTAAGTGATTGGGGGAATTCAACCTTATCTTGACCTCGACCAAACATTCAACCAAGCCTTCGACCAAACATTCGATCAACTTTGACCAGACATTCGACCAAACCTCGACCAAGTCTCAACCAACCATCAATCAACCTTCCTATCATAACCTCGACCAATCATCGACCATGACATCGACCATGACCTCGACGAGACCTCGACCACACATAGTCCAATCATCAACCAACCTTTTAATCATGACCCGACCAGCAGCAACCAAACCTCAACCAAACTTCAATCATCAAACATCAACCAACCAAGCACCTATCACTTCTTCAAACCATCATCAATCATTGTGACCAATATGGAGAGAAGTAAATGAGGCACGTTTGTTCCACATTGACTCGGACCTCTCACCTTAACGCACAAGCATGGACCAGGGACTTATCAGAACCTGAGCCCTTTTATGCCTTGCGTCTGTAACCATTCTTCTGTTAGTCGAGTACTCATCCACTTGACATTTTACTTGAGCTCATCCCTTGAGCAACCCCTGTCCTCTTGATCCTCATTCCTTTCAACCCTATTCCCTTAAACAAGTCCTATGTCAACCCTTTTATCAAGCAGTAATGCTTTATCCTAATAAAAGGGAACCCTTAAACCTCTAGAGGCTCGTCCATGGCTAAAAAGTCAGTCAGAAAAACATATCAAAAATAACATACCAGGTCATAAAACTCTAAATGTAGACTTCTCCCTCAAAGGACAGCTACATAATTGTTATATTACTAGACTGCTCCCTTGAAGGACAGTTAGGCCAACATATCAAAAACATATAAAGCAAAGTATAGACCACTCCCTCGAAGGATGGCTATGACTAAATCTTGCTATAGACAGCACTCTTTCTGAAGCTTCCCTCATCGATCAGCTTCACATATATGACCACCAAGCAAGACAACATCCCTATGCAGACTTCCCACATCGATCAGTCTGTGCAAAAAAACAAAAAACAAAACAAAAAAAACAAAAAACAAAATGACTGACAAGCTATCAAGTCATGGACATGCCTATATTCATTCTCAGGTCACCTATAAAAGGGGCAAAGTTATCTCTGCTCTAAAATGGGTTACCCTATCCTCCTCCCATCACCCGCTCAAGGGATTTCAAGCTCACTTAACATCAAATGACTCTATTACTTCTCTAACACAACCATGGTCAACTACGTAATGCATGAATGGGGCTCTTAGTTCTAACAACCCCTATCTATGCTGTCCACCTGGTCCTTGTCAATGAAAGGGCAATATGCCTTTCAATTTTTATACACTTTGGTCACATTCAACCACATCATTTGTCAAATCAACTCAACCCGACTCTTTTCAGACCACTCCCATAACCTATTCACACTAGTTTCTATGGATACCAATACAAATGGAAACTATGGACTACACAATTTATGTTAAGCATAAACCAATACTTGTTGAAGCATAAATAGACCTCAATTCATTTTTATCATACATCCATCACGAATATGGAAAATTTCTAGGGATGAAAGACCCCTCAACCAATGTTACAGCATACACCATTAGGAAAAAGCTGTAACATCTTTTTCTCCTCATCATCTCGACACATGACCAAACCAATCATCGACCAATCTTCTCAACTACCTCAAACTACATTGGTCTGAGGCCCTAAGACCGAGGCTATGTAGGCAACACTCAAATACACAGCATTTTCTAGGGTTAGCTCGGCCATCCCATTTGTTCGTCTCTCAGATGGACAAACCCCTTTTTTCCTTCATCACTCATCCTTGACCTTGACCAAGACCAGTCTATCGACCACTTTGACCACCTGTCTACCACTCAGACCCTTCGTCTAAACTACATTGGTTTGAGGCCCTAAGACTAGGGCTATGTAGGCAGTACTCAGATGACACGATGTCTTTTGAGGTTAGCTCGACCACCCTCATTTGTTCATCTACCTGATGGACAAACCATATTCTTCTCCTTTGACCATGACCTTGACCCCGACCAAACCATCGACCACTTTGACCCTTCCTCCCTTTTTGGGAGAACTACATTGGCCTGAGGCCCTTCACACAAACACTATGTAGGCAGCACTCAAATGAAATGACATCTTTTGAGGTTAGTTCGGCCACATCCTTTCATCTGCCCATTCATTCGACCAATCATCTATCTTGCCCCGTCTTGACCAACCACTTTGGAGATCATGCCCATCTCCTCCGACTCTGACCACTTCCAAGACATGTGTTGCTTTGGTTTTTTTTGCATGTATGCTACCTCACGAATGGTTAGAAAAATTATGTGTAGACTATTTTTGACCCTCACAAGTATAAGATCGCAAGCCGATTGATCCCCACTACTTGTGACATTTTCATGTTTCTAGGAGCACTTCCTGAGCCTGGGATAACTGGAACACGATGACCATTGGAGCTTCAGCTTAGATTGAATAACCTGATCAGATATGACCAAATGCTAGGGCCCAGTTATTTCAATTTTGGTACTCCTCGACCCTCGACCTGCGATAATTTGACCCGACCATCCCATGAAGTGGTATATGCAAAATCACGACTATTGCAGCATTCACACTCACCCTCTCTCTATCCATCTCTCTGTCAAATTGACACTCGATCTCAAGTTCCCTTCCCTCGACTCTCGTTTTGAGGGGGGAACACCTCATCCCACACCTACGGCAATCAACTCCTATTTTTGTCTTGCAGTTCATCCAGAACAACCAACAAGACAAAAAGGGGCAAATGTAGACATTGAAATCATGTCTACCCCCTAGGTCATCATCCCCCCTTGGCCCATGTCCTAGCCCTTATCCTAGCCCCCTCCATTTATCAAAATAAAATAATTAAATATTTGGCCCCTTTCCACCTCACCCATGCCACCTTGGATCCCCTCCTTGGATGCCCCCACCTCTCTCCTAGCCTTTATTGCCCAAATCTCCCCTTTACCCTTCCTCCCGCATCCATTTATTCCTTCCTCGACCATTTTCCCACGGCCCCTTGACCTGGAAGCGTGAAAGAATGAATAGAGGCTAATTTTAGCCTCTACACCCATTCTTTGGCTGTCGACGTCGGTCATTATGCGGCTGACATCGACGGTTCTGCCACCATCGGTAACCTTCAAAACCATTTTCTGTAACCATTCTCCAACCCCCGCAAAAAAAACTCTCTTGATGCTTTTGCATTCATATTTTCTTCTCCTCCCTCTCACACAGCAACCCCAGTAGCTACAGGTACCTTCCAGAGTAGCTCCAAGCAACAACTCCATTTGCAAGTTCTTCAACAGCTCCGACAACAGGTTTCTCCATTCTCCAACCAACCAGCAAGAGGTAAACATAGTGTTGTTTTCCATTTCATTTCTTATCTACATTCATCTATTTAGCTAACTACTACCTAGACCTTCCCTGTCTGTCCCTGAGAGGCTGAAAAGCCTTCTCAGACCCCTACCTCTCATTCATTCCCCTTTGTGCTTCTGGTTCCCAACCAGTCACTTTCCCGAACAACATTCTCAGTCCCTCAGACCCAAAACAAGTCCCTCAGACCTCCAGGCAATCTCTCAGACCTCTAAATAGACCTCCCTAACCCTCAGACAAAGCCTCAGTCCATTCTGTAGACCAAGACTAGACCTATAACTCATCCCTGACTACTGCCCTGGCCGATCTCGACCAGTACTCCTACCGACGTCGGCAGCATAACTGATGTTGGTGACCTTACTGACCGACGTCAAAAATACCACTGACATCGGTGACTGTGTAAAGGTAGATTGCTTCTAAATAGGTACGCATTTGCCTTAAGTTCTTTCTTTCTATTTTTCATCATTTATCACTTTCTGTTTCTGATTAGCATTCTATTTTTAACAGTGGACTGTCATCCTCCAAGAAGTCTTTGTGCTTCTAGGACCAAGCCTTCGCTTGGCAGTCCACCCTTTTGTCATCTAACGTTTTTCGTGTCTTAGTGTTTTCTCTTTCAGGTGTCATCCTCCACAACCAAAGAGGAGTTCTCATAACGTCTGAATTCTAGTGTGCATGTCTACAATCCGGGTACGTACAAACCCTCATCCATTTTCTTTAAGTTTCTCATTTCCCTTTCTTGAATGTAAAAAGAGAATCTAGCATAGAAACACATACAAACCTTGTAATAATATTTTAATATAAAAATTTGGTAGTAGTCTTTACACTGTAACTTGGGGTTGTAATAATTTTGACCCACTTGGTGAAGTAATTTGTCAAAGTAATAATGTACCATGCATGACTTAATTTGATTAAAGGAATTATAGGTCTAAAAAAATAAATTCCCCATTATTCAAATGGTTGTTTTGTGAGCATTTAAACCAAAGGCATCTCATCATGTTGATTTGGATTTCCTAGTCGCTAACACACATCACAATGCATGGCTACCTTGTGTGCATCCTGAAATAAGGTTAACCACCAAAGATCACTTTGTAAGATTATTCTTTTAGTGGATTTGCCTATGAAGTGACCCACTATAATTCCATGATGTGAATCTTGAATAATTTATGGTATTTCATGCTCTGATGCTACTCTATGCATCATGTCATCTTTCCCAATCTTGTATAGAAATCCATTGATGAGACTATATGGGATAGCTCAAGTGACCATTTAATTTTTATCCCTTTCCATATAATGCATAGGGAAATTTCCTTGATCCAATAAGTTTTCAATGTTCTTCATATTATCTAAGATTTTAGTATCCCTAAATAAGTGCACATCTAGGGACTCATCCTCTATTTATTCTAGCTCTTCACTATTTTGTAGCATTCTTAGATGATTTGGTCTGACATTTTATCGACCTAGATTTACATTGATTTAAAATTTAAATTCTTGGAGAAAAATGATTGACTTAGAGATCCATCCTCCTAACATCAACTTGTTAACTAGGTATTGCAATGCTTAGTGGTTTGTAAAAATCTCAAATGGTGTTTCTAACAGATAATGATGAAACTTTTATAATGTGAATACCATAGTAAAAACCTCTCTTTCTATAGTTGTATAGTTCTTCTCAACTAATGATAGCTTCTTACTGGTAAAATGTATGGTATGATCCAAACCACCATCACCTCATTATGCTAAGTCAACCCTTACTATAATACTAGAAGCATCCACTTGTATGTGGAATAGCTTCTTCTAGTTAGGAAAAACCAAAATAGGTTTTGTTACCAACCTTTGTTTGAGCTCAATAAATGTTACTTGGCATTCTGATGTCCACTCAAAATTTTATCTTTGTGCATGAGGTTTTCCATTGGTGTTGATATGGTTTTGTATCCTTTGATAAATGTTCTATAGTATCATATATGACTAAGAAAGGTGTGCACTTATGTAGAGTTAGTTGGATGAATCATCCTAATTATTACAACAATCTTAGTTGGGTCAACCAATATACCATCGCTACATATGACATGGCCCAAACAAACATCAAAATGTGCAAAGAACAAGCACTTATTTAGATTCAAAGTAATGCACAAAACCCAACACCATTCTAGCATTAATTACAACTTTAACATATGGTTTTTAAATAAGGAGAAGATAACCTAGTCATCTAAATATACTTATATAAATTCATGAATGAAGTCTATAAATACAATTAATACAAACCTAGAGAAAACTACTCATTCATTATTCAAGACAAAGGTCATTCACTTATATGGGAATGAACCCCATTTAGTTGAAAAGGTTGTCTTAGCTTGGTCTTATTTTGTGATCAAAATCTAATGGTACCCATTGAATCTATCTATGAATGAGTACACTCTATGACCTATAATTGACTCAAGGAATTTATCTATGAATGGTATTATAAATGAATTATTAATGCATATGCCATTGGTGCATGGTAGTCTCCACAAACCTGAAAAATCCCCAAACTTATTTAGCTATATTACTATGGGACTCACCCAGTCTACATTTTTAATAAGATAAATGATTTTGGTTTATTAAATTTGATCTAGTTTAACCTTTACTTTTATCTTCATGTTGGGGTTTATCCTATATTGGCACTTTTTAATGGGTCAACTACACTCTTTCAACTCTATGTGCATATCCCCCAATGACAGATCTACACCTTTTACTTCAAAGAATTTGGTCAGGAAAACATCTTGATAGTCTTGTAACAGTTTTAATTCCTTTAAAATATGTCCTTGCCCCTAGTAGTCTCCCATAGTCACAATCTTAGGAACTTAATCTATTCCAATGTTTTATTAAATATTTTAGGGGTTATTAATACAATTTGATTGATCCACTAGGTATATACTCTCATAGAATGTGCTTCACTTCCCAGTCCAAAATGTTTATCTTATGTAGTCTTTCCTCTTTAACTTGTTATTGCTTTGGAATAGTGTTGGTTCAACTTCCTTTTTTGGTTTAAATAAACCTTCTAAATATATATTTTCATCACTATCACTAGATTCTATCATATCAACTATTACTATATTATAACACTTAATAATATCTTATTTTTATTGACTAAGCTTGTAATTTTAAAGATCCAGATTCAAATCTTGAGTTGTTTCTTATTGTGATGATGATTCTATTGTAGCTCCTAAATGTTCTTCTCACCCATGACATAGAAAGATTTTAAGTTTTTGTAATGCATTGTGCAATAATGGATTATCATCTTGAAACACAAAATTTTGAATGAAGTTTGGTTGTATTTGTGCCCATTGTTTGGTCTCTCTCCTGTATTCTCGATGCATGTACTAGGCCATTGGTAGTGGTGTTAGTGTGTAACTAAAAATGTGCACCCAATACATCAGATCCACTCCTTGAATAGACAATATATCTACACATTGATGAATGTGTATTTTAGGACATTGATCTTCATGGAAGAATGACCATTCTAATTTTATATTAGGCAATAATTAAAACTATGTGCAAAAAAAATTCACATGCTTCCTCTTAGTGGATTTCTAAGCCTCTATGCACTTCCCACCATTTCACAACAGTTCCTTTCATCACATAATTGAGTGTAATGACTCTTTGATCCACCTCTAAAACATGATGTTCTAACCTCAAAATGAATGTATTAAGGTCCTCTATCACAAAGTATTGAGATAAATGATGCTCAATTGTAAACACCATGCGTAGAGGCCATATCTCATGATCTTCCCTAGCCCAATTCAATATATGAGTGTCTGAATCACAATCTTATGGAAGACATTATTTTCCAAGGTAAAACACCCTCTATAGTAGGTTTTGTATAATCCATAATTATTACACCTTTATTATATAGGAAATCCACCTCTGGCCTAGTAGGAGATCACATTGATGGAGAGATACAACCTTCAAGTTAAAACTATGGTGTTGGAGCTTTTGTTATTACTGACTTGTAAAATGGCTACTTTGTTATTGGTGGTGTCTCTATCTTTAAATTTAAAGACTGAGATTTTTTAGATCACAGTGCATTTTTCTATGTATTTGTGTTGAATGTAAACTAAATATTATCAATGTATGCATATGGTGACTCTAGTTCCTTCAGAATGATGTAAGGATTCTATTCAAATTTATTCAAAGGGATGATAACTATCTTATCCCCTTGATGAGTCTCTAGTTGGTTATGCACTATATTAATAGTCATTGACCATCATAAGCCCATTTATTACCAATTAATGTAGGGTAATGAGTCTCAATTATCTTAATTTCAATGACTTTGAAATCACCATGTAAATTTAACTCATCAACCCTAATCTCCACATTTTAAAGGCAACTAATTGGTTCTACTTTCCTGTAGTCTATGAGACTAAGGGTGGCATAACTGTAGCTCAAGTATGGCCTACTAATAGCTTCCCATGTCAATATATGAATCATATTAATAGTAATTCTAAAATAAAATATTATGTTAGGGATCTTGTAACTTACAAGCTTAATGTCCATGTGGGAGTCAACATCCCAAGGCTTCTTAGTCTTCACATGCCATACAAGCTTATCTATATGATGTTGACCTCATTGTATGCACTCCAAAAGATTTCACAAGAGGTCAGTAATATTCTATGATATATCCTCATTATGTAATGTAATGAAAATATTTAGTAAGTCTTTTAAAGTAGTTACAATGGATTCTTGCCTCATTATGCACATAATATATCCATACATCTATGCATCAATGGAGATTCCATATCCTCCACAATCATTTTGATATTGTATATTTTAAAGAACTTGAGTTACTTGATTCATTAAAATATTCTCCCTTATAGGATCAATATGTTTATTGCGTTGCACATTTCTAATTCCATGATCTATTGATATTTCTAAAGGCATCAGTCCTTTTTTTCATGCTTTTTTTGGTAACTTATTGGATGAATATATTATCCTTAGGTTGTTCATTGATCAAGTTCACATTGTGTACTAGCTTCTCCTTGCCTTTATTTTATAGAATGGATAGTCTTGCATTTGATGTTGGCCTTCAACTCTATAGTACACATAGTAGGTCTATCTCTAAAGATTATTGGGCCTTCTTTGCATAGTGATTTTATTCTCCACACAAATAGCATTGCATAGATGGGTGGGCTTGTCAATTTTCATTATTATGATCTCCTTTATATTCTCCTCAGTATCCTCCCCTATAACATCCTCTATATCCACCTCTATTTTTTTTGTATCCCCATATTTATGACTATTTTCTAGCATATACTCTTTTCTAGTTTTATTGTGCATCGTACCCCTCACATTGGTATTGAGGCTAGTTTGGATCCTAATTATATTGGTGTTGATGTGGACTCATATTATTCTAGGAAGACTGATATTGGTGTTGCATAGATTATGGTGTCCAGCCAACCAAACCCTAGGGTTGATATTGTGGTGATGAAGGCTTCCATTGAGGACTACCTTATGTCGCACCCATCATGTCCATGTTCAAGCATGGGATAATTTGTTTTGTAGTTGGTAACTACTATGTAATAACCATGAATACATTCTTTATAATATATTCCTTTAAGTCCTTGAGATCTCTACAACTTATTTCATCATGATTTTTAGATTCTTAAAAGTTGCAATACATACTCTATGATTTCTAAATATAGTGTTACAAAAGATGGCACTTTGAAGTAGAATGTCCAAATACTCTCAAGATTTCATAAAACACTATTTTGAGTTTCAAAGAATCATTCTAATGGTGGCCTTATTGACCACATTCTATATACTATAAGCCTAATCTGTGCTTAGCATTCTCATGCATCTCATCCATTCTTATAAAAACATCTAGTTGTACTTCTACTTTGGAACCAACTACTGGAATGTCTCTATGTCTCTATAATCCTCAATTTTCTCCACTTGTAAAGCAACAAATCAAACATCAACCTTAGTTAGGAATTGAGACTGTGTAATAGCAAATCCAATTATTGGTTACATCCTTTCTATAAACCAAGTAACCTTATCCGTGTCTTTCATGATGAAGTCAATCTTATTCATGACAAAAAATATATATATGATCATATTCTCTGACTAAATCTCAAGACTTTTATCAAATTTCCTTCAAATATTGAATAGTCTATCTTGTGCATTTTTTCATCATAAACTCTACAATTATATGTTGTTATACTTGTGCAAGATATAAGGTATCAAAATTCTTTTTAAAAAATAAACTCCAAGGTTCATCCTGACAAATCCCCTACAAGTTTGCACTTATTTACATCATTAAATATTACCCCTTAGCCTACCATTTCATGTCATAGGTTAAAAAATATTGTTCAAGGTTTGTCAATCCATCATATTTCACTAAAATAATAATCATACATGCATTAAGTACCATAGTTGGCACATTTGAAGTTGTGAATACTAGTTTATTTGCACTAATGACTATGAATGTATGGGTATACACATTGGTTACTACAACTATAGGTGCTTACTCACTGAGATATATTACCATTGACTTTTTTGCACTAATATTTTTAGATGTCTTGAAAATAAATTCTGACTATTTTATCCTCCTCTTATCTATTTCCTTATTTTTATTTGCACTTAACTTACCATAATTATCTATAAAGGAATCAAACCAGTTGGTATTTTCCTCTTCTCCTACACTTCTTCTTTCAAATGCTAAATTAGGTTTGGGGAATGTGTAATTTTGAAGTGAATGATCTCTATTTTGAACCTCTTCTATCTTTGAACTTGAACCTATAATAGTTATGCATTCTAACCAAAATTCTTCCTAGGAATATTCCTTTCTAGGTCCATACAATATCCCTTTTATTAAACATGATCTAATTTTATCTTCTAATTATTATACTATCATCTTATACTCTACTCCTACTCCTATTCATAATTAAGTCTAGATTATTCTTTTTATTCCACCTTCTCTATTAT
The DNA here is from genome assembly GCA_037957365.1 of Torreya grandis. Classification (NCBI taxonomy): domain Eukaryota; kingdom Viridiplantae; phylum Streptophyta; class Pinopsida; order Cupressales; family Taxaceae; genus Torreya; species Torreya grandis. The sequence continues at coordinate 1,391,866 of JARHVA010000254.1, read as the reverse complement.
TATAGTTCTATTTCTAATCCCATAATTTTATTCTCACTCTGGCTTTTATCATGCTCCATATTATGGGTTTAGGTTCAAGTTTCTTTGCTCAAATCCTCATCATTCATTTCTATCTCACATACATCCTCATGATGCCTAAAGTGACTACTCCATGTTGGTAGGAGTAGGCACCATGGCCTTTTCCAAAACCAATATTTTTAAACATCGTAGATAGTCACTAAAGAAACTTAGCATGGATTCCTCTAAAAAACATGTCTTGCATAGCTTAAAACTCCAAATAACCTTGCACTACAAATTCCATGATAAAGCCATCAACTATAGTCTAGGTCTAGTAGTCCATAGCATGGGTCTAATCCATATCTATACTTTGTATTCTATTTAGCATTTCTTTCATCCAGACTATACACTCTATCCTTCTTAGCTAGAAATAATAATACTCTAATCTTGACAACCATGCATCTAAAATCTAAGTAATTTTGACTAGAACATTTCATAAATCTCTTTGTATATATTCTCTTGAATTATCTCTTTCACATTCACTTTGATTCTTCTCACTTCTTCCTCTGCAAAGTTTTAAATTCTCTCACTTAACTATCTTTCTAAATCTCTCTATCCTGATAACCATCTCAACATGTTTCAAAAATATTCCATGTTCATCGCACCATTATTAGCAAAGGTTCCTAGAAAACTCTAGAACATGTTACTTACAGGGATAGCTTGCACAGTTAATAATAAAAATAATAATTTATGGGAGTTCAAACTAAATCCAACCATTAGTAAACTAAGTCAAGCTTATTATAAGAACATACATAGACTTAATGTATAACAAATAATCAGCATAAGCTATATTAATAATAGATTAAATCATCCATAATAATTTCCATGTACATATTATAAGTAAAAGATACATAGGAAAATCATACAAAACATTATATTAATCTCTATCACATGCCAAACCATCTATAATTACACATGAGAAATATATATAGAATTTTACTCAGTGTTATATCTTCATATTCTAGCATTTTGCCATGTCAAAATAAGTGACTCTTCACATTATATCATCTATCATTATTCCTTACAAAGGTCGAATACATATTAAATATTATATAAAAGATAAAATAGATCAATTTATACATGCATACATCAAATATAATTTATGATTTTAGTAAGCCCTATTTTTCACCCAATAAGGGAAATTCTAAATTATGAATATTTCATTTCTTATCTTTATAGAAATCAAAGGGGTTACTTTCCTTGGGTGCTCTCCTCAGATGTCTTAAGGACATAGACAATGAGGGTTCATGCCTACTCCATTAGTAAAAATCACCTACATGATTCTTATCTTTATATTATAGTTTCATTCTTATAAATAAATGGTAAAAGAGAGGTGAAGATGTTTCTTATCGATGATAAGGATTTACAAATTTTTTGAGGGTGTCTTAATGTCCACCTCCATATTTGTAAGTCCCCTTTAGTTTATAAGCCACCAATTTTCAAGGTGCTCACTCTTTAAGTTAGAAAAAGTCATAATGTGTTTATCACCTCACCAAGTAGCTCAATTTACATCTAAGAAATGAGTAGAATTTGAGCTTTGTTTCAAAATTGAGCTTTAATATGTCAATATAATGGACTATAAATGGTGTCACATGCTTTCAGAATGAGTTCTCACATTGGTATTTATAATTTAGCTCTTGAGAATTTTAAATGCAAACAATTATCTTTGCTTCACTTATTCACTTTTCAAAGCTTTTAAAGCATTAAAAAAATCATTTATTATTATGTATAAAGATTGTGGTCTAAAAGCATAGAATAGTTAATTAATTATTATGCATAAATTTGTTCCCTTATTTTCTTCATATCTTTACAAAATCAATAGTCCCCTTGTGCCTTTATGGTTTCTAAATATACACATTTATTAGGTCTATGAAGACCTAGAGAAGTTTTTTACAAGTGGTTAAATCTCAGATAATCCAACGATTGAAATCCATCCACTTTAAGATCAAAAATTGTCATTACATCATGAGCTTCTAAGATGTTTATAATAGGATGGGAATTTGACAAACATATATAATTGAGATGATCAAATTGTTCAAATTTTTTTGCACAAGTATCAATGACTATCATTTTAATGTGGTTTCCAAATATCATCACTCATTAAACTTATGAAGCAATGAAGGATACTTTTCAATTAAATACTTTCACAATAAATAAATGATTAACATTTAACTCTTTTTTAGGTCAATGATCCATGTTATATTATGGGTTATTTAATTTGGCAAAGCCTCAAATAAGGACATATTGTTCATTACCTATTAGATACATTGATGGTTCATGTTGATTCATTTTTGAGATCAAGGACCAGTGCTCATTCATGAGTCCATAAGATTGTCATTTTTATTTAAGGTGAAGCTCTAAGATATGCTCATTTTTAAACCCATGAATACATGGATGATTATTTTTAATTAAAAAAATTATGCTAAATAATTGGTCAACTTTCAGTCCTTTCATATCAAACATCCCATATTATGTCAAGGGTAAGTAACTTACAAACTATTTAATCTAGCAAATTTTTGAAGAAAGACATAGTGTTCATTAGCCTAATGGATACATCAATAGTTTCTATTAATCCATTTTTGAGACCAAGGACTAGTGTATACACCTAAAATCGCTTGCTTCATTATTTTCAACTAATATTTTTTTAAATCAACACTAATTCTACTAATCCCATCTATTTTAACTCATCTCACTAATTCATCCCCCATTCCTAACCATTTATTTAATATCCCCCTTTAATAATTCTCCATTTCACTATCCTTAGTCTAATCCCATCCCTTCATTAATTCTATCCTAATCCCTATTATTCTAGTATAATCCTAGTTATCTATTAGATAGGAATTTAAAATTCCCTTAACCCCACCTGACCACCTACTAACCTACTCCTTAGGTATTCCTACATCCTTAGGAATTATAATCCTTATTAATCCCTAACTAATCTCCCTCATTATCCCCTAAATCCATAGAGAAGCCTCTATAATTAGAGAATATCCTCAAAGTCTCTAGAAGTCTCCAAACTAGAGACTTCTAATAATTTTAATTTCTTCAAAAAATCCCTCCGTTTGCCTATTTAAACAAATTATCCCTCCACCCTCAATCTATATAGCATAATAAAAAAGCCTTCATGCCCATTTAACAATATAAAAAGATTGTGGAGAATCCATGTCCAATTTTTAATTGATCTAAGCATCCATTATCAAGTAACCATCAAGCCATCATGCTATCCAAATTTTGAGTCAAAGTATATCCATCATCCAAATGTAAATCCTGGAATAGAGTTGTAAAGAGGTAAGAATGAAGGTAAGCATGTTCTTGTTATTCTAATTTTACTTATTTTATCCATTCTTATTGGTTTCATTAGACTTTAGGTTTTATTACAAAGTTTAGTAATATTTCAAGAATCTAAAATTTGGTGCACATTCTGGCGACCACAGTGGGAGGGGGCAAATCTCCCACTTAAACTAAATTTTTTGCTTTGGGAGTGTTTTCTTGAATTTGTAAGTTAAATTGAAGAAGAAATTGGCATCTATAGGTTTCTATTTGTCACAATATTATATTTTTCTACTTGTTGATAGTAATCTATGCTTTTGATTGAGGTTGGCTTCAATTATTATTTGTTAATACTATGATTTAATGGTCTAATCTTCTATATCATATCAAATAAATGGAACATAAAAAAAACAAAAACTTAAAAGTCTTAGTTCATTTAATATTTTATTAAAAATAATCTATATACTTGGTCTAAAATTAATCCACAGACCCTCTAATATTATCTTATAATATTTTTGTTTATCTATGTCCAAAGCTTGTCCTGTTATGTAGATTTGCTTCCATAACTTTGTATTCAGTCCCTCGTTTTGGTTTGGCTTGCTAATATTTGAAGATTATTACTCTACTAACATTTGGTCTCTCATATTAGATCATATCAATCTGTCTCTTTGTATCCAATAGCATTGACTCTTTTATTTAAGAATATTTTCACATTCTTAAACCATATCTCACTAGGTTTTTCTTTGATTCAAAGGATGTTTTGACATTTTGCATTCGATATTTAATGGCTCACCCTTGAATCTATGGCACTAGGCAAAGTATCTTATCTTAGTGTGTTTTTGGTGGATGTCTTTACCCTGTTCAAAATCTCTTCTATTGGTGCATGTTGGGGGGCTTCTAGCAATATTTTATGCATATCCTAGGATCACTGTTGTAGGTAAAATTGTTGGTTTAAAACTTTGAATGTGATGCCTTCCTTTTTGCCTATAGTTTTATGCTTTATCAATAGTGTTTACATAACCATAATGTTTCCAAATCATTGGGATAAAAATAATAGAATTAAAAATATCCTATATTGGTGTATGTTGAGAAGGCACTAGCAGACATGGTAAAGTTTGGTCATACACTTGTCAATTTGTATAATTTCCAAAGCATTTTTTTACCAAATATATTTTGAGAATTTGTTGTAATCATTGTAGTAGATAAGATCATTAGCATATTTGAGGCATTTTTTAAAGAATCTACACTTTTTATTTCTCATCTTTCATCAACCAGAATCCCCTGAGAAGAAAAAGGGAAGAGTTAAGCATTATTTCTCTAGAATCCTCTGGAATGAAGCTGACAAAAAAAAGAAAACATCAGATATTTTAAATGGTTGAGATTAGGATACTTATAAACTACCAAGCCTCTCTAGTCGATGTCTCTCTTCCTCGAGTTGAACACTACTTCAAGCCATGCTTCTATTGATCTCTGCTCTTAACACAACCTTATCTCACCCTCAATCCATCCACTCTTGTTAATACCAGTTAATTCCTCATTAGTTTGTGTAATAAGTGGGAAGAGTCTTGAGGAGTGTACAGACTCCCTAGTCACTAGTAATCTTTGATTAATATTATATTAGATTAGTATTATATTAATTTTTATTTACAACATAAAATGTAAATAAGTAAAAATAAAAGTAAATAAATAATATTATTTATAGAAGTCATTGTTAATAATTTTAAACCTATTTTTGGAATAAATGCATTAGCAATATGTTTTAAAAGAATGGCCATAGCAATATAATAGTATCAAAATGTTTTTCAAATATTTTGACCACCTATCTCACCTATAATTCATTTAATAAGTGGTCATATAAAATATACCTAGTATTTATGGTTAATAGTTTTATAAGTGTCACCAAATACCATTAAATGGTTAAAATACTAGTTTTACATGTTTATTACCTTTTAGACTAGTCATTTTATTGATGTTTTAGTACCAAGATAAACAAATATAAAAAGTGGAATTTTAAACATCCGAGTATTCACGTATATCAAAAAAGTCAAACTATTAACATTTTTTCATTACAAGTTATCTTGTATTGATGATTGGTTGAAGATTAAAACTAAACAAACTACTAATCTTTTTGGTTGCAAGACTTCTCTTGAGTGCCATAATTAGTATAATAACCTATGTGCTTAAAGGCCACCTATAAAATACTCCTCATGGAACTTAAAAAATCATTTTTCATCTTGTATATATCATTTTTAATCATCTTATTGTGTGTTGTGAAAAATCACTCTTTGTAATTGTTTGTGTGTGTGTGCATATTAACCTATAAATAATCATTGTATAATGCCTCTCACATGGTAATTAAATCAGTTAATTAATTATATCATGTGTTTTTCCTATTTTTTAACCCCTTCCCCTCTAGGATAGCATGTTATGTGGAATTAATACCATAAATGGGCTAGATTTATAGGGGTTAGTGTCATGGATTTCATCACCACACACTGACCAAATTCTATGTTCTGGTAGAGTATAACAATCAATGAAAATTATCTTTAGGCCAAGTGGTTGATCTCATACAGGTCATCTGTGAAGGGAAAGAGTTAAATCTCTAAACCGAACATTAGACAACACCCTATATGGACTTGGGCCCCAATGTACCTTCATATATATTGAAGATGCCCCTAGAGATCCCATTCAGCCTAGTATAAGACCTTTCAATTGTAATAGGTGTTCCATTATAGGAGTTCGTATCAGCTTTGAAGTAGCCATTGAGTGCAAATAGGGTTGAGAGGGTTTGGTAAATTTTGGAATAGGTCACTAACCTAAAACCTCACTTGTGAAGATGTTGTATGGTATGAGCATTGGGTTACACACCTTATCAATTTACTTATAATAGGGTTGTAACTTGCTTATTTGGGTGTGTGTTGTGCTAAACCCATATTTTTTATGAGTTAAGTTAGCCTTTACCCAAACCTACATACCTATCAGGTATTTGTATAACTCATCTTCTACATTGTATCTTCCTTATTATACATATAATCATGTATATTATTTCAACATCATCCTACCATCTTATATATCTTTATCATCCTTTTCATTATCTTATATGGTATCTTAGACTAGTCATTATTACCCTAGTTACACCTTGTCCTAAAACCATCTCACCTTGATTTGTCCAAACTTGACCTTGTCTTATCCACCTTTTATTTCATCATCATCCCTATATTATCTTGTCTCCATCTTGTCCATCCTAGTCATCATACCATTATATGTTTGTCTTGTCATCATCCTTTCTACATCCTTATCGCCATCCTCTTGTATATATTGTCTTTGTTTAACATCATCTTGGTCTTATCCATCTCCAATCTTATTTAGTCATACCCACTCATCCTATTATACCATCATCTCATCATTTTTTCACCCATTTTCCCACATTATATTGTGTTATCTCCCATCTTAAACTCATCCCATCATATTTATCCCCACTTATCATTGGTCATACTTCATCACTCGTGTAACCTAATCATCTAGTCTTATACATCTTTATCCTAGTCACCCCATCTTATACATAATTTATTCATCTAGGGTTTATTTATATCTTGTACACCCTTAACATATTGTCCTTTTGTATATATGAACCTATCATCATCCTCCCCTCAACACTCAATTATTGTCTTGTACATCTTAGTCATCATTGTGATTTAGGAATTTGACTCAAGAGAGGCTAGTTAGTATTGTGTTAGTTCTAAAATGAAAAAAAAGTGAAATAAACACACTAATAGCATAACATATCTAAGCCTAGATACTAGGGAGATATTAGTTAACAATAATGAATGAAACACACATCTAAAATTCAAAAGGAAACTCTTTTACCATCCTTGGATGCTCTAAAATACTTGTTGTAGTGGCTTGCTCAGCCTATGCTCATGAAGTCCTTGGAAATGGATCTTGACAACCTTCATATCTCCTTGGAACCTTTGGCTTATGGCTTGGATTGTATTGGAATCAATTTGGCATTATATCACTAGTTTCTTGAAGCTTTTTAGAACCAATCCTAAATTATAAATTTACACTAATTAAGCTTAGAAATGATGTTGTGAGGCCTCCTATTTATAGAATTTTGGACTTGATCAGAATCAACCTTAACCATCCATCTCAAGATTGAGATGTGTGGTTGAGGATTAACTCAATTTTTGCAATTAAGTTTTTAATTATCCTCATCATGGCAATGGAGGGCATCATGGAAGGCATTGATGAGGCATGGAGGGCATGAATCTTGATATTTGTGGCATTTAAGAAATGAGTTCACTTGATGATGCAAATATTCAATATTCATTTCCAAAAAAATTTACTCAACAAGTTTCTATAGAATTTTTGATTAGGCCTTGATTTGGGTTAATTAGCTCTTAAGCATGATTAAGCACTTTGTGCACAAATTACTCAAATTGATTAGAATGCCTTGTTATTGGTCCTAAATTTCACTGAATTTAAATTTAAAAGTAATATTAGATGCTTGGAATGCATAGTCTCATTTATAATGTTACCAAGAACAAATAACAAAGGCACAAGTATTGTGTAAAATATTTGATAAGAAAGAGCAATCCAGAGCATGTAGGTGAAAATTTGGATTTTTGAATTGAAATAAAGTGTCAAAGTTAGCTGGTCCATAAATTTCATTGCCCCATTTAGGGATACCTTGGCCAAAATTAGCATTTGAATATGTCAGTTTCAAATCATTTAGCATGTTTTAGTTTTTTTAGGCCAAATTGTGCATTTTAGATGGAAACTAGCCAAAAGCTTAGTTGAAGGTTATCAATGGCTAGTTTTAGGTGTCTACAGTTTACTCCTATTCGGGAAGGTGTCTCAAGATATAGTAAAATAAATGTATTCTTAAATAATGATAAATGGCTCATATGCCAAAAAGAAGATGATGATTGAAGAACAAAGCTCCAAATGGTTTTTGGGAAGCCTATGATGATGCCCTCTCGAGGAAGTGGCCATCACATTTGATGATGGATGTTCCCTCAAAAATAAATAATAAGAAAGGTAGAATTAACCCATGGTTGAGATTAATCCAAGTGAGAAAATTCTTGTATGCATTGATGTAAAAAGGATGTTGATCTGTCCAAAAGCAATTATAATCAAGAGTAAAAGTCAAAATAATGATTTGCCCATAAGTGGTTATAATCATTAAGAGGACTTAGATTGGCTAAAGATGATTGTGCCCAAAGTAGGGATGATTAGCAAGCATAACTCAAGGATATAACCTATAACATAGACTAAATTTGAGTGGATAAAAAGTGCTGAAAAAGATGGATAGAGGAATAAAATTAATCAATTTGAATGATTTAGTTGTGCCTGCTAACAAGGAAATGCTCATCTTGATTAAAAATGATACAACTAGAATGGTCAAATGAGTTATATTGATCAAGGTGGGTGGGAGGATTTTCCAAGGTTATAAGGGGAAACTTTTGTGGCTCCATTGATTGTAGACCTTTGTGAAACTAGTTTTTGTTGTAGCATGTGATGGTAGGCTTCATCATAGAACACCATGAAGACTATCCCAAAATATGCATAAGAACTGAGTCCTGATCCACTAAACACTCAAAAAATAATGTACCAATGATATAAACTATGATGACAATGTTTAAGAATGAATATGGATAGACTCAAGAATAATGTGTGCAAGGAATCACCCAATGAACACATATAGACTGAGTCAAGGAAACAAGGCTGAAAGCAAACAAATATGCAAGTGAATAAATAAATAAATAAATAAACAACTTGAAATAAACAAAAAAATAGAAAGCCTAAAAACAAAAGCAAAAGAAAGTATCCTAACAATGACAATGCCCTAGCAAGGCGAATCGAGGATAACTGACTAGGCTTAGATAGGACAAATGTTTTTGGATTTTTGAAATGTTATGAATGTTTTTAGAATTTTGAGGGTATCTTAACTTGTTAGAGAATGATAAGATACCTACTCATAAAATGGTGAGAGAATTTGGTTTAAGTTGTTCATAAAATGGTGAGAGAGTATGGAAAGGGGGACTAAGGTGACCTCAAAATGAATTGAGCATGACCCACATAGTCCTGAAATAACCTCAAGTCATAGTAATTCCATCCACACAAAAGGTGAGGAAAAACCAACTAGGTCTCAACAAATTCTCAAATTTGACAAATGGCTAGTCAAATGAAAACAATGATGGCAAAGTGATGTGGGAATGCATGGTAAATAATTATTACCCCTAATTTACCCATAGGTGGTTATAACTAGGATAAAATGACATAGGTCAATGATACTAATTTTCCCATAGGCATTTATAATTAGTAGCAAGACTAGTGAGACACTTATTTGCCCATAGGTGGTTATAATCAAGCTCACAGAAACAAACATGGATAGGAAGAAAGATATCTTGTCAGATCAACTTTCACACTACTTTCATAGACTATCATTTAAATATAGATTGGATTGATTGTTAAAAATTGATCGGAATCCTCTCACAGAAGGTGTGGGAAGAACCAAATGAACCAAGATCATAACAAGATTGGGTAGGATGACTAAAAATAGGCTTTGGTCTAGATAGGAATGGAATGATAAGATGGAATGGCATTACTTTAAGATAATGATGGTTTTGATAGTTGGGTTAAAATGGTAAGAGGGTTACCCCCAAGTGATGGGGTGAATGGTTGGGATATATAACAATGGAAATGGTATGGTACATGTTTTTGGCTTGGGTGTGGTACATGGCATATAATTTTTTTATTCCTATTGATGGGGAGATGCAAGTCCTAATCAACAAATTATACAAAAAAAATACTTGATCATGTTAATTGCTAGCCCACACCTTGTTAGAATAATTTATCTATAAAAAATGGCCTAAAAATTTGGTTGCTAAGAATGCTTTTGTGATCTTCACTGGTCATTGATTCTAATTTCTTCAAGCGTCGTGACAAGGTATCCTTGTAACCTCCACAAAGGAAAGTGCAACCATGGATGGTAAATAAGGACAAATAATGGATGGTAGGTTTGATTGTGAAATGGAATGGTAGATGATAATATAATGTGTAATGATTGGGAAATAAATGAAGATCAGGACTTTCAGTCACACGTAATATTGTTGATGCTAGATTTGAAATATTTTGGGTTGTGGTAAAGCCAAAGACTTTTTATCTCAATAAGACCACCAGATTTTTTTGTTATTTGGGCTTGAGAGTAGCTACCATATGATTAGGCTATAGATTGGAAGCTATTTTTTTATCTTTTATTTTGTCTTCATCAAGTAGTAAATAAATTTTGAGCTCAACTATTGGTGCCTCAAAGAGGTTTTCACCAATAAATTTATTTGATTGTCTCATAGCACCTTCGAGAAGGTTTCACTAAATAATGTAGACTTTTGACTTTTATTGTCTTTTAGCACTTCCAAAAAAGTATCACTGGGAGAGTGTTCTGCTACATGAATGTTGTCTTGGCCTCCTTGCCCTTCTTCAACTACTATGTCACTATGGATGGAGTTCAACAAAGTTTGATTCTATCAGTCCCAATCAACACTTGTGGGAGATGTAATGTCAATAATATCACTATCTTGGTTTATGATAATGGCTTGTGGAATGGTAATGGAATGGGGAGAGGCTACACAATCTTTGTAGAAGATACTAGGATAACTTGTGTCAAAGCTAAAGTACTCATCCTCAAAAACCATAGAAGGATCACAAATGTATTCAAATTGATCTACAAGACATGCATAACCAATATTATAACATCCCCAAACATATTATTCTTCTGAATCTAATTCTAACTCAAGGGATTTTGAATCCAATTTTGAAACTAATGTTGATTTAGATTCTAATTCTAAATCTGATGTCGATTCAATAATAGAACCTAACTCTAACTCTAATTCTTCATCTGATGGGTACTCTATTATAATGATGTCTTGTTGAATTCTTAGTTTTAGACAAGTAATAGCTTATGATGGCATGATGGGCTCCACAAAGATTAGTTTGTCAAAGTGAGACTCCTCTAAGATGGGAAAAAGGTCAAGGGAGAACTCTTTAGAGACTAGTTTATCGATAGGAGGCTCTTGAAAAATAGGTATATGGTCAAGGTAATGATTTGCCTAAAGGTAGTTATAATCATTAAGAAGTGACTCAACAAATACTAGCTCATCAAAGTGAGACTCCTCGACAACTGATATAGGATCAATAGGTAATTTATCATAGGCTAACTTATCACAAATGTTTTATTAAATAAAAACATCTCAGATTGGTTGGTTCTCTTGGCCTTGGTTTCCAAGGAGTTATAAAATACAAGTTTTGAACACAGCTTGGTCTTCAAATGATTGGATTAGTTGAGGTTTGGTTTGGATTGGTACTGGATGAGGAATGAATTATGGTTAGATAATGGTAGGGCATTAGGGAGTATTATTTCTTCCATGAGCCAAAGGACAAAGTCTTGAGATGGTAACAATATGGCAGTGCAGAGCTTGATTGCTCACACAAGCCAAAGAACTAGGTCTTGGAATGATGAAGGGGCATTATAGAGATTGGTTGCTTATACAAGAAAAAGGATGAGGTATTGGTATAGAAATGGTTGGGCATTATGGATCTTGGTTGCCCACACAAACCAAAGGACTAGGTCTAGGAATGGTAATGGTATTCCTTGGATATTGTATAGATTGATGGCTCACATAATCTAAAGGAGGGTTATGGGTAGTCGATGATCAGATAGAAAAAGGACATCATAAAACTTGATTGCTTACACAATAAAAATTATCTAAGTCCTCCTCATAAACCATATCATCCCAGTCATGAGTTGGTTCTTGGTTGTGTTCCATGTACTAATTTTTATAAAGAGGGTATGGATTTGTATCCCAAACAATATTATCTATAATTGGGTCTTCAAATCCCTCTTCACAAGCTTCTTCATACCAATCAAGGTCTTGAATTGGATCGTAAGTTATTTCTTGGCTTTGTTCCCATGATTGATTAATATGAGGTAAATAGAAATCTATCTCACAAACCATATTAGCATCATTAGGGTCTTGAGAAAGCCATAAAAGTCATCTTGTGTAGCCATTCTATAATAAGTCAGATTGTAAGTGACTCCACCATAAATGTAGATATACATATCCACATAAATGATGAAATCTCTATAAAAAAAAGCTTAGAGTTCTACAAACTCTAAAAAATTATTCAAAGGACAAATGGTTCAAACTTGGTCTAACTTAGTTGAAAGGGTGGAGTTGTATCTCCAATATGGTCTGAAAGTGGAGCAGTATCTCCCAAAATAGTTTATGCTAAGACTTGGCATAAAATAGCCTAACATCAAAGGTCTAACATCAAATTTCAAATTCATAAAAGGTCAAGCTTCTGAATGAAAATCGACATGCCAAAGGTTTAGGTCAAAGTGTTCCAAACAAGGTCTAAACTAGGAAAGGGAAAAGTTGAGTTGCTAGGTCTTTTGTCCAAACATGGAGTCAAAAGCTAGGCTCAAAAAAATAGGCATGATAGGATTTTTGTCCAAACGGTGTAAAAATATAGACTTGAAACAAAGGCTAATGTGATTTGACTTAATCTAGCAATTTTGAAAATAACTTTGACATAGACCTAAAACACGGAATCAAACATAAACATGATCAATTGACATAAGGCATAAGATAAAAGGCTCTCTAAAAAAGGCTTTGTTCTCCCAAATAAAGGCATAAATAATGATGGGGATAAGAATTAAACAAACAAACCATCAATAGTTTTCAATTTTGGGTAATCGATTAACTAAAGTTATGCAACCTAAAAGAGAAAGATATGTGTACCAACCCCACGAATTGAGGCCTAAATATAAATCAATCAATGTTTGGATCCAAACATGAAAAGGCTAATTGAAAACTCAATGTTAAAGACTAATATTTGAACAAACAATCTAGACAAGATTGGACAACATGACGGTACAAGATAAAGGTCCAAATGGTATACACAAAATGGTTTGAAACAAATGGTTTTGATATAATAGTAAACAAGTCTTGAAACAAATTGAGTATCCTAATGACATAAGCATGCTCAAATGATGTGGTCAATGTTATGTTTGTAAAAGACTCAAAAGGAAAAATGGTTTGACGTGATTTGGGTAGCATAACACTACCCTCTGCAACTCAAATGACACACACACAAACAAGTTTTAGGAAAATTTTCAAGGCATAAGTGTGGTGTAAAATGACCAGCATAATGCCTCTTTAGATAAAAGAGTGACATATAGACAAATTGATTTTGACATGTATTATACATAAAAAAATAAATTTTAGTCTCAAAAACATACCAATGAGAAAATAATCTAAGTATAACCATCCAAATCCTAGAAAGGGTATGGCATGTGGGGTTGACTAAACTATCAAGTTTTTGAAAAATCTAGAAGACTCAGTTGCGCAATGACTTTCATGCCAAACAATGCAAAATAAAAGCATGGATTTTGGGTCCGTATCACCTTTCTTGTTGAAAAAAGGTCTAGTCCTTTTTGCAACCACTACATCCTACTGTTCTCTCAATGTAGTGTGATGTCCAAAATGCCACTACATCTCGTGTACAACTCCAAAGGAGCCAAATGAAATTAATGCTAGGAGATGAAACCCCAGGTTAAATTTTCCCTAAAAAAATTGTGGGAGGTGATGAAGTCCCCCTCACAAGCCAAGATGGATAAATGAATAAATCATGAAAGTAGAAAGACTTTAGGGTCATTTTCAAGATCACCCAAACTTTGATGAGTTTTTTGGGAGTGCTTTAGATGACTTTTTTTTTAAGCCTTGGACTAGGGTACTTGCAATAGGAATGATGCTTTTGATTTTAAGGGTTCCATATAGGGGATAAATGGAAGATCATGCATGCAACATCCCTCTTCTTTCCAGAAAAAAATTAGATCAAATAACTATTGAAGACAAAAATGACAAGTGTGTTCAATTTTAAGCCCAAATGAAAGATTTGGTGGTGTCCATTTGACCCCTTGGTCTTAGTTTTAACTTTTAAAAATAATGATGAAAAAACTTATTTAACAACCTTAAATTTTACTTTAACCACCAAAATAATGCTCCTAATTCATTTTAAAACATGCAAAATATGTTCTAAAACATGATTTATCAAACTTGAAATCCGCTAGTTACCTATCTACCCTTACGGTATCACCCCAAAAGCAAATATGTTAGATTAGAAAAAATTTAAATGGATTTTTAAATTTTTGTAAAAACTTTATGCAAATTGAAGCTAAACTAATGCCAAATTATGAAAATTTAGGAAAATATACGTGATTTGAAAAAAAATTCCAAAACAGAGTCTATATGACCCCAAACCAAGCATTTTAAAATAGCTCTCGGGTTTGTGTTTTTAAGAAAAAATAATGACTGACATCGGTTATATACCAATGACATCAACAATGTCCAATTGAGATATAATCAATGTTGGTTCTACTAATCGATGTCAGTTGAGCCAAGTAACTGATGTCAGTATTTCCTATCGACATTGGTTACTGTGTAAACTTATGGCAATAAAAAATGGAAAAAATAATGTTAGAAAATCAATTTTCAAGAGTTTTAAAGGTCCAAAAAAAGATTTTAAAGATGAAAAATGATATTCTTCATGTGTGGGATGCATCTAGTCCCACCGAGCATGCCATTATGTGATCTAGGAATTTGACTCAAGAGAGGATGGTTAGTATTGTGTTAGTTCCAAAATGAAAACAAAGTGAAATAAACACACTAATAGCATAAAATCTCTAGGCCTAGATACTAGGGAGAGCTTAGTTGATAGTCATGAATGAAACACACAACTAAAATGTAAAATAAAAATCTTTTACCTTCTTTGGATGCTCCAAAATGCTTGTTGTGGTGGCTTGCTTGACTTGTGCTCATGAAGTCCTTGGCAATGGAAGCTTGACAACCTCCATCACTCCTTGGAACCTTTGGCTTGTGGCTTGGCTTGGGTTGGAATCAATTTGGCATTATAACACTAGTTTCTTGAATATTTTTAAAACCAATCATGCATTATAACTTTGCACTAATTAAGCTTAGAAATGATGTTGTGAGGCCTCCTATTTATAGATTTTTGGATTGATCAGAATCAACCTCAACTGTCCTTCTTAAGATTGAGATGTGTGGTTGAGGATTAGTTCAATTTTTGGAATTAAGTTTTTAATTATCCTCATCATGGAATTTGGAAAAAGGGGCAATTCAAAGGCATGTAGGGCATCATGGAAGGCATTGATGAGGCATAAAGGGCATGAATCCTGATATTTGTGACATTTATGGCCTAGGGATGTCTTCCCAAGAAATGAGGTCACTTGATGATGAAAATATTCAATATTAATTTCCAAAACAAATTACTCAACAAGTTTCCATGGAATTTTTTATTCGGCCTTGATTTGGGTTAATTAACTCTTAAGCATGATTAAGCACTTTGTGCACAAATTACTCAAATTAATCAGAATGCCTTGTTATTGGTCCTAAATTTGATTAGATATGAATTGGAATACAATTTTAGATGCGTTGGATGCATATTCACATTTATAATGTTTCCAAAAACAAATAACAAATGCATAAGTCTTGTGCAAAATATTTGATGGGAAAGAGCAGTCTAGAGCATGCAGGTGCAAATTTAGCATTTTGACTCAAAATAAATTGATCAAAGTTAGATGGCCCATAAATTACATTTCCTAATTTAGGGATACCTTGGCCAAAATTAGCATTTTAATATGTTAGTTTCACATCATTTAGCATGTTTTAGTGTTTTTAGGCCAAATTGTGCATTTTAGATGGAAACTAGCCAAAAGCCTAGTTGGAGGTATCGACAGCCAATTTTATGTGTCTACAATCATACTCACATATCCTAGTTACACCTTATCATCCACATATTATCCTAGACCCATCCATCATTAATCGCACCCCCATTATCTTTATTCCATCACCACCTTGTGTTCAACCCATCCTAATCTAGTCATATCCACCATTGGTCATCACCCCATCCCTTACATATCCTAATCATCATCTTGTGTATCCTTATTTTATCTTCTTATACATAATTGTCTTTTTGTGCATCATTTTAGAT
Source organism: Torreya grandis (assembly GCA_037957365.1). NCBI lineage: Eukaryota > Viridiplantae > Streptophyta > Pinopsida > Cupressales > Taxaceae > Torreya > Torreya grandis. Next base: position 1,375,465 of record JARHVA010000254.1, on the reverse strand, counting down.
CTCTTATATGATATCCTATCATCCAAATCATCCTAATCATCTTTCTAGTCACATCTCGATATTACTCATCATTAGTCATACCCCCTACCTATCCTAACCACATCATATCCTAAGTCTATACCCCCATCACTTGTATTGGCCCTACCTTCATCACCCATCTAGCCCAACCCCATCCTAACTTATCCTAGCTAGCTCTCTAGGGTCACATATGGGTCTCACCATCCCCATCTCATTTACATTATCTTTTTCATCACTACATCATCATAATCAACCTTCCACTTTATCTTAATCATCCTTATTACATCATCACCTTCCCATTATATCTTGAGCAAAATTGGCTTAAGTTATGAATTAGTCTTATTATCCACATCATCCTAATCCACCATCACTCATCACTTGGTCAGATCTCATACCTAGTTGATATATTGCTATGATCTTGTCACTTTGTCAATATCAATCTAGCAAACCCATCAAATACCATCAATCATCAATCATCTCTAATCACCTTGCCTTATTCATAACAAGCACCCATGATATCATCCTCTTGCTAGTTTGAATCTAGGCACCCATCATATCCCCAATTATTTTCTAGCTTGACAATGAGGCATTGTTGATAGGTCCTTAGCACCTATTGCACTATTGGTCTAAAATTTGATCATAACATATAATCAACCAATCTATCATCCATCCTATCCTCATCATCATCCTAGCTCTATCCCTTGATATATCTTATCTTAGAATCCATATCCAATCCTTAGTTAACCTCATCCATCATCCATCATTCATCACCCATCCTCATGGACATGGAACCAGTTCGCATAGATCAATATATCCTAGGCAACAAGGATGATGCCCTTTTATAACCACTAGAGTTAGGTGCTCACCTACACTTAGACCTTGATCCCATTCACCCCAAATCACCATCTTGTAGCCCCATGAAATCAATCTTATGCTTTCTTGATGCGGTCACCCTAATCAATAAATACATCATGGAGAATAAAGATGAATTCCTTTTGTGGCTATGGTTTGACCCCATAAGCCTTAAATCACTTCCCAAACAAGTCCAAAATCAACCCTTATCCCATTCCCCTCCACCATCCACTAGCCCTATTCATAACCCCTTGGCCCCAATTCGTACCTATCCACAGTCAAATCCTCTAGATACTAATCATAATCCATCACCACGTCCTCATCCTTTATCACCCACCACCATGCAATTGGATCATGTTCTCATAGACCAATACATAACTGCCAACAAGGATGAGATCCTCTTGAAATTAATTATGATGGGTGTGCCACTTCTTGAAGTTTTTGACCCCATTTAACTTATTTCACCTCCAACACAAACCCCTTTGTGTAAGTCCCCTTCCAATCTCCCATCCACTATTCATAGCCAATTATCGACACCTTCCCCTACTAGTAAAGGGAATCCAATCTTGGCCACCTGTCCATCCACCCAGCCACATCAAATACCATCTAATCTAAAGTCCAATCCTTTGACATCAAATTCCCAAAGCAAAATAGGTTTTTATACTCCCCTTCCTATATCCTTGGAATCCCTTTTCCAACAACTTGTCACCACTAACACGATGGTCTATCCATCCTTACTACAACTCGAGCCCACCAAGCCTAAGCCCTCTTGGTATAAATCAAACCTATATTGTCTATATCATTGAACTTGTGGGAATTCCATTAAATGATGTCAAATTTTTTGAGATTATGTCCAAGACCTCATCTATTGTGGTGACATAATAATCAAAGATAAACTAGATAAATTTAAATTCCTGAGTAAACAAGAAGAGGAATGCCAAGATTTTATTATTTATCATGATCAAACCCTCCCCATTCCAATCCAAGGTCAAGATATCCTATCCATCGTCCATGATCCCCCTGTCTCTGACTACCCATCCATTAAAAATAAGTTTACTCCCCATAAACCTAGTCCTTCTATATCCCATAATCCCTTTCATGGACCTATCTTTGTTTCATCCATTATTCATCCATCATCTCCCTCTCACCCATCACACCAAAAACCTCCCATTGAGAGGACAATCATGAACAAACCATCTTCTACTACCAGCATAAAGTCATGTACATCAAAGTCAACATTAGATTCATAAAAAGTTTCATATACATATGGATCATGTTTAACACTTGTATCTAAATTATATTCCTCATCAGAATCATCATCCCTCATCGATGTTGATAATGCATATCTTCTTGAGAATACCTTTAATCCAAGTACCTCCAATCCATCACAAGGCATACCTTTAGATCCCAATCAAGATGATGACATCATAACTAAACTCTTGAATGCTTTATCTATTGAATATTGTTAGAGTGGATCTAATCCTACATTAGAGGCATGTATTAGTGATCCTTTGGAGATTCTTGAGGACACTTTCTCCAACGTTGAGGCTAGGGATCCTAGTGAACTTTATGAGGACTATATTGCCCATTATACCCTTAATCCATCCCATCCCAACAATCCTCTACCTCGCCTCTATAATTTTCATATCCCACTCCATGAAGGGGATAAACAAGACCATGAACTGTTAGATTCTCCTCTACATTTAATATCACATGCCACAAATACCAAGGTCCAAGACCATATTCCTAAAGTCATAAATCATGATCAAGTCATCTTTGATCCCCTAAATCAAATTCAAGAAAAGTAAAATCATTGACCTAATCACAAAATGTCTTCCCTTAGTGAAGCCCAAAATATAGCACTAAGGGCATATCAAAGTTAAAATAATCATTATATACCAAGTCAAAAATCAATCCCCTATGGTGAAGCCCAAAATCTGGCACCAGGGGGCAATCAAAATTAAATCCAATTGGTAAATACTCATACGATTGACCATCCTCTTAATACTTGGATCAAAGTATCAACAGATCAAAAGGTCTTGGATCCCTTGATATCATGACACCAATCTCAATAATCCCCTTCACCATTTCCAATGGTGTATGTAATTGTTGAACAACAATTCCACTCCCCTTCTTGTCATATCAACCATCCCAATCATATCCCTCCTTCACATCCTATATCTCATCTCCCATTCATGACATACCCCCATCTATATCATATCTCACACCCTTCGTCAGTATTGTCCCTTGCATGGGTCATGAAGATACCTGGTTAAAATGTTTAGAGGATGCTAAATCAATAATCAATAAAGGTCACCATCATACAGACCTAGCATCTCCTTTCTCCAGAATAGGTGTTGGTTAACATCTCCATCTAGCATCAGTATCTTGTATCTCACTCATCATCCAATCAATCAAGATGCCATCTAAAATTCAAAAAGAAAAAAAATCATTTGTCTAATGGTGAAAACCAATCTTCTAGCACCTTGGGTAAGTACCATGATGAAAACCATTTTATAGCATCATGGTAGAATAATCCATTGTCCACATTATTCCTCAACACTTGGGGGAAAATCCATCCATTTCATATCTTCATCCATCCATCCCACTTGTCACATCCCTTGTCCATCTTGTATATATCACCCATCATATTATCCCTTGATCCATCATTCCTATCCATCATCCACCACCATATCATGCATCCTATCTTTTCTTTCATCCCATCTTGGCATTCGTAAGGAGTAAAAGTGTGTCTTGAGAAATATCCCAAAAACCATCTTGGCATATCCTCTAATAGACAATTAGGCTAATAACCATCTGGTTTCTTCATGATGTGGTTAGTGGCCATCTGTAGTCCATTCATTCCCGTCATCATCATCTTAGGCAAATAACCATCTGATTTTTTCATGATGTGGTCAGTGGCTATCCCTAGTCCATTCATCCCCATCATCATCATCATCATCATCATCATCATCATCATCATCATCATCATCATCATCTTTTGTCATCCCATCTAGCATCCCTCCATCCTTATCTTGGTTTCTAGGCTTGGTATTCCCTTTGCTAGTAACCCCATTTGTACAGTGTATATACATATCCTAAAAATCCCTAAAATTTGAAATATTCCAAAAAATCCTAAAAATCCTAAAATTGAAAAATCCAAATTAGTCCATGATGTCTTATATTATTCCCAATCCCCTAGTCACACCTATCTCCATGTCATGTTTCTTTTCTTATCCCCCATCTTTGGATACAATGTCCAGTATTAGTACCAAATCAGAGTGGTCACCCATTTCTCCATCTCTTTATCATCCTTGGCCTAGGTATTATTGACACACATCACTTTGTCAAATATTTTAATCTGGCACCCATCACTTCCTATCAAGGCCTTTTTCATATATGGCACCCATCCAATTACCCTTTTCTAGTATGAAAGATACTTGATCCCATCGCTATCCTTATCATTGCTTCTTCATGTCTAGCACCCATCCAATCACTTTTGTTAGCATGAAAGGTATTTGATCCCGTCATCATCTCCTAATCTCCTTGCTAGATTGGATCCTTACAAGGCCTTGTCTATTGGCAATCCTTGGTCATCACTTGTGTAATCACCTTCCTTGACCACTTTTCAATTTGATTTCAAGACCAAATCATTATTCAAAGACCTTATCCCATCCTCCATCCTTCTATCCTCAACTAGGGGAAATATCTTAGATTAATCCTAATCATCATCATCATCATATCCAAACCCAAGTCTATCATCCATCCCCATCAAATCTTGATCATCCTAGTCCATCCCATAACCCAATCATTCATCCTATCATTAGACAAGACACCATGACATTACATGTAGATACTTGTCTATTGTTTGACTGTTGTTTGTTTGTCCTTTGTCTGTTGTTTGCTTTACATCATGTATATATCTTGTTTGTTTTATGTTTTGTTTACATCGTGCCTTTTTGGGCAATGAAGGATGCTATGAGGACACCAAAAGGTGCCCTTGAGGATGCAGAGTTCATTAGTTGCTCATGCACTTTGCCATTATGTCCTCTTGGTCATATCCATATCATGGGGCATCTTTTCAAGTGCTATATTTTTTTGGATGCATTAAACTATGATGAGATTTATTACATTTTTGATGGCTTGATCATCTCATCATCTTTATTCCAATCACCAATTCAATCCTCTCGACCCATCCAACTAACATCCTATCTTTTATCCTTATCATCTTCATCTCATCATCTAAGTCATATCTTTTAATCACTAAAAATTCTAGTCATCAACATCATCATCCCTTTCTAATTATTAATCATCATCATTATCATCATCTTCTAGTCAAAAATACATCGACCTAAGGTCTGTTCAGACTATGTAGGTAGCATTTGGACACTTTTCAATGCCCAGAGATAGTTCAGCCACTATCTCTATCATCCATCCTCATCCCCCAGTCTTTTGGTCACTCAATCACATCGTTTATTCTCTCTTATCACCTACCTCATATTGATCGAATTAGCTTTGAGCTACACCCATCACTAATATTATCAAATCATCATCTTGTCCTAGCCTAAAGCTCTCCCTTGCATGCATCCTTTCTTGGGATATGTTTAAATATTATGGCCTTTTAATCTTATCAGCATCCTATTACGGTTGATTCCCCTTTGGGATGTGTCAACAACCATGACACCTATCACCTTTACTCCCTATGTATGTATCCTTGATAGGGGCATCGTTATCAATTTGTAACTCATTGCTCATGTCAACCTCGTCTTCTTCATCTTATATCCCACATCTAGCATCCCATCCCCTCATCTCTCCATTACATCCCACCTCTTATTTTTTCTTTCTAGTGGTCATCCGCCTCATTCTTCCCTGCATGTCCCCTCAAGGGGGCATCATATCCCCTATCATCATCTACTAACATTTATCCATAACATGGTTTTTCTTTGAAAGACCATTACTCATTCACTCAACTCGCATTGCCCTTTCAAAGAGAGGCAAAATGTATACACCTAAAATTGCTCACTTCATTATTATCGACTAATATTTCTGTAAATCAACACTAATTCTGCTAATCCCATCTATTCTAATTCATCCCGCTAATTAAACCCCCATTCTTAGCCATTTATTCAATATTCCCCTTTAATAGTTCTTCATTTCATTATCCTTAGTCTAATCCCATCCCTTCATTAATTCTATCATAATCCTTATTATTCTAGTCTAATCCTAGTTATCCATTAGATAGGAATTTAAAATTCCCTTAACCCCACCTAACCACCTACTAACATACTCCCTAAGTATTCTTACATCCTTAGGAATCATAATCCTCAGTAATCCCTATTTAATCTCCCTTATTATCCTCTAAACCTATAGAGAAGCCTTTAGAATCGGAGAAGCTCCTCTCTAAAAGTCCCCAAACTAGAGACTTCTAATAATTTTAAATTCTTCAAAAATTCCCTCCATTTGCCTATTTAAACAAATTCTCCCTTCACCCACAATCTATCTAGCATAATCACAAAGCCTTCATGCCCATTCAACAATCTAGAAAGCTTGTGGAGAATCCATGTCCAATTGTCATTTGATTTAAGCATCCATAACCAAGCAACCATCAAGCCATCATGCTATCTAAATTATGAGTCAATGTATATCCATCATCCAAATGCAAATCTTGGAATAGAGTTATAAAAAGGTAAGAATGAAGGTAAGCATGTTCTTATTATTCTGATTTTACCTCTTTTATCCATTCGTATTCGTATCATTAAATTTTAAGTTTTATTATTACATTTAGTAATATTGCAAGAATCTTAAAAAAAAAAAAAAAAAAATTGGTGCACAATCAGTACTTGTTCATGAGTCCACAAGATCGTTGTTATTTTTATTAGGGCGAAGCTCCAAAATTGCCACGGAGAATTCTGAATCGAATGTTTTGACATTTAGCTAAGAGTCAAAATTCACTCGTTTCAGATCAACGACCTACGTTATATTATGGTTTTGTGACTTTGCTCACTAGAGTTAATGTCCGAAGAATCCAGTAGATAAGTCCTGAATATTTAATTTCAACAGGAGGGAAGCAGCCCAACACGACCGAAGAAACTTTCCACTGCCGCTGCTGCCACGTGTTGAAATTTCAAGAAACCCAACACGAGGGAGGAAACCCAACGAAATATGCCTTTCTGATAAAAACAAAATACGCCTTTCGATAAAAACAAATCAATGGAAGTGCACTTCATGAGGGAAGGAATGATGAGTCTTCAGGAGGGAATTTGGATAACGATTTGGAAAAGGGGAGTTCCTATAAATAGTAACGAAACCATTTTCAACTCTTCAAATTTCTGAGAAGGGGAGTACCTCGGAGTTCGGAAATAAGTAATGGCAGCCAACGGTGCTGTTGCCCTTGCAGTTGAAGCACTTCAAAGAGATGGCGAGGAATTCCAGTTGCACGCTTTGTTTTTAATATATTACCAGATTGGGCTGTTAAAGGGAGTCATTTCAGGGCACGCAGAGGGAACCCGTAATCTGTTCAACTTTTATTTAGCGATTCATGGACCAATCATCGCTGCAATATTTACCCTGCAAACAGTGAACATGGAAATGCACTGTGCAACGTGGTGGACTCTACCGATTCTACTGGCTATTTCCTCCGGCGGAATAATTGTGGCAATCGCTCTGAACATCTTTCTCCACTTTACTGCATCAGTTAAAGGGCAACGTCTAGCCCAACAGCTTGACACTGTTCTCCACGGCATTCAGAGTGGGCCGCTGATGAGGAGGAACCCTGATCTATTCTTCCGTTTGCAAAGCATGCGTATCGAAGTAAATCTCAGCGGGTGGCTCTCTGTGCGATTGTGGTGCGCTCAAATGGCTGCGGTTGTAGCGATATTAACGGCCTTCTCGCTTGTTCTTTTGGTCTCCTGTAAACGTCTCGTCTGTTGAAAGGCCTCCCCTTTACTTCACTACCACTACCAATTGCTTTTACTTCTTCAAGATTTGCTTCGGCTTTCTTTTTCTATTTACATTTAGCTCTGTGTAGTGTAGGTTTTGTTACCCCTATAGTGTGTCCTCGTAAAAGTTTAAGACTGTTAAGAAGTTTCACATATTTTAATCTTTCTTTTGTTCAGAGATAGATTGTCATGCACAGAGACTTTTGACTACTTGGGTGCCCATTTAAGAATTTAGTATTGGATGTTTTTATGGGAAACTTTTGGTCAATTGTGTAATTTTCTTTACCCTCTGTTTAGAGATAAAGCATACGTGTATCGATTAGATGTAATTATTCACTCTCCTTGTTTTTGTATGGTGAATTTTGCCTCCGATCTTTGTTCATTGATAAATTGTGCTTCTGTATGGAAAGAAATGCAAGATGTGTTTTTTCATATAGACACCTATGTTAGATCCTCATAATAGTATGTTCTCAACTTATTCATTGTTAGAGCATATATGTATTACGGAGGCCATTTACATCAATTAATATTATTCTCTAGTTATCGAAAGATGATGTACAAATAGTTGTCAATTGTACATGTTGGATTCAGGGCAAGAAATCACACAATTAGAATTTAGAGATACCAATATTGCTGTAAAATTAAATTTTATATCATAAAAAGTAAATTAATCATACAAATAGTAACGAAAGCTAATCTTCCATAACATGAAAAAGTACATTACCATCTTTATTTACTGGGCAAATAAGGAATGTGGCAGATTGGGCATGGTGCCATCCATGCATACACTAAACCTTATACAGTCTTCACCAGTAGCTTAATTAGGCTTTCAAATAACTACAAACCAAACTGCTAGGTCCATTCGCAACGTATAGTACCACCAAGTGATTACAACATTGTTTCCTTCATTCTTTAAGGGACGGAGCCCCCCATATGATTCAATAGTTATAATTTTGACATCGTTCATCTCAATCACAAAAGGATGAAGTGTTATGTAGAAGAACAACCATTTCATCTTCCATAACTATTCTATAGCATTCACAAATTTGGAACACTATGTATACATATGTGTCTTGATAGATTATTAGTCATCAAATATCATATAAGAGCATAGACATAGATGGTGGAAGATAGACAAGCATACTCTTGGGAATGTACATATGAAAGAAAAATAAAATTGCTTGAATTATTTGCATTGATTTTCCATCAAAGAAATGGAGATATTTATAGATCATACAACATACTATATTTAGATCCTTCTATTTAGGAAGCTAACTTCTAATCTACGGTGCATATTATTCTAGTGTTTAGCATCCCAACTTGCCAACCTAGAAACTAGCATAGGTGTTTTAATAACACCAATTACAACCTTATTTAAGATAGGCTATGATCTAATTAATTATTCTAACATTCTCCCCCTTAATTCATCATAGTATTAAGAGTACAAGAGAGAGAATGCCTTTCACATGCAAGTGACTTGGTGAAGACATCTGCAACTAATCTTAAGTGGGGCAAAATTGGAGCTAAATTTTGTGTTTTTTCACATGCTCACATATGAAATAGACTTGAAACTTGATGTTCTTCATGCATTCATGACACACTAAATTTAGAACAAGTTTCAAAACATCTTGATTGTCGCAATATAAAATTATCGATTGTTCATGTGGTATTGTCAATCCTGCAAGTATGTGATGTAGCCCTATCACTTCAGAGAGAGATTCTATTGCTACATGATATTCTACCTTAGTGGAAGATCTGAAAACAAAATGTAAGATTGTTTAAAAGTTTCACAGAGAACTCCTCCTACTATAGGTCTTGTTTCCCCTATACTATGTTCTCATAAAATTTTAAGTCTATTGAAAAGATTCACATGTTTAAATTTGTCTTTTGTTCAAAGATAGATTTTTATGGAAAAAAACTTTTGGCTAATTGGGTGCCCATTTAAGAATTTAGAATTTTTGTAAATAGGAGTTTTTATGGGAATTTTTTTGTCAATTAGGTAATTTTATTTACCCTCTATTTATATATAATAGATATGTGTATCAATTACCTATAATTATTTAGTCTTCTTATTTTTGTGGGGTGGATCCTACATCTGATATTCGCTCATGGATAAATTGTGCTTCAGTATGGAAAGAAATTCATAATGTGTTTCCCTATATAGACAGTGATGTTAAAGTCCCATAACAATATGCTCTCAACTCACTCATTGTTAGAGCATATATGTATTATGGAGGTCATTTATACCAAATGATATCATTCCCTAGCTATTGAAAGATGATGTTCAAATAGTTGGCAATTGCACACGTTGGATTCAGGACAAGAAATCACACAATTAGAATTTAGAGATACCAATATTGTTGAAATGAATTAATGTTTATATTAAAAAAAAAAAGAAAACTAATATTACAGAATAGAGATGAAATCCAATCGTCCATAACATGATTAAGTACATTACCAATTGTATTTATTGGTCATTCTCATAACTCTCTTGTTATTCTCACTTAATGTTTAACTAACTAATCACACATGGTTACTAACCAATCTAAACTAACCCTAGATTATAAAAAGATGCCTAAATAAGTGATCACACACAATGACTAACCAATCTAGACTAACCCTAAATTATTTTTAAAATATTTTGATCATTCCATTATTGTAGGTAAACATTACATAAAGAAACTAGATCTAACAAGAAGCATTCCATTTAATTCAACCTTTTGGGTTATATCTTTCTTAAGAGTGAGAATCCTCATTAATATTGCACAAGATATAAAATTCACAAAAAAATAAACATGTAGGTCACCATAACTATGGTGATCCTTAGTTGTCTTGATATTCTGTCTTCCATGCATGCAACCATATAAATAATATTTCCATGGATTTTTAACCTCAAATGAGCCCAATATTTAAATAAATGCATATGAGCTCACAAATGATTGAATTGGGAAAAAAAGGAATGTGGCATTATGATATTTAAAAGCTAGATTGAACTTCTATGTGAAAAGAATAATAATAGAAATGGATATTTTTCTATGTGTTGATCTTGACCACTCGATCTCCTAGCCTATGTATTTGTTTATTTAAAATGCATAAATGACCACCCTTGACCTCCCAAATCCATGGAGATATAGGGACTCCCCACCCTAGGCTAAAATTGGTTGAGTGCATCCTCTATTAATTGGGGACCATCCTACCTTCCATGCCATCTATTTGGCTATCCCATATCTCTTTCATCCTTCACCGAGATCGAAACTCAAGATTCATAGATATAAATATCATTTCCTGAATCATAGATATGAATATCATGCTAGTGTCTTGATCAGATTAGTGGATACAATATACTAGTCAATACCACTATATATTGGTCCCCCACTTTTACTATTGATTCGATTCTTTTGACTACAGTGACAAGAGGTACAGGTCAAGCCCTTTGAAAACAACTAAAGCAACTACAGATAGAGTCATGTGAGAACAACTAGAACAACTGTAGGTGGATCCCTAACTGCCGTAACTACCATAACTAATTATATGCATAACGTGACTGTATTAAATTAGTACATAACATGATCAGTCTCCTCAACTGTCAACCTTAACCTGTTGGATGTCAGTGCTAGGATCAATTATGTGATTTAACAATTATTGGTGCAAGCCAAAATTGTATTCACATTAAATCTGAATGAACAAACATTACAATATATAAGCCAAGATGGCTGTTCACTTCACATTCCCAAAAAGACTTCCTATTTCTATGGGAATGGAAAACAACTTATTGAATAAGACAAAAGCTACCTAAGATACCTAGGATTAATAACAAATATGTACAATATTGTTACATCCCCCCTTAGTTTGCAGGGGTCTTTGTCAGAGCAAGCATTTCTTTGAACTTTTCAAAATTTTCTTGTCCAAGTGCTTTTGTCAGGATGTATGGATCAAGAGTACCGTATTACTTCAATTGTGTAAGCTCTCTGAACTGCAACTCAAGGTCTTTCTTATCAAATCTTTAAATGAGCTTGTTTGTAAACTCATCATAGGTGGTGACCAAGTTGTGACGCAATGTCACCGAGCTAAGGTAACATCACTCATGGGCTGCCCCATCCATGCAAATTTGATAGCATCTTCCTCTGCCATCCATTTAAGAGATAGTTAACCAACTTTCGCACCCATGCTCTAGCAGTGCATTTATCACTCCCATCAAAGTGTGCCAAGGTCACCTTTCCCCAAGCTTGTTGGTAGTCTCTCTACACAGCGGGTCCTCTATTCTCCACACTTCCACCACTCTTCCTCTTCTTCTGATAAATGAATTGATCCAGAGACAAAATGCCCTGAATCTTAGCTGGAAGGGTTGCATACTCTGCATAACTTACCCTTACTTCTTCGACCATAGGAATTAAGACTTCTTGCATAGGTTGGGCCTCCTTCCTATGAGTGAATGTTGGTTGGAGAGGTCTAGGAACATATCCAAAAGCTTTTGTTCCAACAGTATGTTCCACATTCTGTTGATTATTGTTGTTAGCACTACTAGTTTCTCCATTCTAAACTGAAGGTACTTGAGGCACATTCTGATTCATTTTTGCTAACAATTGCGACATCATGTCCATCATAGTATCAAATTTCCTCTTTGTATTGGCACAGGACTCTCTGGTTACGCTGGTCCTTTATGCTTGTCTGCCATGTTTTTTGAAAAATTATCACTGTCACTAGAAGGAATCTGTCAAACTCTTAGAACCTTAGAGAAAGTATCTTCAACTGGGTCTTCTAGAAACTGATACAACTTTCTCTACCATCTTTTGTAGTATCTCTTTTCTCTATCATTGGTGTGCATAGAGAAAAAGTTGCATAACAAGATTAGAAATCATACATTGGCAAGATCACCAGCATCGATACCACTTTAGTAACCAAACTAGATTTGTTTTATAAATAAACTAACTAAAACAACAATTACAAACATCCACTTATTCAGTGGGAAAGCAACAAGCGCATCTGCTTAGTCAACGGGAAAGCCAAAACAACTAAGTAGTTCCACTTATTCAGTGGGAAAGCTAAAACAAAACAAGGCACATCCACTTGTTCAGCGAGAAACTTGAAACACAAAGCAAGGCACATCCACTTTTTCAGCGGGAAGCCCGAGTAACAAATCACACATTGGCAAGATCACCAACTTCTAATACCACTGCAATAACCACCCTAGATTTAAAAAAAAAAATAACTAAAGCAACAGTTACAAACATCCACTTATTCAATGGGAAAGCAATAAGCACATCTGCTTAGTCAGTGGGAAAGCCAAAACAACTAAGCACTACCACTTATTCAGTGGGAAAGCTAAAACAAAATAAGGCACATCCACTTGTTCAGCGGGAAGCCTGAAACACAAATCAAGGCACATCCACTTTGCAATGGGAAGCCTATTACAATGAAAGCCACTTATTCAGTGGGAGGAGAAAACATGTCAACAAGAGCAATTACAATTGATAGTTCTGATTTTTCAATCTGAGCACTGTTGCAACACAAAAATGTGAGAATAAGATAGCAATTTTACTTCAAACCAATCATTAGGGATATTACATTGAAGAATCAAAAGCATTGATGAAGATAGGAGTTCACTGAGGTCTGATCAAACACTGATTACTTGAATTTTTGAGTTCTGATCCATTGGAACAACGTTATAACATTCCCTAAAATTCATCATTCTCCACCACATACTCCATTTCTCCCATTCTAAACTGATAGCAAATCCTTCTAGGTGTCAAGGTGTCCCCAAACAACAATTAAACTCCCTAGAAAGTGAGGCACTTAGGCCACAAAGTCTCATGCCTAGGTTTACACTTGTACAGCCTGGTCTAAAAGGGTGTGACCAGCAAGAGGAAGGGTACGACCAATTGAGATTCTTCACACTCAAACAAGCTGAAAATTGATTAACAACCCAAAAAAATATAAATGAAACCAAAAGATCATCAAAACACATCAAACATCTGCATATTGAAACTCCATTGTGTATTTCCATTGAAGAACAAGGTGATTCCTAAGTAGAACCACACTATCCAGCTAGTAATTATCTTTCAAATCCGAAACTATAAATATAGAGAGGGTTTTCATCCCCAAAAGATTTTGGGAGAACTCGCAGGTTCAATCTGACAATATAACAATATAAGAATTCTTCAACATGCCCCAAATGAGACCCTCAGCTTCCTTTTATAATCTTCTTGGAGGGAAAAAGACAATTAAAATAATATAATAATTCACTTTTTCCCCACACAATGTTGTTGAAACAAGATAATAAAATATTTCATGTGCATAAGTCCCCCAATCAAGGCACCCAACATTTAGAGCAACTTTTTACCTTTCCAACGAGCTATAATACTAAGTTGTCTTTTTAATATTTGAGAACATTAGACAACTTAAGTGAATTTATTAAATTTTTAATTAATAGCTCACCCATTTTGCGGACTAAGACGGCCTCGAAATCAAATCTAATCACACAGAGATGATGCTGAGGATGTGGGATGATGATTGGACCCAATTTGGTGACTTACCTAAAATAGACACTCTTTCCAAGAAGTTTGAACAAACTAGGTGTTTGAAAATGCTTCAAAAAGCATCACTGCAATTCTCAATGTCCAATAAACTCAATGCCGCACAAAGAACACAAGAAAATTTGAACATGTGCTCTCCAAGATCAAAGGAGTCCCCTAACCAATACCAATTAACCTATGGGACTTAGGAATAGGCTAATAGTCACCAAATTGACTAGGCTTGAGAAGGGGACATTACAGGATATGGGGAGTTTATGCCTTAAACTGCTTGCCCACACCATATTTTAGGAGGAGATTGTAGGCACAATTAGATATTAATATATGTATGTTGAAGGCAACTATCTATAGTCGCCAACTCAATGATAATACAGATAGATGGGGGGCTTCTCTCTTGTTTTGATCATTCATGCATGCATCTTCTATATCTCTATAGGCATTTGCGTCTGCCTCCGTATATAGATAGGGAGTTTGGTTGGGGTCAAAGAAGGGGAAGCAGCCAAGGGGGAGGGATGCAAAATTTTATATCTGGTAGCATTTACCATCTATTCTAGTCACGCCCAACCCAATCCATGTTCAAGCTAGTCCGACTAACTAATAACTAGTTGTTAATTATAACAAATAAACTTAGTCCCACCGGGCGTGCCAAAACTATTGACATAGAAGATTGCACCCTTGACAAGACGCTGAGCTCCTGCCTTCCTCACGCAACTATGGAAACTCCTCTCTCGCCTGTGGGACCAACGAAGCTAGAGGGGAGAGTCTCTAAGTAAGGGCTAGCTCCCTTTGATGCATCTGATTTGTTCCAGTAAGTGCTAACATACATACATACATATATATATATATATATATATATATATATATATATATATATATAATGGGGGGGGATGAAAAGGGAGAAAGATTGCAGGAAAACAAACTACTTTGAAGGAGGTGATGCACCAAAAATAAATCCGACCTTCTCACCCTCACACTTAAAATCAGACAAACACATACATACACTTCAAACTGGCAGAAGGACCAGGGTGCAAGAGCTTGACAGGGAGGCTTTAATGGAAAATATAGAAAATAGAGATTCACCAAAGGTGCTATAAAAGGCACACTGTAAGGTAATGTCTTTTGTTTCTGCACTTCCAAATACAACTCTCCTTATCAACGGCAAAAATGGCACCTTATAGACACCAGATATGTTGGTGTTGAACCTGTGAAAGCATCAAGAAACAATGACTAAACACAAATTAACACTCAGACATACACAGAGATATCTAACCAAGATAGAGGTAAAAAATGCGTTTATTGATTCAGGTGAAATTTTGCCAGGGCTACGCCTTACAATTGTGGAAGATTCTTACAAAAATGACAAGTCTCCCATATATAGAAGAAGAAATGAGGCCTTTTGGCACATTTTTTACAAGTGACCCATGTGCCTTACGAGCATTGGGAAAAGGAGGCCGCTTAAACATAAATGTTGTGTCGACCTTGGCTCTGACTTCAGGTGCTTTTTGACATGGCCGCGTCATTTCTCCATTAACCGAGACTACTCCTTGAAGGCACCTACATAGTTTGTCTACTCATAAATGTGAAATGAAGAAAAATAGGTCGCACAATTGGCCGTTCGTGCCTTCTAATGGTCAATTCATAGACACTATTTCCCCTATTGGAGTAACTTCTTAAATTGGTGCCTCCCTTCGCCACTTGGACTATCTGCCTACTCCATGCTCTTCGCACTTTTGTCTTTTCCCTGCCTTGTCTCTTCTAGCTCCTTTGGCACTCGGGGCTATCTCTGGGTGGGTCGCTGCATTGTTTGGGCTCCTTTCATGGTTAGTGCTCTTTTAGTTTGAAACCAAACGGCTATGTCACTGTGTTAGAATTGACGTTCACGCAGCCGTCATCGCTTTGAAAACCAACGGCTAATTTGCTTCCTTATATTTGACGGCTTTCAGGACGTCATCGTCTTTGGAAAATTCCTTCGAGATTTTCCCTTTCGGCCCTTTCCGTGGGTCTTTCCTTTGTTTTGGACCTTTTCCCATGGACAAAAGGTCTGCGGGAATTGGTGCTTTGACTTTCCCTGGGTCTTTGTTTCGGCCCTTCGTTGAACCAACCCATTGAACCAAAATTGGTTCAATGGTTCAATGGTTCAACGCTGCGTTCCGAGCCGATTGAACTGAACATTGAACCACTCACTTTGAACCAAGTGTTGAACCGGTGGCCTTGAACCAAACTCGTTGAACCAAGCCATTGAACCGAAATTGGTTCAACGGTTCAATGGTTCAAACGATTATTGAATCGAGGTGTTTTGAACTGATCGATGAACTCTTTGTTGAACTAAAAGCCGTTGAACCATGAACTTTGCCAAAGCACTAAAACTAGGCCTTTGAAATGAAGCCTTTGAACCAAAACGTTGAACTGGTTCAGTGGTTCAACGTTGTGCATCGATGGATTTGACGATTGAACCAGAGCTTGAAATTGAAGTGATGGTTCAATGGTTCAACGCCGCCAACCTTCCTTGTGAAACTTCTTCAGACAAATGTCCCAAGAGCCTTGTAAACCCCATCACTCTCTGAATTGGTCCCCCTTGCGCCAAAAGACTAACCTGTTGAGTCCGTAGAAATTTGTGAAGTTTGTAGGAAACTGTTGAGTCCGTAGATTTTACTGGATCTACACAAAATCAAAAAGAAATGGCTTAGAATAGGAAGAGGTAGAAGGCGATTGAAAATTTTTCCTGTTGGGCAAAAAATGGTCAACACAGACCCAATTTGGCCACTTACTAAAAATAGACACTCTCTCTAAGAAGTTTGGAGAACAAACCAGGGTTTTTGAAAATGCTTCAAAAAGCATCACTGCAATTCTCAACGCCCACTAAACTCAATACTTCACAAAGAACACAAGAAAAATTGAACATGTGCTCTCTAAGATCAATGCAGTCCCCTAACCAATACCAATTAACCTATGGGACTCATGAATAGGCTAATGGTTACCAAACTGACTAGCCCTGAGAAGGGGACATTACAAGATATGGGTAATTTATGCCTTAAAATTGCTTACCCACACCATATTTAAGGAGGAGATTGTAGGCCCAATTAGATAAATAATATATGTATGTTGAGGGTGACTATATATCGTCCCCAACTCAACGCCAATATAGATAGATGGACGCCCTCTCTTGTTTTGATCATTCATGCATGCATCTTCTATATCTCTATAGGCATTTGCCTCTGCCTCCATATATAGATAGGGAGTTTGGTTGGGGTCAAAGAGGGGGAAGCGACCAAGGGGGAGGGATGCATCTGATAACATTTACCAACTATTCTAGTCATGCCCAACCCAATCCATGTTCGAGCTAGTTCAACTAACTAATAACTAGTTGCTAATTATAACAACTAAACTAATTGTCTGAGCTATATCTCGATTGACTAATGATTGCTATAACCAATTACTAATTTTTAAGGTTTGAGCTAACCTACCTAACTATTTTTTCAAGGTTTGCCCTACCCTAAACCCCTGTTCAAGCTAGCCCAACTAACTAATCTAGCATAGTGGAATAGATACCACCAACTGAATATTAGTCCATCCAGAATTTGGTCCACTAAAATAAACTTTGATCCATCCAAATCCATCTCATCATGGTGTCTTGGGATTGACGAACGTGACCCCTTTTAAGTGAAGAAGTCATGTTAAAACTATGGTATACTAGTTGGTGATATGTCAACTTGTGGGAAATTGGTTGGTGGTAGTGGTTCTTGCAGTGGTAAACGACTATCATGCTACTTGTCAATGTGTTTGTGGTAGAGGGAGGAGTCAATGTCTAAGATTCCCATCTTCTATCCATATGCCCTTTGTTTTGTTCTCATTTAAGACACCTCACCTACCTATTGATTGGCCAAATGTTTATATTGGGGCAACTCTGTTCACTTTCCATTACTCAGATGGATCAGTGGTTTCCCTTACTCAAATGCGTCACTCAAATGGATCATTTTCATTATTCAGGTGGATTAGTGGGATAGTGGACATCCATTTACAATTTCACTCCCATCTCGACATTTAATGATTCGTTCCTTAGTGAACATGTTATTTAAAAAAACAATGTCACTCACGGATAAACTTTTTATCAGAAAACGTCGTTCACCCTGGGCAAACATCTTATTTGAAAGGGATGATACAAATTAGAAATCAAAGAATGACATTTGATGCTTATTTATTGCAAATTTTGGTGGGGATAGGTCAAATTTATCTTGTCATTCTGGAAAGTGTGGAACATCCATCATGGTCCTTCCATGTTGCTCTAGAGTCCTCTACCACGACAAATGGGAAAGGGTTAGACCTTTAGGCACATAAGGTCCTTTATAACTATCGACCATTGTCTACCCTCAACACACCTTTTTTTGTAGATATAGTTGGCACTGGCAATCAATTGAGTGATTGAGGGAAACACTTTTGCTCCTCATCCTTTAAGGGAGAGGGAATTTACCGTCCTTTATATTTGGGTTTAGGCTATCCCAACTAACTAATCTAGCATAGTGGAATAGATACCACCAGCCGATTATTAGTCCATCCAAAATCCATCTCATCATGGTGTCTTGGGCTTGACGAACGTGACCTCTTTGAAGTGAAGAAGTCTTGTTAAACCTATGGTATACTAGTTGGTGATATGTCAACTTGTGGGAAACTGGTTGGTGGTAGTGGTTCTTGTAGTGGTAAATGACTATCATGCTACTTGTTAATGTGTTTGTGGTAGGGGGAGGAGTCAGTGTCTAAGATTCTTGTCTTCTATCCATATGCCCTATGTTTTTTTCTCCTTTATGACACATCACCTACCTATTAATTGACCAGATGTTTATATTGGGGCAAGTCCTTTTAGTTTCAATTACTCAGATGGATAAGTGGTTTCCATTACTCAAATGCGTCACTCAAATGGATCAATTTCATCACTCAGGTGGATTAGTGGGATGGTGGAGATCCATTTACAATTTCACTCCCATCTAGACATTTAATGATTCGTTCTCGAGTGAACATCTTATCTAAAAAAATAATGTAACTCGCGGATAAACTTTTTATCAAAAAAAGTCATTCACTCTGGGCAAACATCTTATTTGAAAGGGATGATACAAACTGGAAATCAAAGAATGACATTTGATGCTTATTTATTGCAAAGGTTGGTGGGGATAGGTCAAATTTATCTTGTCATTCTGGAAAGTGTGTACCATCCATCATAGTCCGTCCATGTTGCTCTATACTTCTCTACCATGTCAAATGGGAAAGGGTTAGACGTTTAGGCACATACGGACATTGAGGCCTGTCGACCATTGTCTACCCTCAACACACCTTTGTCTATAGATATAGTTGGCACTGGCACTTAATTTAGTGATCGAGGGAAACACTTTCGCTCCTCGACCTTTAAGGGAGAGGGAGATTACCATCCTTTATATAGAGATGAGTTCCCAATATATAGATAGGGGACTCTCATTCTATATATACAGATGATTACCCATTATATATAGATAAGGGGTCTTAATTATCTATATACAAACAAGTACCTAAAGGCCCTTGGCATCTAGATTCAACGTGTGGGTCTTAAGGTGCTTGACTGCTTGCCCAAATCTCTATAGATGGTGTTGGGGGGTTGGGATCGAGGGAAGTCATCTACCGATTGAGTGAATTGTAATCCTTATTTGCGCCACCTTCATTAGACATGCACCTATATACATAGATAGGCATGCAACTATATAGAGCTTAAAGTTTATAACCTCCTCATCCTCCAACGATAGAGATTAGGTTATCGAAGGACACTCTATATAGCTACTCTTGAGCCCAACCATAACAAGTTGTCTATTGAGTGCATTGAGCCCTTAGGTTAGTTTGGAATATATCCATATATAAGGTATTAGCTATATATATATATATATATATATATATATATATATATATATATATATATATAGTTTCGATCTATCGATCGAGTGAACTACCACTTGACCAAAAACTTACTAAATAATAACTGGGATCAAGGGAGGCTACTCTGTATAATGATTGTGGAAGGGCCTTCGGTTGAATGCCCACTTCCAATTACTCATGCCTTTAGGGCTTGCACCATATCCTAGATCAATATATACATGAGATCCTAGATTGGTATATGGGTTGTGGTGAGAAAGGGCACTCGAACATAGAATAGATTGGGGATAGATTTCCCAATGCCACTACCCTGCCCCTATATATCTATATGGTTCTCTAGGATTGATTTCCCAACACCAAACCCCTATATATAGATATAGAGGCCAACAATTCAGTATATATATATATAGGGCCCTAAGCCTCCTTTTTAGATAGGGTGCTCAAACCCATACCTGACTGAAAGAATTAGATATAGGACTCTATCGACTGCCCAACCACCCTAGATAGATAGATGGTCACCTTCTCTATCCATAGCTCATGCCTATGGGATATAGTATAAAACTAACCTAACTATGCTATACATACCTTCATAGCGATGTCCTATTTTGATCAACCAAAAATCAAAGGCCCTAAGCAAATTCGATAAGGGCCACACTCTCTTCTCTAGGTGGATTGAAGTATGGAGAACAAAACTCAAACTATACTACACCCCTCTCTCTAATCGACATGATGGTGAGTAAGCCATTCTTTGTTATATATGTAATACTAAGAGATCTCATCTTCAAGTATAGACTGCCCATATCTCTATGAATGGGACTAGGGTCGAGTCCCCTCTCTATACAAGGGGAAAATAGGGGCCCGATAACCTACTCTATACAAAATAGGATGGGATAGGATAGGGTTGTAGTAAATCTTCTACTGATTAGAATACCGACAACCAAACCTCCTACCTCTACTTGTAACTCATTGGCCTAACAGTCACATCTATAACTAATTTTCCTAGGATTCACATACACCTATATATAATAAACCTACCATTTATGTATACCTGATTGTTCTTCCATTAAATCATATCACTACCTTTATAGACATAAAAATGGGTATATGATATGATGGAAAACCCCTTGATCATCTTGTGGTCCTCGATCCATTATTATCGGATCATTCATATTACGTTAGAGATATATCCATTCGTATAGATATGCTAGTTTAATCCAATATAGCTGTGTGGAGATAAGTTGAGCCGAAATTCTATAATATTGATTATAGGCACAATTAGATATTAATATATGTATGTTGAGGGCAGCTATCTATAGTCACCAACTCAATAACAATATTGATAGATGGGGGCCTTCTCTCTTATTTTGATCATTCATGCATGCATCTTCTATATCTCTATAGGCATTTGCCTCTTCCTTTGTATATAGATAAGGAGTTTGGTTGGGGTCAAAGAGGGGGAATCGGCCAAGGGGGAGGGATGAAAATTTTTATATCTGGTAGCATTTACCATCTAATCTAGTCAAGCCCAACCCAATCCATGTTCAAGCTAGTCCGACTAACTAATAACTAGTTGCTAATTATAACAACTAAACTCATTGTCTGTGCTAGCTCTATTGGCTAATGACTGCAATAACCAATTTCTAATTTTTAAGGTTTGAGCTAGCCTACCTAACTGTTGTGTATAATAAGTATAATAACTAGTTTTTTAGGGTTTGACCTAACCTGAACCCCTATTCAAGCTAGCCCAACTAACTAATCTAGCATAGTGGAATAGATACCACCAACCGAATATTAGTCCATCCAGAATTTGGTCCACTAAAATAAACGTAGGTCCATCCAAAATCCATCTCATCATGGTGTCTTGGGCTTGACAAACGTGACCTCTTTGAAGTGAAGAAGTCTTGTTAAACCTATGGTATACTAGTTGGTGATATGTCAAGTTTTGTGAAACTGGTTGGTGGTAGTGGTTCTTGCAGTGGTAAACGATTATCATGCTACTTGTCAATGTGTTTGTGGTAGAGGGAGGAGTCAATGTCTAAGATTCGCGTCGGCTATCCATATGCCCTCTATTTTGTTCTCCTTTAAGACACCTCACCTACCTATTGATTGGTCGGATGTTCATATTGGGGAAACTCCTTTCACTTTCCATTACTCAGATGGATCAGTGGTTTCCATTACTCAAATGTGTCACTCAAATGGATCATTTTCATTACTCAGGTGGATTAGTGGGATGGTGGACATCCATTTACAATTTCACTCCCATCTTGACATTTAATGATTCGTTCCCGAGTGAACATCTTATCTGAAAAAAGAATGTCACTCGTGGACAAACTTTTCATTAGAATAGTCATTCACTTTGGGCAAACAACTTATTTGAAAGGGATGATACAAATTGGAAATCAAGGAATGACATTTGATGCTTATTTATTGCAAAGGTTGGTGGGGATAGGTCAAATGTATCTTGTCATTCTAAAAAGTGTGCAACATCCATCTTGGTCCGTCCATGTTGCTCATTTATAATGGGAAAGGGTTAGACCTTTAGGAACATAAGGTCATTTATAATTATTGACCATTGTCGACCCTCAACACACCTTCTTCTGTAGATATAATTTGGACTTGCACTCAATTGATTACATGATGAAGATATAGAAGTTCAGTTTTATAAAACTCACTTTGATTCCTTTGCAAACAAGGATCCAGCCTCAAGTATGCCCAACAGCTCACCAAATGTCTCATATGCTCCTCCCAAGCCTTGCTAAATATCAAGATGTCAACAAATAATATTAAGACAAATTTCCTGAGCTAGTTATTGAACACCCAGTTCATGCAAGATTGAAATGTTGCAGGAGCATTGGTTAAACCAAAGGGTATAACGACGAACTCAAAATGCCCAAAGTGGCATCTGAAAGTAGTCTTCTTTATGTCCTCACGAACCTGTTGATGTTGTGGATTGCACCCTTGACAAAAGGCTGAGCTTCTATCTTCTATGCGGTACAATGGAGACTCCTTTCTTGCCTGTGGGTTTGGCAAAACTGAGGGGAGAATTTCTAGATAAGGGCTAGCTCCCTTTGATGCATCTCTGAGTTATTCCAGTACAATGGCATATATATATATATATATATATATATATATATATATATATATATATATATATATATATATATATATATATATATATATATATAAGGGGGGGTTGAAAAGAGAAGGATTACTAAAACAGAACCTAAGCTAAGATAGTGATGCACCAAAAAAGTTTGGTCTACTCATTTGCTCACATTTCAAACCATAAGAGCACATACATACCCTTTATCTGATAAAGGGACCAGCCACACTGTCTGATAACCTTCTCCTATCTCTGTGCTCCAGATACAACGCTTTTTGTTACCTGCAGGTATGGCGCTTTGTCTATACCAAGTGTGCTAGTATCAAGCTTGTGAAAGCATCATGGAATAATGACTGGACATAAGGTTAATACTGAATGACACTCAGAGATATATCCAACCGGATAGAGGTAAAACACTTTTATTGATTCAAGGTGAAAATTTGGTAGGGCTGGGCCATACAAAATGAGAGATCCCCTTTTTCAAATGAGAAGTTACAAATATATAGCCTTTTTGGAAAATATTTTGGCACTTTCTGGAAATAAATGACCCATGTTGCGTTAAAGGCCTTGGGAAGAGGAAGTTGTTGTTGCTGATATCATCCTTCTAGAAACACCCTGCTAGAACCATGTTGTGTAGTCGCCAGTCTTGACTTTAGCACTTAAAACGTATTAAACGCTATTGCAGAAGCATGAGTCACCCGATTGTTTTAATGACAAGGCCACTCATTTTGTCTGTAAACAAGACCTCTTCTTAAAGAGATTCACGTGGTTGTCTACTCATTAATGCAAAATGAGGAAAAAATAGGCCGCGTCAATCACTGTTTGCATTCCTTGATGACCACTTGGCAGACACTGTTTCAACCACTGGAATAACTCCTTGTGCCGACACCTTTTGCCACTTGGACCATTTTGTCTATTTCTGTGCTTGGCTCTTTGGGCTCCCTTTTTGGTGGGTCACTGAGTTCACTTTTGACTTTTGTCTTTTTCCAGCGTTGTCTTTTCCTGGTTTTGTCTTTTGTCATCTCCTGTCTCCTGGCAATCTGAGCCCCCCAGGGCTATCTTCCATCAATCCATGGTTGGCTCCTTAAGCTCTTTTCTCAGTGGTGTCTTCCTTGGCCTTAAGGCCTTTGAATTCCTTTGGGTTTGCACTCAAGCATTTAAATATCAACACTTATTTGCTGAGGTAGAAGTTGACGTCTGCAGAGACGTCATCCCTCTGGCAATTCCTTTGGCTTTTCTGTCCTTGTTTGGGCCTTTGTCTTTTAACCCTATCAAAGGGAAGGTGTCCCTTCGGCTTTGAGAAAGGTCCCTTTCATGTTCGCCAAGAGTCCTCGCAAGGGTACCTGCCCTTTTGGGTCTTTCAAGCGGCCTTGGCCTACCAATTCCTTCAGGCAAAATGTCCAAAGGAATTCCTTCAGACATTTTATCCGAAGGAAATCTTCATTTGAATGCTAGGCCCTTTCTTTCAGATGAATTCCTTCAGACTTTTTGTCTAAACGATTAAGCCGCAAGATTTTCTTCCAAAAATATTTCTTCGGACAAAATGTTCGAAGGAATTCCTTTGGACATTTTGTCCGAAGAAATTCAGCCTTTGCTTTTCCTTTTATCTTTACCTTGTGAGAATTTCCTTCGAACAGAATGTCTGAAGGAATTCTTTGCCTTGGTCTTTCTTCCCTTTAAGTGCTTTTTTGCCTTCCGCAAGGGTACCTTTGGGTTTGGGATTGCCCTCTGTAGCCTACTGGAATGGTCCATTTTGTGCCTGACTGTCCTCCGCAAGCATTATTTAACCTTCGAGCTTTGCAAGAGCCTCGTATTTGTCTAAGTCATTTGCTCAAAGCAAAAAGCTCCATACTGAACCGAAGCCTGTAGGTAATTAGATCTTTCGATGTTCCATAAGAATAGGGCTTTTATTGCAAGGAAAAGGGGATTTTGCAGAAGGTGGGTACATGACTAGACTGAGGGTTTAGAGTGGTAGGGAAGGAAGGAAACTAATTTTGGCTTGCAGGGCCAAAATGGTCAACAAATTGGCAATTCCCAGGGGAAGCATGCCGGCTATGCTTAGAAACCAATAGCCTCAAAGTCCATTGGGCACGGAGTCAGAGCACAGCTTGAAAAGAGTTAGCAACAGCGTTTTAAAGACCTATGAACCAACAAATCTTTACCTCAAACACAAAGGAAAACACACACAACAAAGGCTAAAAAACACTACACTTATGCAAACAACACTTAGGGAAAATAGGGAAAGAAAAACTGAAAGCAAACTACTATGTACAACTAACTAGGTATATTTGCCTCCCTCATGGATCAAAGGGAAAACTTCTTAAGTCTCCTTCATGGCAAGAAAACTTATGGTGCCAGACAAGTGACTGAATGGAATGGAGATTTGGTGACTTGCTCTTCTTGCCTGCCACCTTGATTGGCTTGTATCCGAGTGGATCAGGGTCAAACATGTCTCCAACATCTGTGTATTCACTTTTCTCTTTAGAGACTACCTTATGCTGGCCCTTCATGCTGGTGTGTTTCAACAAGAAATCAATGGCTTCTAGCTTATCACCATAAGCCCCTTGATATGAATCATGGATTGACTTGTCCCCTTCTGCTTCATTGAAAACCCTGTCAAACTGATCCTCTACTTCATCATGGCTTTTTTGAAGAAGGGTGACTGTTGTGATGTCTGAAATGAGATCACAGACTGATTGCTCATCCCACAGAACATCTTCTTGTTCAAGGCTCTCTTCTTCAAAGCTTTCCTCAAGATGAACAGGGCTCTCCTTTTCTTGCTCAAAAACCAGTCTCTAATTGTTCAAAGACATCCTCCGGATCCTCCTCCAACTCAGGCTCCATGGCATGGTCATCCTCCTCATCAAAGCAACAAGGAAGTTCATCAAACAAGGGAGGAGAGAGCTCACCATGCTTACTTTCCTCTTCATATTGCTGGAACATCCACAAGTATGCATGACTTGTGTCTTCTCCATTGTTGATGATGTCTTCAAAGGGAGCATCCATAGTGATTTTCTCCTCATTGTCATCCATGAGAGCTTCTTGATAAGCTGCAAATTGGATCCTCTCTTCTTCACTTGCCTCTTTCAAAACATGTTCCTCCTTGAGAAAGAATGGAGTGGAGGGTTGATGGACAAACTCATGTGGAAGAGGAGGCAGTCTTTGAGCTAGAATCGAATGATTCTCTTCCTTCCATTTAGCCAGCACTTCATCTATATCAGATGTGACCTGATAGTTGTCTTGAAAGAGTGTAGATGGGGTGTGTTCAAATATAGGATCTTCTGTTTGATCTGAACCATCCATCACACTTTGGCTGAGGAACCTCATTCTAGGCTCCAATTCTGCAATTTGCTTGGCTATATTCTCTTTAAAGAGCCTTTCTTGGAGGTCACAATCGTCATCATGATGAGTAAGAGTAGCTTCTCCTTCTTCAAGGTTTTGAGCAAAACCTTTCTCCTTATCCTTTCTGCCCCATGATTCCATTGTTTGCTTCCAACTCGTGACCTTAGGATTGGAACTTTTCCCTTGTGACCAGGGAGCAACTTTATACTCTTTAAGGTCCCGAGCTAGTTCATGATATCCCCTCTTCCAACTTGGAATCTTGACATCATGTTGAGAAACCTGAGGAGGTTGAGGAAGATTTGGAAGAGACTGTTGATACACAGGAAGAATTTCCTGAGGAGAGACATGTTGGTTTATGGTATTCCCATCAAAGGAGGATTCACAATCTAAGGAATTGAGAAGGTTCATCTCCATGAGAGGTTGCTTTAATTCCCTTTGATGTTGAAAAGCTAGGTGCAAGGGATTAAGAGCAGGATTGGTTACTACATTAGATGAGTTGAGCAAGTGCCATCTTGTAGAAAGGATTTGGTGCACAAGAGGGGGCTTTCTTTAAAATAGGAGGGGGCACACAAGGCTGACTACCTTGAATGGATGGACTATTCCATTTTGCTACCTCCTCCATGGATTGCAAGCCCTGAGCTTTCCTGAACACTCTCCTTTGTATATAAGCTCTTGCTGATATCTATATTACTCATCCAATCAATCTATCTCCATCACTTGCTTCTCAAACTCCAGCGTTACTTCTCTTATTGTTGAAGGGCAACTAAGAGAGCCGCTTGAGGTGATTCCATGAACAACCTGAGTTTGATCAAAGTTTTATGAAGGAAAACAAGGTCCATGGGTTTGAGCAATTGAATTATACATACCAAAATGCTATTTCTTGATGGCACCAGGATTGCTTAACCAATGAATTCAACTCGGAGTTGCCATTGGTGTTGATGAAAAAACCTCCAAACGCTGGTTGGTTGAAGAACACACCAAAATTCTTCAACTCTTTGGATAAAAACTAGTTTGTCCCACCGGGCGTGCCAAAAACTATTGACGCTATGGATTGCACCCTTGACAGAAGGTTGAGCTTTGTCTTCCACGCGACACAATGGAGACTCCTCTCTTGCGTTTGGGTTTGGCAAAACTGAGGGAAGAATCTCTAGATAAGGGCTAGCTCCCTTTGATGCATCTCTGAGTTATTCCAGTACTATGGCTTATATATATATATATATATATATATATATATATATATATATATATATATATATATATAAAAGGGGGGTTGAAAAGAGAGAAGGATTACTCAAACAAAACCTAAGCTAAGACGGTGATGCACCAAAAAAGTTTGATCTACTCATTTGCTCACACTTCAAACCATAAGAGCACATACATACACTTTATCTGATAAAGGGACCAAATTGCAGAGAACTTAACAGAAAGGCTTAATGAAGACACAAAAGATGAACTTACCACAGGTGCTGTAAGAAGACACACTGTCTGATAACCTTCTCCTATCTCTGCGCTCCAGATACAACTCTTTTTGCTACCTGCAGGAATGGTGCTTTGTCTATACCAAGTGTGCTGGTATCAAGCCTATGAAAGCATCATGGAACAATGACTGGACACAAGGTTAATACTCAGGCACACTCAGAGATATATCCAACTAGATAGAGGTATAACACTTTTATTGATTCAAGGTGAAAATTTGGCAGGGCTGCGCCATGCAAAATGAGAGATCTCCTTTCTCAAATGAGAAGTTACAAATATATAGCCTTTTTGGAAAAGATTTTGGCACTTTTTGGAAATAAATGACCCATGCTGCGTTGAAGGCCTTGGGAAGAGGAAGTCGCTATTGCTGATATCATCCTTCTAGAAACACCTTGCTAGAACCATGCTGTGTAGTCACCAGTCTTGACTTTAGTGCTTAAAATGTATTAAATGCTACTACAGAAGCATGAGTTGCCCGATTGTTTTAATGACAAGGCTGCCCATTTTGTCTGTAAACAAGACCGCTTCTTAAAGAGATTCACGCAGTTGTTTGCTCATTAATGAAAAATGAGGAAAAAATAGGGGCGTCATTCACTATTTGCATTCTTTGATGACCACTTGGTAGAGACTATTTCAATCACTGGAATAACTCCTTGTGTCGACACCTTCTTTTTCCACTTGGACTATTTTGTCTATTTTTGCGCTTGGCTCTTTGGGCTCCCTTTTTGGCAGGTCACTGAGTTCACTCTTGATTTGTCTTTTTCCAGCGTTTTCTTTTCCTGGTTTTGTCTTTTGTCATCTCTTAGCTCCTTCTGGCAATCTGAGCCCCCCAGGGCTATCTTCCATCAATCCTTGGCTGGCTCCTTAGGCTCTTTTCTCAGCGGTGTCTTCCTTGGCCTTAAGGCCTTTGAATTCCTTCGGGTTTGCGCTTAAGCATTTAAAGATCAATGGCTATTTGTTGAGGCAAAAGTTAACGTCTGCGAGGACGTCATCCCCCTGGCAATTCCTTCAGCTTTCCTGTCCTTGTCTAGGCCTTTGTCTTTTAACCCTCCCAAAGGGAAGGTGTCCCTTCGGATTTGAGAAAGGTCCCTTTCACGTTTGTTGAGAGTCCCTGCAAGGGTACCTGCCCTTCGGGGTCCTTCGGGCAAAATGTCTGAAGGAAATGTTCATTTGAATGCTCGGCCCTTTCTTTCAGGTGAATTCCTTCAAACTTTTTGTCCAAACAATTAAGCCGCGAGATTTTCTTCCGAAAAGATTTCTTCAGACAAAATGTCTGAAGGAATTCCTTCGGACATTTTGGTCGAAGAAATTCAGCCTTTGCTTTTCCTTTTATCTTTGCCTTGTGAGAATTTCCTTCGAACAGAAAGTTTGAAGGAATTCTTTGCCTTGGTCTTTCTTCCCTTTAAGTGCTTTGCTGCCCTCCGCAAGGGTACCTTTAGGTTTGGGATTGCCCTCTGCAGCCTGCTGGAATGGTCCATTTTGTGCCTGACCCTCCGCAGCCTGCTGGAATGGTCCATTTTGTGCTTGACTGCCCTCCGCAAGGGCTGTTTAACCTTCGATCTTTGCAAGAGCCTCATATTTGTCTAAGGCATTTGATCAAAGCAAAAAGCTCCATACTAAACTGAAGCCTGTAGGTACTTAGATATTTTGATGTTCCATAAGAATAGGGCTTTTATTGCAAAGAAAAGGGGATTTTGTAGAAGGTGGGTACATGACTAGACTGAGGGCTCAGAGTGGTAGGGAAGGAAGGAAACTAATATTGGCTTGATGGGCCAAAATGGCCAACAGAACCCTTATCTAATGATACCTTGATCTCAAATCTATCTTTGAGAAGTAGACAACATAGTACTGAGCTTTTTCACCAAAACAACAAAAGATTCAAATGGGCTTTTGCTTGGACAGATATGTCGCATCTCCATGAGCTCCTTGATTGCTTTCTCAACCTCATCTTTATCTCTTTTTGGATGCTGATAGGGAGTGGTGATGAGGGAAGTCATCTACCGATTGAATGATTTGTAATCTTTATTTGCGCCACCTTCATTAGGCATTCGCCTATATACATAGATAGGTGTGAAACTATATAGAGCTTAAAGTTTATAATTTCCTCATCCTCTAGCGATAGAGATTAGGTTATCGGGGGACACTCTATATAGCTACTCTTGAGCCCAACCATAGCAAGTTGTCTATTGAGTGCATTGAGCCCTTAGGTTAGTTTGGAATATATCCATATATAAGGTACTAGCTATATATATAGATAGTTTCGATCTATCGATCGAGTGAACTGCCACTTGACCAACAACCTACTAAATAATAATTGGGATCAAGGGAGGCTATTGTATAATGAGTGTGGAAGGGCCTTCGGCTGAATGCCCACTTCCAATTACTCATGCCTTTAGGGCTTGCACCATATCCTAGATCAATATATACATGAGATCCTAGATTGGTATATGGGTTGTGGTGAGAAAGGGCACTCGACCATAGAATAGATTGGGGATAGGTTACCCAACCCCACTACCCTGACCCTATATATCTATATGGTTCTCCAAGATTGATTGCCCAACACCAACCCCTTGTATATAGAGATAGAGGCCAACAATTCAGTATATATATAGGGCCCTAATCCCCCTTTTATAGATAGGGTGCTCAAACCCATACCTGACTGAAAGAATTAGATATAGGACTCTATCAACTACCCAACCACCTTAGATAGATGGTCCCCTTCTATATCCATAGCTCATGCCTATGGGATATAGTATAAAACTAACCTAACTATGTTATACATACCTTCATAGCGATGTCCTATTTTGATCAACCAAAAATCAACGGCCCTAAGCAAATTCGATAAGGGCCACACTCTCTTCTCTAGGTGGATTGAAGTATGGAGAACAAAAATCAAACTATACTACACCCCTCTCTCTAATCAACCTGATGGTGAGTAAGCCATTCTTTGTTATATATGTAATACTAAGAGATCTCATCTTGAAGTATAGACCGCCCAGATCTCTATGAATGGGATTAGGGTTGAGTCCCCTCAGTAAAGGTGAAAATAGGGGCCCGATAACCTACTCTATATAAAATAGGATGGGATAGGGTCGTAGTAATTCTGCTACTGATTGGAATACTGACAACCAAATGTCCTACGTCTACTTGTAACTCATCGGCCTAACACTCACATCTATAACTAATAAACCTAACATTCACGTACACCTAATTGTTCTTCCATTAAAGCATGTCACTACCTTTTTAGACATAAAAATGGGTATATGATATGATGGAAAACCCCTTGCTCATCCTGTGTCCTCAATCCATTATTATTGGATCATTCATATTATGCTAGAGATATATCCATTCGTCTAGATATGCTAGTTTAATCCAATATAGTTGTTTGGAGTTAAGTTGAGCCTAAATTCTCTAATATTTATCCACCTATTTTTCTTGTTCGGACCTATAATAGATTAGTGTAATGGATTATAGTGATGATAATGACCCAACACAATGCCCATAATTTGAATGACATCTCCTTTTTGATTTCTTCGTCTTTGCTAGGTTTCCTCTCAAAATCACTCAATAATTTTATATACGAGGGAGAACCTTAGCCTATATAATCGGTGCAAGGGCTTATCTATATCTATGGCCTTGGCTTCCCTATACCAAATGATAGATATAGAGGGGAGGGTTCCATCGACCTCCCCAGACTCCACACATCGGTCAATACCTCTCCATCACGGGGTTGTGTCCTTTTTCTAGTCATGTGGTAACTAGAATATAGATCTTTGGGTAGGAGCAACGTCTAGTCAGGCCCAAGTGCGTACATAACTCGAGTTATGCTTAGGAGATTGAGGGAAGGAATGATTTTATCGACAATATATAGATAGTCAACACTCCCCCAATGCTTTTTACTCCCTCTACTCCCTCTGCTAATAAAGTAGAGGTTGGGGAAAAGGTGACTAGAATATAGTTAGCCATGACCTCTAGCCACTTATATATAGAACTACCACTTAATCAACCCCTATCCTTATCTATGAGGCCCATAGGCTTCCCCATACAAATAGGGTTCGGTGCCCTATGCTCCATATAGATAGGGTTGGGGGATATCTATCTCCCTCAGCCTCTTGAGTAGACATAGAATTGGGATATAGAGGGGTCCTCGGACTAGCAACCTCCTCAACCCCATATAGATAGAGGGGGTCAAATGCATATAGATAATGACCTCTATCTCATTGATCACCTATTATATAGATCTATTTGGCGTGAGATGGGTCTATATCTATCTATCTATTAGGGGTGCATATGCTAAATGACCCCATACTATATAGGGGTCAATTGAGTGCAAATTCTATAATCCCCAGTTCTCAACCCCATATAGATTAGATATGGGGAACAAGCACATATATCGATGATCTTCCCATATAGATAGAGTGGGTTAGGCAAGTAAATGATCTCACCCCCAACCAACTAAACCCTATAGGCTGTCCTATATATATGTCTAGGTAGCCCTATTATATCTATCTCGGCCTCGGCCTCGGCCTCCCTAGTATCACCCCAATGGTATAGGCTATATATGTATTTGGGAAGCGTATAGATATATTGCATGGCCTTCTGTATTCACACCACCCATTGACTACAGGTTAGGTGTTTCTATTGCGGTTCTTCTGCGAGTCTCCTCTACTTAATCAATCATAGATATCATATACATGATGTACCTATATATGCTATATCTATATCTATATCTATATCTATATCTATATAGGTGGTAAAACCCCTTCACTTGATGGCTTAATCTTCCCTCCACACAGACTAATCGATCGATCTTTACTATATAGGGGATCCAAACCCCCTACAATGAGACTGATTGTTGGATCTGGTCACCATTGATCCATCGCGCCCCATCTTGCCTCCATGCATGGGGAGAATACTACTCCCAACCATGGGGAAATCCCCCCATTCACCAAGGAATATACCCCATAGCTTGAGGGAAACAAAAACACCCCACAATCTCTATTATAGTCATAACCCATCTCATTTTATTAGTACCCCCAATCAAACATCCTCACCCTCCAGTACCCACAATCCAACATTGTTACCCTCCCTTCCAAACCTTTGACCCCTATGGAGACAAGAACAATAAGTGCCTCTTATCAAAATAAATGGAGCTTCAAACACCTCTCCCTTCAATAGAGGTAGTCGCCCTTCATAGACAAAATCAAGTCAGTGGGTAGCTAGCCTTCCCTCCCTATTGAGCTAACCACCCACAATGGATAGGAGCCCCAACCAAAGTAGCCACCTCCAATCAAGAGTCACCCTCCCCAATCTCATCTCCTTATATAGAGGGAACTCACCCAATCGATCTCACCCCAAGTAACACATATATCATGAGACTCTTATATCACATCCATAGTCAAAATACCATGTATGCAATGGTAATGCTTTGTTGACAGCCTCATATCACATATACAATAGAATTATTTGTTGACACACTCCTATCATGTATATAACAATAATATATCATTACACTTGACATATCATGTCTTTTGAAATGGAGAAAACTCTAGTAAGCTACCCTATCCATTACCTAGGTACATTACTTTAAAAAAAAATCTTTTGGTGAGAAAAAAATTGCAAATATAACACACTTGTGACCACCGTGAGCTAAAGTCAGGATGAACATCACATCTCTAATTTGTGCCAATATATGCTTCTAACGTTCACTCATGGAGTAACACTGGTGTAAAGTCTTGTCACTAATGACATTATCCTCTCTAGGGTGAATCTCCTATTTAATTTCCAACATGTTATTGTGCAAGAAGCTCATGACCCAAATGGATTAGGGGGCTACCACTTCCATGTGGTCATTCAGTTCTCAAATGCCTCTAGGCACATGATTGTATGCCACATTTGGGATGCATTTTCTGAACTGGATGGAAAATAGTGCCATGTTAGCTTCCATAAATTGTGGTTCTTGATTGTTCAATATGTGCAAAAGGTAGATAACCACTCATTAGTTGTAATATCCCCAAGAAGATCGCTGAATTTGAGGAGAGGCACTGCCACTTCACATGAAGAAATTGCTGCCAAGCAGAAATCACTACCAAGGAGCAACACTGCCATCTAATACAACAATGTTTAAATGGAAATGTCAAATGGAATTGTTTTTGGAAGTGACCGGAAGTGTCGATGGAAATGTTAATGGAATTGTCGATAGAAATGTCAACGAAAATGTCAATGGTCACATCTTTTGGTGAAGAGGTGCCTCTTGGGTGCAATGCCTCCTTTGGGAGAAGTTTTTAAAGACTATATAAGGGAGAAGAGATGTGGAAGTAGAAAGTATCCAATTATGAATTCAATCATCTAACTCGTATAAGCGTCATGTTATACAACCACTCTCAAGGATGAAAACTCTTGTGATTATAACAGCCCAAGGACGAAACCCCTTGTGGACTTATATTTTATTTAATTTATTATTTTAAATGCAATATTTATTTTTATAAAAAAATACTATTTAAAGGAATTCCAGAAAAATCAAATTAATGTAAAATATTCCAATTTGGAATAT
This sequence comes from Torreya grandis, assembly GCA_037957365.1. Lineage (NCBI taxonomy): Eukaryota > Viridiplantae > Streptophyta > Pinopsida > Cupressales > Taxaceae > Torreya > Torreya grandis. The sequence continues at coordinate 1,340,764 of JARHVA010000254.1, read as the reverse complement.
TACAGTGGTATATAGTTGTTTTTCTTGCCACCCTGTGAACCATGGGGTCACTACATAAGGAAATTATGGACAGTTACGAATTGTACAACATCCTTGCAGTAGGGAATTAAAAAAAATCTCTTTTTCAAACTATTTGGATTTAAAAGAGTCATGGAATGGAAACAAACACTATGAGGAAGAGGAGTTTGTGAATCATAATTATGACAGTGTTGAATATGAAGATAAATTCAATTTTCAAGAGGTCCTAGAAGAAAGGAAGATAACAAATTTCAAGACTGACATCCCTATCCGGGAGGAAACGAATGAGGCATCCAATGTTGAACTAAGGGAATGCCTAAACATACTTATCCAAGAAGAAGTTGATATTTATGGAGACTCGTCTATTGAAAATAATGTCAAAAACTTTGGATATTAGAGATGAACACAAGTTATCTATCCAAAACACTAATGATGATGTTGATATGTGTTGTCTGTGTCATAATGAAGATAAACTTCAGTGTGTGCAAGAGAGAGGTCTCGAGGATTGTTCCCCGAACACAAGTTCTAAGTTTAATAAACCACTTGATTGTCTAATTAATGCACACTATCAACAAGATATCATGGGCTATGGTCTTAAAAATGAACAAGATGGAGAGCCAACAAAAATAATTGATAGAATATGGGGAAATTAGGAGTCAAAGTCTCAAAATATTGGAGTGGAAAGGTTTATGGAGGAGGATAATAAAAAGCTTAATTGTAGCCACGATTCTCAGCTATCCATAACAAAAGATGAACTGGAGGAGCTTATTGTTTTCAAAGTTCAAATATTGGCTTCCAAACCATTTAAACATAGATGAAGTATACCGCCAGATATATTATGATGCATTGCGCCACGACCATCTACCCAACATCAAGATCAAGTTGTTTCAGCAATAGTATCAAGTAATAAATTTACTCTACATATCAAACTAACAAATGATTTAAAAAATTAAATTAGAGGCCAAACTTTGGTGGTAGCCAAAAGAGACCCCGACACTCTATTTTTGAATGGAGAGACAAGGCATATAATTGCTAACAAAGATGGAAATGCATGACTATGTATGTATTCGAGCAGAAGCCAAATCATGCTTCATAAAATATATGCACAAAAATTCACTTTTGGGAATGGCATTAGTTGGAAAGCATATTACATTCAAACTTGTTCAAACACTCCAAATTGAAGAACACAAGCTCCGTCTATTATATGTTCTGAAGCGGTTAAGGGAAGAAATTGAACAACAACAACAACAACAACAACAAATTATGTTGATGTCTGATAGGCCATATCATAAATTTGTTCATCTTTGTGAACACCCAAGAACTGATCTTGCCAGGCATGTCACAATGTTTCAAAAGGAAATTCTTGAAAAACAATTGAAGGAAGAATTTCAAGATCGCAAAAAGTAATGGTAGTGCAAATATATCATAACATACCATAGGTAATGGGTGAAGTGGTATTACCAAATGGAATATAGGGTAGTGACACTGATAGATAAGCCCCTTGGTTTAACTAAACTATATATAAGGTTGCCTTGACCTTTCTTAGGGGATATGTGATTAGAAGGCCTTTTGGCCTACCCTTATCAAAGTATAGGCCGATTGAGTGGATAAACCTTTACCTCTACCTCAGACGGTTTCTATCCTTAGAATCCCTTTCCCGAGTGAGCTTACTTCCTCCTATGAAGAAGAGATCTATTGACATGGATCTTGTGACTAGCCAAATTCTTCTATCTCTACTGTACTCCACTCATTGGGTCAACTGAGGGGGAAATGACTGTAAATCTGATCTACAATTGTGGTATCTAGGCTAGGCTACTAAACACCTAGGAGTGTTTAACTAACCTATAGGTAGGGGCAAGGCAACACTAACCTCTAATCGATGGAAGAGGTGGGTAACCATAGAGTAATCGGGCCCCAAAGCTGAACATGGCTATATAGCTAGCTATATGGAGAGGTCTATGCTTTTCAGTACTTTGTATTGAGGCATAGTAGAGTAACTCAATCTAATCTGGAGATAGTGTGCCAGGGTTGACTATAGATTAAGGCTCCTATTAATAAATGGGGTACTTCCCACCTCTTCCACCCTATATATTTATTTCAGGCCTCCTTACCCCTTTATCTATATTAGGGTTGTAGGAGGGGGAGGGTCCCCTCTCTATGTATGGTTATTCTTACCCGCCTCATCATAGATTGGTTCAAATGTAATGAGGATAGGAGTATAGTGTCTTAGTCCAACATATTAAGGAATTCTTCAGAGGGGTTGGTTGACCTTTATATATATAAATATTTGAGAAAAGGTAGTTTAGCGAGCCCTATTGATTATATAGATATAGTTCCTATGGTTCCTCGAGCCCTCATCTCTATATGTATCTATGTTGGAAATATTGTCATTGATGTCAAAGATCTAGCATTAATGAATTATATGTATCTGTTTTTAATATTCATATCTTGGCTAATGTGTGTTAATATTTATTTAATATTAATGAATTATTTTTGGTTGCATATAAGTCAAAAGAGGGCCCATGGAGAATTCAAAGAGTCACAGGGTAAAAGACAAAAGAGGAATGGGACGCATTTTCTCATGAAGAGTCATCTTGAGAAATTCCAAGAGTCACCATGTGAATACAAAAGAGGTATGGCACATTTTTCCATAAAGGGACACTTTGAGGAATATGAAAAGTCACCAAGATAAAGACAAAATAGGAAAAGATGCTTTTGGTTATGAAGGGTCACTATATGACTTTTCAAATGCAAGGATACGAAGGGTCATGCAAGTTTGACGCCATTTTCTATGAGGATTGAAGGGTCACAAAGGGTGAATGCCAAAGGTCATTTGGAAAGCTATAAATAAATGCTTGAGAAGCCATTTGTAATATGCAAGAGAGTGCATGGTTTGTATTTGTTTTCGAAGAGAGAAAAAAAGGAGATATTGTAGAGTTATATCATTTGTTGAGTAAGCAACATTGAGAGATTGTTGTGTTTTATACACAAGAGGGGTTGGTGCTCACAAATAGTTGTTGTGTTGGTGCTTGGCAAAGGGGTTGGTGCTCCTGCAAGTTGGTGCTTGCAAACTTTGTATTTTGAGTTGGTGCTCATTCATATACTTGAGATTGTTCTCCGTGGTTTTTCCCACTTTGAGTTTCCATGTAAAAATCTGGTGTCTTTCTCTCTCTCTCTTGTGTGGTGCAAATTATTATTTCAGTTTTATTGCATATCTTGAATGTATGATTGAGTGGTTAAAGAAAAGGAATCAGATTAAGAAAAAGATATATAATATACTGATTCACCCCCCTCTCAGTATATTTCATGCTTAACAATCTGTTCTACATGTATATAGACATAGGTGTCTATAAACCATACTCAATAGACTAAACTCAAGGATATATGTACTTCTATATAGTGTATTAAACTCTACTATGTATGTAATTTAAAAAATATATGTAAGCTTGTTCAACTAATAGGCCCTCGTCTAAGTCCGCTTTTTGAGGAAGGGGACTCTTGACTATAGGTAATGTTACTAGGTAAATCGCCAACTTAGTTGTTGACTTTGAGTCACCCTTGAGCGACAACTTACAACACTTCTCATTGTTTTTAATTCTTGTGGACATGAGTTAGACACATGATCAAAGTTGTATTAAAAGATTCATACTTTGCTAAGATATTACACATTGAAGGCTAGCAAGTTGGTCCTTGACTTCTAATTGTCTAATGATATACTCTACCATCCTAACACCTTTGTGTATCATCAAGCAAAGAGCATTTAGAAGTTAACTTGAGGAACGCCTTCAAGTAAAGTAGGGGAATGCTTTAGAGTAGAGAAAACATAAGCAATTCTAAAAAAAAGTACTCTATTGGAAACATCTCAAAACAAATGTTGCAATGTATATTAGATCTTGCACAACATGCACAACAATGGCACACTTTCTAAAGATTTTTAAAGATGAATATCTTAGCAGCATGCTTTTATTTCAATATGTTTAGGTACACAAGCTGGTTTTCCAACACCCATTGTTTTAGTCAGAGATACCAAATTTCTATGTAATATGTGGAAGAGCCTTTGGTCCATATGGATACAAAATTGTCCATAAGGATACAAAGCTAATTGAGTCAATAAATTTATATGTTTACACTCGTCTCCAAACAGTGGTGGTAAACATAATGATAGTTTAGTGCGAGGATGCACAATTCAAAACATTAACATGTATGGGATGAAAGTTTGTCTTTGATCATCGCAGTTACAATAGAGTTGTGCATAACTTGACAAGCCACATCTATTTTCAAGTTTGTTTTGACTTCCACCCCTTGGTGCCTATTGACATAGTTTAGCTTGTGCCATCAATAATTGAAGCATCTTCAACTTGGAAAGAATCAGACAACTCAGGAAAGGTAATTGAGAAAATTCAAAACATTCAACTAGAAGGTCACTATGTCTTGCAAAATACTGACACCAAATACAAACAACACCACGATCAACATCGAGCATCACACCAATACAAGGTTGGTGGTAGAGTTAGGCTATGTTTGCGGGAAAAAGACTTACAGGTTCTTACAAGATCATCATGCGTCTTAGCTATGGAATGCATACATTCACCAAGCAAGTGGGGATTCGAGGAATAATACCGTGGAGCTTAGCCCTCCATTCTACCTTGTTTTGCACTTTTTTGACATTGAGCTTGTCTATCCATATTTTTTAGCTTTACTAGATAGTTGCAAGATGCAACAAAACAACTGTAAAAAGGAGAATTGAATCCTGATTGGAGTGTACCTGCCAAAGTGGATGACCAGATTGTGTATACGAAAATCAAACCCACAAGGAACTAGGCCATCAACATATACAAAGTTGTCAAAGCGGGTTGTATCAGTCATCAAAGAAATGGTTCACCAAAACTTAGGTTGAGAAGTTCTGTCAACTGGTTTGTCAACTCAGCTACCCCATTATTTTAGTTTCTCAAAAAAATCAATGTTAAGGGAAAAATACATTCTTTAGACACATTGTAAGAATCTTGCTGCTACTCATTCATTGTAATTTATGCTTTAGAAAAAAAAATGGTTTAAAAATATCACCTTGCCAAAATTGCTATCAAAGGTGTTAAAACTTGGGTATGTGCTCCCTTGTGTAACAACTACAAACTAAGCCCTAGTTTTATTTTTGGATTGGTCAAGAGGTCAAAACCTAAGGGATACAATATAAAGTATGTGAAAAATTTTCCTTGTTTCCTCAAGGGATCTCATACCTCTAGAGGTGTGTTGACTAGGATGGAACCTAAAAATCAACTTTTACCTTTTCATTTTCTATACTACCAAAAACGTAAAATTGACTAGAACTGAAACAAATGAGTTTTATAATGAACATGTTGACTACAGTATTTGATCCTGACCGAAGCAAGAAGATTGAAGCCATAAATTTGGATGAGATCAATATAACACAAGTCTCAGTTGTGGATATTATGGATGCAATATTTTCAAATGATGCCCTCAATTGCTTAGATGTTCCATTTAGTCTTAGAGGTTCATTTGAGGTAAGATGTTGAAGTTCTCAATCTTGCACATAACTTCATGGTTTAGACTCCAAATTTGGAACTATGGAACTAGATTCTATTTCACTATTAGGTAATTCCAATTAAAATTTTGAAATTTGAACTTTGTCGGCACAATTTTAGAAGTCATCTAACATCAAACTATAAACTCTTATCTCATTTCAAGGATTACTTACAATCATATAATTCACAATTTTTTCTATTTAAATTTACATGATTATGACCTATTTTGATGTTTAAATGACCTTCATGTATAATTTTGTTTTTTTTGAGTTTTTGATCAAGTCACAAGTCAACACTTACTCTTCAACTTGTTGAATATTTGTAGTGTTGAGGCATGTGACTATTGTATGAACATCAAAATAATGTAAGCTCTTCACTAAAATGAGAGAATATAGTTCTATTTGTGATTTACATAACTATTGTTATATAAGTAAAACTTGTAAAAGACATCATTTGTAGAAATTTTACAATGATGTAGATCAATATAGCACAAGCCTTGATATTTTCAACCACAATTTGTAGAAATTACCTGAAAAAAATTGTTGAGAATGATCTTAGCTTTGATTCTTCGCATTTTCATCTTATCTAGTAAAACACATCACTTAACCTCAAAAGTTGACATAGCTTCCTTGTTCACATTGTTAAAGTCTATGGTTTGTTAAAATACAACCCCAACTTCCCCAAACACATCTCCCTCTGATCCTAAGCTTTCTATGGCCTATATTCATCACAATTTTTGCAACAAATTTAGATGGTATGATGGAATAATCTCAATAATTTTTAAATTTACAGAAAATCTCCCAGTCTACATACACTGGAAGAGGACCAAATGCATAACTTACATGTTCCATTCCATTCTCATCTATCAACATTTCCTGCAAATTAGCAAAAAAAATATTACAATCCTTGTTCACACTGTACAATGCTTTATCACCATGATTTTTGCATACAAATATATAATATGACTCCAGATGAATGCTCAAAATCTCTATTTCAGGGCAGTCAATAGAAAAAACCATGTGTATAAGATACGGCTCTTCTCAAAATCTACATACTCAACAAACAAGGTACATATACTAGACAATGTCTCCAAGAACAGATCGAGTGGTTAAGACAAGTTTCATACTAAATCACTAGTAGTAATATATGCCTATAGACAATCAAATTCTAATGGGACTGTTAATAATATTTACATATGAAAGTTTATATTTGACTAATGCTAGCAGCAATAGCAGATAATTGAAAAAGAAAAACAATAAGAGAACAGATCATACTCACCACTTTACCTGATACAAGTAGCTAAATGTCACTGGGTGTTTCAGTCTGTAGAATAATGTCTTCTTTTGGAGGTTAAAATTCAGCATTCATCTCTCTTACCTTTTGAATCCAAGTTCAGATTTGAAATCATTTTTAATTGAATGGGTGTATATTAGCAACAATATTCCAATTTGAAGCCATAATTTAAAATAAAAATAAAAAGTTTTAAACAAATTTACAGAAAAATTAAGAATTGTTTATAGAATGAATAGAACTATTACTTAAAATAATATCAGATATCCAAATTAGAAAAAGAATAGCTAAGTTTTCATACATCCTATGTCTAACAAGGTTTTACCATTTGAATGATTAAAATCCCTAGGTTATTGAAAGTACATCATAGGAGACCCCATAACCTATACTGCAGAAAAAGTAGAATAAAAAATAATGTTACGAGACCCAACTCAAATATGAGATATGTATTTTCCTTTTGTTTGAAATTTTTAATGTGCCTTAATTGGGAACGCATTGAACGTCAGCCAAAGAAAAATATTAATGGAGTGGGTGGGTGAAAGTGGATGCTGGCATTGATGACATGTATGTCTATTCATTGGTTGGTGTCTCTCCAAGGAGCCAAGATAAAGGTAAATTTTACCAGTGAATCCCTTGATAATATGCCCATCTCTTTACATTAATGAGAAATTTTTTCATCTCCCTCTTTATAGAGCAGTTTTGATGGCAGACATCAACTGACACAATCTGTTTCTAGCTAGCAGACAACAACTAGCACCCTAGAATTTTCTTATTCAAACACATTGAAAAGTGTCTATAATCAATGTTACAAGAACAAAATCTCCTAAGTGGTTTCCAATGGTTATTAGAAGAAACTATAAACATGAAAAAAGTATTGCAGTCATTTGAATGATCATGATTTTTGTAACACTGTCAGAAAACATGTTTATGATTATCCTCATAATGTACAATGTTGTCCCTCAAAAATGTTGACCAGCAGTCCATGGTCTAGTGGTAAGGAACAAAAATTTCCATGATGATGAACCAGGTTACAAGTGACTGTGATAGTCTAGGTCAAAGAAGAAGAATCTTATGTGGTGATTTTTTCAATCCAGAATACAAGCAGGGGCAAAAACAATGGTATATAAATCAATTTTCTGGTAGCTTTTAGTGCAACAACCATGGGGGGGGGGGGGGGGTTACCTTTAAGACATGGAAAATAGCACGAGAGTGTATACAAGGGGTGTTTTTTATTTAGAACATTTGTATAGGAATGCCTGGTAGAAATAAGTGTATAAGTGGGTCCCATCAATAAGAGGATGTGGTGGTAAATTTCAAAAATATGTGGTGTGAAAGGGGGTCGCATCAATTAGAATCAATTATATTAAAAATGTGTTGTGAGCATATTTTACTAAGTCACCTCTGGTAACAAGAAGAAGAATAGCCCATGTTTTCAGAGCAAAATCATCAACATAGCTTTCATCAATGCTCTGAAAGGCATTTTACCATTTGAAAGTGATACCAACCACAATCAATCTTTATGGAAATATAAATTTACCAAATTGATTTCATTAATCATATTTTTTTAAGATTCATCTATTATTACATGGTTCTTTATCTATAAGCAATCAATTGTAAAATTTTATCTGAGCTCAAGGGATTATAGATTGCTTACCAAATCCAAGAGGAAATCAAGTGAGACTTCTTTAAAAAGATAAACCTTTTCCATGGTCTGTATAAAACTTTCTTGAGATGCTAGTCCTAATGGCCTTAGGAAGATCTTCCATGACCTTTTGTTGTTGAAGCTCCTCTGCTCTGAATTTGAGACCCGTGTATGACAATATTTGCTCCTTAAGCTTTGGTGGAAGATCATTCTTATCTACAAAATTTGAAGCTGCCCTTATTTTTTTTCTCTACAATCCTACTCAACAAATGTTAGTTTTGGATACCTAAACCTAACCAACTTAAAATAAAACATACCAAAACACACATACTCTGCAATCCATGCTTGTTTTTATATAAAAACTTCTTAAGAAAATAGGAAATCTTACAAATTGCATGGTTCTACTTGTTCTTTCTACAACAAGGTTTGACATATTTCCAATCAAGTAAGCGGTGAGGCCAAGATTGAACAAGACACAAAATATAGTGAAGATAATCTCCTTGGCATTTACTACATGTATATCTCCACGTCCGCTAGTAGGTAATACAAACATCCTGTAGAGTGTATTGCAAATAGGGTTACTTGCAACAAAAAAATTATACAAATTTTATTAGTTACTGAGAATGGCAGGAAACATTATGTTTTTGTTAGATTAAAATATGGTGGTTAATTCACCATAGTCAAATTGTACATGTGAGGTTGTTGTGTAACACAACTCACATAGTATTTTAGGTTATTATGTTAATAGATGGTATGTGGGTATTTACGATGTTAAGTTCCTATTTCTTAGGAATTGCTATTTCTATAATAATAACTTTGTAATCCCTTTATTGTAGTGAATGAAAGTTCAATTTATTTCAATATTTGGTATCCGAGCATTGGATCTATGAACTTAAGAGCTCAAGGGAGGAAGAAGATTGAAGCAAGAGCTAAAATTGACTACGATCCCGTGCACCCTTACTCTCATAATTGTCTTCAAATTGCATGCATCAATTTGCATTGCATAGGGCTTTCTTAGAGAAGTTTATAGATCTGAGTATTAAGTTTTGTATAGATATGAGAAGTGCATCAGATCCATGCAAAGGAGGAAGGAGATTCATTCCAATTACAAGGTGCATAGTATTTCATGTGGAAATCCTCAGATCTAGATGGATTAGGAAATAGATCAAATGAAGAGTGAGAAGAAAAGAAAGGAGTACCATTGCACTCACATTCTTCTTCACATGTGCAAGCTTCAAGGAACACAATAATTTTGTTATTTTCCTTTCTTTCCTGAGGCAAGATCTAAAAAATAGACAGAGCAATTTTATTTTATTTTCCTAACATTTGGAAAAAGTACTTTTAGAGCTTCAAGAAAATTATATTAGGTGCATACTAATCTATGCAAAGCCATGAGACCTAGTCAATATGGGTGTCAGTATTTTTTGCTCTTTGTTGATGACTACTCACACAAAATGTGGATATACTATTTAATGACAAAAGACCAAGCCTTTAGCATTTTCAAAGAGTTCAAAGCTTGTGTAGAAACAAAAATTGGTTTTAAAATTGAAGGTCTCCACTTGGATCGAGGGGGGAATACACTACTAAAGAAATTTTGGCCTATTTGAAAGAACATGGTATTTGCCGACAAATGACTCCACCTTATACTACACAACAAAATGGTGTTGCAAGGAGAAATCACACTATCATGGAAACGTTGCATTGCATGATTGAGGAATCAGGTTCGACACATACATTTTGGGCAAAAGCAGTACAAACAACAGTCTATTTGTTAAACATATCACCTACTACAACTCTTGATGGGGTGACTCCACAAGAAGCATGGACATGGCATAAACCCTTAATAGCTCATCTTTAGGTTTTTGGATGTAAGGCATACATGCATGTTCTTAAAAAGAAGAGAAAGAAACTAGATAAAAAATCCATGACATACATCTTTTTAGGCTATAGTGAAGAATCAATGGATTACAGGCTTATGGATCCAAAAATAAGGAAAATATCAATGGATTACATGAAAGGTAAATACAATGTCTTCCACACACTCCTCTAATTAAAAAGTCACACCTATAGACAATTTAAAAGGTGATGAAGGCACTGATGGTGACAATGATGATGATTAGTTAGATACTACAGTTACACCACCCACAAGAACAGTTGAACGTGTGCCTAAATGGTATATGAGTACGATACAAGATGCTAAATTGGATGGTTTCCTAGACACATCCACCACTAGACCAAGGATTTGCAGCATGACTCAAAAAGATGTCAATTTGGCCCTAATGATCATTATTGTTGAATCAATTGATCTCTCTACGGTTCAGACAATCTTAGAGGCAAAACCTTGGAAGGATGCCATGAATACAAAATATCAATCATTGATGAAACATAACACATGGCAAGTTGTAGATCTTCCACCAGGGAAGAATCCAATCGGGTGTAAATGGGTTTTTTCAAAACAAAATACAAAGCAAATGACATTATTGACAAGCACAAGGCATGACTGGTAGCAAAAGAGTATGCTCAGAAAGAACACATTGATTATAAGGAGACTTTTGCTCCAATCACTAAGATCAAGACTATCATAATGATATTTGCTTTGGCTGCATAGTTTGGATGGAGAGTACATTAAATGGATGTGAAAAGTGCCTTTCTAAATGGAGATCTATATGAAGAAGTCTACATGACTCAAGCGAAAGGTTTTGACACTTGGCACATAAGGAAAAGTGTGTAGACTCGTCAAATAATTTTATGATCTCAAAAACCCTGGTAGATAAAAATTGCTGAGCATCTCATTCAACATGGATTCTATAAGAGTCCTTATGATCCAAATTTCTACCTGAAATAGAAGGGGGGGAGGGGGGAGATTGTGAGTGTTCTTGTAGATGCCGATTATCTAGTCATCACTGGTAGTTCAGTGTAGATGATTGATGCAATGAAGACAAATCTTAATTGATCATTTGACATGACAGATATTAGGTTATTACACTATTGTCTTGGATTGAAAGTATGGAAAAAGGAGCACCATATATTTGTGTCCCAAATGAAATATGCCAAGACAACACTTGAAATTTTTTGGATGATAGATTGTAAACCTATTGCTACACCTCTGGAGACAAGGCTTAAATTGTCTCGTATAAATCCATCACCACAAGTAAATACAAGCATCTATTGGCAATTGATTGAGAGTCTAATTTACTTGACATACACTAGGCTAGACATCAATTATGTTGTCAGCTATCTCTCACGATTCATGCAAGAGATGGAGATGTCTCATTGGAAAGCAACAAAGCAGATATTGAGATATATAAAGGGTACAATGGACTATGGCCTAGAATATAAGATTGATTATTTTTTCTTGATAGGATATTCAGACTCAGATCATGCAGGTAATATTGATGATATAAAATCTACTTTTGGATGTGTTCTTTTTGACATATGGTCCTATATCATGGGGGAACAAGAAACAAAACTTTTTTTCTTGGTCTTCCATAGAAGCAGAATGTCATGCTGTAGGAGTTGTCTGCGAAGCAATATGGTTATGTCGCATACTTGAAGGATTGAGAGTACCACAGAAGCAACCTGCCATCTTGTATTGTGACAATGGTGTTCTTAAACTTATTTGCAATCCGGTGTTTCATGAATGCACAAAGCACATCCAGGTAAGAGTACATCTCGTATGTGAACATGTTCAACAACACATCTAGCTATAGTTTTACCTGACAGAAGAACAACACACATGTCTTCACCAAGTCACTTGTAGGAGACAAATTTGAGGCGTTCAGAGAATCTCTCTCTTGTTCACTTGATAACAAGTTGAATTAAGTGGAGGAATGTTAGAATAAAATATGGTGGTTAATTCACCATGGTCTAATTGTACATGCGAGGTTGTTGTATAACACAACTCAGATAGTCTTTTAGTTTGTTATTTTATTAATTGGTATTGGGGTGTTTATGATGTTAAGATCCTATTTCTTATGAATTGCTATTTATATCAATATAGCTTTGTAACCCCTTTATTGTAATGAATGAAAGTTCAATTTCTTTCAATAGTTTTTTTATTTATTGGAGGATCATTAACAAAAGTCAATACACTCGAGGGTGCAAAAAACAAGGACCCACCACAAGGGTAGTCAAATGTCACAAAGGAGAACCAAGATCCTTCTTTCAATAGTTTTGAATATTGAAAACTGTACAAATGAATTTTCAGAGAAACATAGCTAAATTGATCTGTAAAAACATTAATGAATATTTCTTACTTTTACACATAGGTTTTAGAAAAAACAAAAAATTTACTATATACCTGCCAAATTCAAAAAAGGTCTATGTATTAAAATTGATAAATGCAAAATGAAATAAATAGTTTGGTAAAAATATGAAAATACACCATGAAAATTTCATTCTTTATACATGCAACTGCTTTATGTTATGAATCATGTAGCTATTTGTTTTTTTATGTACTCAAAATTAGTATTAAGGTTCAACTCCCATCTTTGAGAACTATACTTGCACATAGTTGATATACTTAACAATACTAGTTCATATTATAATTTTAGTTATTTAAGGCTTTTTTAGAACCCTTTTCTCAATCCTCGAGATTGATGTGAAGTCTTCTCTTGGGGTGTGAATCCATTCCACCCATTTGTTGATATGATTAGCTGTATATTTTATGTATAATTAATAAGAGGTGTTTTTCAACTAAAAAAAATAGCAGTTCATGTCACAGGCTAGAGATGGGTCTAATTCAAAACTACATAAAACAACTAAATATGATATTTATATAAGTCATTGTCTGTGACTAGTCCTTACGTGCTTGTCCTCTAGGATCAGATTCTCTAACTTTTTGGTCACTCATGTAGGGTTATATCACTATACCCACATGCGTTTTTGTATGACATAGACTAATATTATAGTATTAGAAAATACACATTGTATATATCTAAATTTCTGTGAGACCAGCCAAATGTAGACTACCCATCAAATATAATTGTTTTTGTAAGTTAAAATTTTCCGCATCACAGGGGTACCTAAACCAATAGAAAACCAAAGAAATATCAAAGTAAAGAGGGACTTGAATTACCTTTAAGTCTCAAGCCTCTAAGGAGCTTGGATGGAAGCTATAGGGCTTAGCTCGCTAGTGAAATCAAAATTAAATCCTTTGCCATGAACTAGAGATGAAATCAAAGGCAGTCGAATCGACTCTGCAAAAGTTACCAAGAGTTTAGGAGACAACACTATGTAGCCCTATCACATGAATTTGTAGTTCCTCTCGAATCCTTTTGACTTTGATCTTTCTCCACTCAATTTGATGTCCCTCATGGATACACTTATCAGACCCATGGTTCTGTATGGATTTGTAGTTTGTGGGCCTTCTTTGCTAGAGGGTGATTGGGCTATTGTCGAGAGGGTCCAAGCACTTCTCCTTTGTCGCATTATTAGATGTAAGCAGACAATTCCCCAACACATTATCCTTGCAGAGTTTGGAGCCCGACCCTTATGATTGGAGACTATTTTTGATCTGATTTCTTTCTTACATCGCATTCATAGCTTTGTTAATTCAGTGAGTGGGCATGATAGATATCTTTACTTAGCCTACTAGTTTTTAGAGACTCTTTCCCTCTCAGCGCCCTTGACTGGTGTCTAATGTTGGTATACAGGGGTTTTTGATTTATTAAAGTCTGTGGGAATTAGGATGGACCCCCTTCCTCCATTCAGATACTCTTTAGATGCACTGACTCATCTTCTACCCACTAGACAGGCACTGAACCGAACTACTAGGGAGGCTATTTACAGGTAGTTTATTCACACTACTTGGGTAAACCCTTTTGGGGGGCTATGCCCAAAGATGGCATTTTATTCAAAACACTTTTTGGAACTAAGGGATGAGCTTATCATCCATTCACTATATACATGCTTCCACTGTATGCACTCTCTTCGCATCCCAATAGGACAGTTTCGAGTGGGCTCTCACAGGCTTAGGATCAAGACAGATCACCAGATAAATCGGGCAAACATGATTTGTCAGTTATGTAGCATCTAGGAGATTGAGTCTGAGGAACACTTCATTTTCCGTTGTCCCATAGATTATGAGATCAGGAGGAGATTTCATTACCTATTTAAGACAGACTATTTCTGAATTCTTCAGATATGAGGACTAGAGATGTTTAGCTTTATATATATAGGAAGCTCTTAAGCTTCGTGACCATTCTATTCAGAGTCCCACTAGACCAGATTCCACCCAGCAAATCACTTCCTTCTTCACAAGGCTACCTTTGGGGAGAGGCACTAAGCAATAATTTGATATTAGTTTAGCCACACATTCCAGATCAGTGCAACCTAGGGAGACCATCCATAGTTCCCTGAGATATCACCAACATATCCATTTCAGCCCTGGCACTAGGAGACAGACTAGTTCCACTAGATCTTCGTAGGGGACTTTTCCTTCTAGGCAGTGGAATGGAGGACATATCAAATAATCCTTCCTCTTCTTTGGGTCATACTTCTATCTAGAGCTTCTTCTTGCTGGCCTTGGATGCTAGGAGAGTTGGTTCGAACCCTTGAAGGACTCCCTCCTGGGTCTTCCTTCTTAGGGTTCATTCCTGCTTTCCGGTTCAGCCCCTGTCATGCTGTAGGAGTTGTCTGCAAAGCAATATGGTTATGTCACATACTTGAAGGATTGAGAGTACCACAGAGGCAACCTACCATCTTGTATTGTGACAATGGTGTTCTTAAACTTATTCTCAATCTGGTGTTTCATGAATGCACAAAGCACATCTAGGTAAAAGTACATTTCATATGTGAACATGTTCAACACAACATGTAGCTATAGTTTTACCTGACAAAAGAACAATGCACACGTCTTCACCAAGTCACGTGTAGGAGACAAATTTGAGGCATTCAGAGAATCTCTCTCTTATTCACTTCATAACACATTGAATTAAGTGGAGGAATGTTAGAATAAAATATGGTGGTTAATTCACCATGGTCAAATTGTATATGCGAGGTTGTTGTATAACACAACTCACATGGTATTTTAGTTTGTTATTTTATTAATTGGCATGTGGGTGTTTATGATGTTAAGATCCTATTTCTTAGGAATTACTATTTATATCAATATAGCTTTGTAACCCCTTTATTGTAATGAATGAAAGTTCAATTTCTTTCAATAGTTTTTATTTATTGGAGGATCATTAACAAAAGTCAATACACTCGAGGGTGCAAAAAACAAGGACCCGCTACAAGGGCAGTCAAATGTCACAAAGGAGAAACAAGATCCTTCTTTCAATAGTTTTGAATTTGACAACTGTACAAATGAATTTTTAAAGAAACATAGCTCAACTGATTTGTAAAAACATTAATGAATATTTCTTACTTTTACATGTAGGTTTGAGAAAAAAGAGAAAATTTACTGTATACCTGCCAAATTCAAAAAATGTCTATGTATTAAAATTGATAAATGAAAAATGAAATAAATAGTTTGGTAAAAATATAAAAATACACCATGAAA
Organism: Torreya grandis; assembly: GCA_037957365.1. Classification (NCBI taxonomy): domain Eukaryota; kingdom Viridiplantae; phylum Streptophyta; class Pinopsida; order Cupressales; family Taxaceae; genus Torreya; species Torreya grandis. The sequence goes on along the minus strand of JARHVA010000254.1, from coordinate 1,324,770 downwards.
ATTTCATTCTTTATACATGCGACTGATTTATTTTATGAATCATGTAGCTATTTGTTTTTTTATATACTCAAATTTAGTATTAAGGTTCAACTCCCATCTTTGAGAACTATACTTGCACATAGTTAATATACTTAAAAATACTAGCTCATATTATAATTTTAGTTATTTAAGGCCTTTTTTAGAACCCTTTTCTCAATCCTCGGGATTGATGTGAAGTCTTCTCTTGGGGTGTGAATTCATTCCACCCATTTTTTGATATAATTAGCTGCATATTCTATGTATAATTAATAAGAGGTGTTTTTCAATTAAAAAAATAACAGTTCATGTCACAGGCTAGAGATGGGCCAATTCAAAACTACATAAAACAACTAAATATGCTATTTATATAAGTCATTCACTATGACTAGTCCTTACATGCTTGTCCTCTAGGATCAGATTCTCTCAACATTTTGCTCACTCATGTAGGGTTATATCACTATACCCACATGCATTCTTGTATGACATAGACTAATATTATAGTATTAGAAAATACACATCGTATATATCTAGTTTTTTGTGAGACCAACGAAATGTAGACTACCTATCAAATAGAATTGTTTTTATAAGTTAAAATTTTCCCCATCAATGGGGTACCTAAACCAATATAAAACCAAAGAAATTTTAAAGTAAAGAGGGACTTGAATAACCTTTAAGCGTCAAGCCTCTAATGAGATAGGATAGAAACTATAGGGCTTAGCTGGCTAGTGAAATCAAAATTGAATCCTTTGCCATGAACTAGAGATGAAATCGAAGGCAATTGAATCGACTTTGCAAAAGTTACCAAGAGTTTAGGAGACAACACTATGTAGCCCTATTACATGAATTTGTAGTTCCTCTCAAATCCTTTTGAATTTGATTTTTCTCCACTCAATTTGATGTCCCTCATGGATACACTTATTAGACCCATGGTTCTGTATGGATTTGTACTTTGGGGGCCTTCTTTGCTAGAGGGTGATTGGGTTGTTGTTGAGAGGGTCCAACCACTTCTCCTTCATTGCATTATTAGATGTAAGCAGACAGTTCCACAACACATTATCCTTGCAGAGTTTGGAGTCTGACCCTTACAGTTGGAGACTTTTTTTGATCTGATTTCTTTCTTACATCACATTCATAGCTTTGCTGACTCAGTGAGTGGGCATGACAAATATCCATACTTAGCCTACTGATCTTCAGAGACTCTTGCCCTCTCGGCTCCCTCGACTGGTGTCCGATGTTGGTATACAAGAGTTTCTTATCTATTAGAGTTTGTGGGAATTAGGATGGACCCCCTTCTTCCATTCATATACTCTTTAGATGCATCGACTCATCTTCTACCCACTAGACAAGTGCTGAACTAGATCAGTAGGGAGGATATTTATAGGTAGTTTATTCATACTACTTGGGTAAACCCTCCTGGGGGGCTATGCCCAAAGATGGCATTTTATGCAAAACAGTTTTTGGAACTGAGGGATGATTTTATCATCCATTCACTATATACATGCTTCCACCAGATGCACTCTCTTCACATCCCACTAGGACAGTTTTGAGTGGGCTCTCATAGGCTTAGGATCAAGACAGATCACTAGATAGATCGGGCAAACAGGGTTTGTCAGTTATGCAGCATCTAGGAGATTGAGTCTGAGGAACACTTCATTTTCTGTTGTCCCATAGATTATGATATCAGGGGGAGATTTCATTGCCTATTTAGAACATATTATTTTTGACTTCTTCAGATATGAGGACCAAAGATGTTTAGATTTATATATATAGGAAGCTCTTAAGCTTCGTGATCATTCTATTCAGAGTCCCACTAGACTAGATTCTACCCAACAGATCACTTCTTCACAATGCTACCTTCAGGGAGTGGCACTAAGCGACAAATTCATATTAGTTCAGCCACACATTCCATATTAGTGTAACCTAGAGAGACCATCCATAGTTCCCTGAGATATCACCAACATATCCATTTCAGTCCTGGCACTAGGAGACAAACTAAATCCACTAGTGTTCGCAGAAGACTTTTCCTTCTAGGCAGCGGAATGGAGGAAAGACCAAATAATCCTTCCTCCTCTTCTTTGGGTCATACTTCTATCTAGAGCTTCTTCTCACTAGCCTTGGATGCTATGAGAGTTGATTCAAACTCTTGATGGACTCCCTCCTCGTTCTTCCTTCTTAGGGTTCATTCCTTCTTTCCTAATGTTTAGGGATTTTTGTGGGTTGCTCATTGTTTCAGCTTCTTTCTTTGGCTTTAAGCATTGTTGCTCTTGTATTTGTTTTGTACTATTTCCTTCAGCATTGTTTTTCTCATTTATGGAGACCTTTTTGGTTTCCTGCTTGTTCCTAACACACCTTTGTAATCTACAGTCCCTTTGACCTACCTTTGTTGTCATTCATTGGACATTAATATATTTATCTTATCTTATCTCCATCAACCTTTTAACATGGTCAATTACCTTTAATCCTCAAGCCTCTAATGACCTAGCATAGAAACCATAGGGCAAAACTTGCTAGTGAAATCAAAATGGAATCCTAGGCCATGAGCTAGAGACGAAATTGAAACTAGCCTAGTTGACATATAAAAAGTTACCAAGAGTCTAGAGACAACATCAAGTAGAATTATTAAAGAAATGCATAGTTACTAGGAGATGTGGGTGTACAGGTATTGGTACGTGGATGGAAACACCATTCAAATTAGGGTACATGAGTAAATGAATAAAGATATGGCTATATTGTATAGAAATGTTGTCATAAAAAAATGTGTGTATGGATACATATTCCTTGTCCCTACATTGAAATTCCTTGGTTATTATGCAAAAATGTGTTGTTTCTCCTAGATCCTTTTGGTTTTGATCTTCCTTTGCTCGATCTGATGAATTCTCTTTATTAACCTTTTAACATGGTCATCACTAGAGTTACAAGGTGTTAAAAGTTGGGTAGGTTTAAGAAGAAAAAGATCATCAAAGTTTGAAATTTTAAAATATTTCAAGTTGTCTCCAATATGAAAGCCCCAATGATTTAACACATGAGCTTATCCCATTTATTGGTTCAAGACAATATGATATGCAGAAATAATGCACAATTACATATAAAAAAACTTTCCATATTTAGTACTCTAAAATTCAATACATCATACTATTAAAAATATTTGGATAGCTCAGAGGGTGGTCCTTGCTTTGGAGTGGTATACTTGGTATGTAGGTATTGTATTTGAAGTCCACTCAGGTATCCCTTGCATATTGGAAATATGATATGGTCTCATATGCTATAAGCTACCCTACAGATCTAGGCAGGGCATATAACATCTTGAACCTTAAAAAGGCCTTTGTTTTACCTTTCTTTCCTGTAGTCTATAGAATTTAAACATCTTTAGAATGTTGCATTATCCAATTCATAACCATCCAACGTATTTGGGCTGCTACTATAAAGATCAATATGTACAAAAATGTAAAGCAAAGGTTACATCAGGAAAATGAGGGCTAATGTAATTGTCAATTTGTTTTTGAGGTTTGAAGAAAAAAAAACCAAGGTTGGCATAGCCTTGTTAGTATATTCATCACCATTGCATGGTTTTGATCAAGTTGTTTCTATATTCTAAAATATTTGGGTGCCAAGTACATCCCAAAATAAATAATTAAATGAAAACACATTACATTTGAGTTTAGTAGTTCATGGATTATTTGTTTCGAATTGCTAGGATTAATCATTGATGTGCCATTTTGTTACTAGTTGCCTGCTATATCCTCTCCCTTTCCTTTTTTGGTTCCAAACATACAATTTGTTCCTCGCCACCAATAGTTTGTCCGAGTATTCATGAAGAATATCCATATGTTTATGATGGGCCTGGTGTTTTCATCTTGTCTTCATTTTCCTGCTCTGTAGTTAGCAGGACACAGCGGATGTCAGTTTTGATGATTGGATTTGGTACTCCTCGACGAGAGCTTTCCAGTGAACTATCACTTGCACTATTCGGAGTCCGATTGCTATTATATTTTAATCCCTGAAGTGTTATAAAAGTAACATTTAACTTAATTGCAAGATATTAAAGTGTTACTTTAAATATTTACTTTATGGGGATGGTACCTGAGGGAGACATAAGTAATATTTTAATATATAAAATGTTGCACATCTTTTATCCCACATTGCTCATGAGAGTTGAGTCACCCCCTTGGAGAAAGAATAAAATGAAGTGTTTGTGGCTTCATTAGGCATGTTGGATAAGAAGAAGAAATTGATGCACTTGCAGTTTGTAGGTTATTTTGGGCATTTGAGAACGTCCTTCTCATCTATAGCATTCTAGACATCAATCCTTGGGATTGATCTTTGGAGTCTGTGCTTTCAGCCTCATGCAGCGGCACATTGTAGCAGCCACATCACTATAGTAGTTGCGTCACTGTAGTAGCGTGGCACTGTAGCAATCATTGTAGCATCTCATACCAGCAGCTATCTACAGTAAGAGTTGGGAGAACCAAGCCTACAGAGTCCATAGAACCAGCCTGCAGAGTCCATAGAACCAGCCTGCAGAGTCCATAAAACTAGCCTACAGAGTCCGTAGAAACTAGCGTGCAGAGTTCATAGAACCTGCCTGCGGAGTCTATAGAATCCAACCTACAGAGTCCATAGAAACGAGCCTACAGAGTTCATAGAAGCGTCCCTGCAGAGTCTGTAGAAACAACCCTGCAGAGTATGTAGAAACAAGCCTGCAGAGTTCATAGAAACCAGCCTACAGAGTCCATAGTTCTGCTGGACGAAGAACAAAATGATCGCACCTTCAGTACTCGCTGGGGATATTTGGTTGAAACAATTTTCATTCCATTACTAGAGTATTTAGTGAATTATCGCGTGGCTGACATTGTACTTGTTTACTCATTTTGCAATCAATATAAATATAGTGTGTTGGTTATTTAAGCTGTCTATGCTTTCAATTCTATATTTATGTTACATGCATAAGACCTTGCAAAACACAAAAAAAAAATACAAGCAAACCGTTTTGGAGTCATAAGGAATTTTAGCTGGGTTAGTTTTGGGCATAACAGAGGTGCCCATTACAGTGATATCAGAGCATGTTTTCTTGCCATCCTATGGGGTTTCATGCATCCAACACATCAGTACTACTTGAGGAGAAACAAGGCAAACCCAGACTTACGTAATTTTTCAAATATTGAAGAGAAGGGTGACCCTTACTCAGCACCAACCATGGGTGACAGAGATGAGGAAAGGGGAGAACCTAGCACTAGGATGATGCTCAGTGATCTTGCCAGGGGTTAGAGGGAGCTACAGGCCACATTGCAGCAGATGGCTCTAGCAATTACACAACACTTGACTAGATCAGATCAGGGCAATAATGCCAACCAGGGTAATAATGCTAACCAGGTAGGTGGACAGGGTAATGGAGGTAATGGAGATGCATCGATTAATAGAGGAACCCAGACATATGCTAGAGCAGGTTCTACTACAAGACCACTCATGCCACAGTTTCCTCCAAGACAGAATGACCAAAATAATGTTGGTCCTACACCGCAAGAGATTCAAGATATAATTATGGAGGATTGGAGGAATTCTAGCTCGGAGTTACAGGCTGAGATGACATTCAGGGAATATATGGATGTTAGACTCAAGCATATGCCTATGAGAGGAAATAGGAAACAAAATTTTGAGATGAGGAAGAAGTTGGGGAAGTTGTCTATTCCATACTATGATGGTACAGGGAAGATGTCAACACGAACATGGGTCCAGAAATTAGACACTTATTTTCAGCTTAATCCCATACCTAAGGAGGATGCAATTAAGTATGCGGCCTTGCACTTGGATGGGAGTGACCATGAGTGGTGGCACCACAGTATGGTCACACTTGGCTATAACCAGATAGATAACTATGCAGAGTTTACTGAGAGACTCATTGACAGATTTGACACGAACCCTGAACTTCATTTTATGGAGTTAGCGCAGCTTAGACAGTGGGGCCCTATAGATGGCTACATTTTAGATTTTTAAAGGCTTTCAGTGTTGGTGACAGACATATAAGAGAGGAGGTTGATAGTGTTGTTCATGGATGGATTGTCAGACCCCCTTTGTGGTTGGGTGAAGGGACATGATCCTCCCACTCTGCAGGATGCTATCAGGAAGGCTAGAGACTTAGCGCCTTCTGCTTATAGGGGCAAGTTCACTTTAAAGGACTCTCATTTTAAGAAGGATAAGGACAAGAAGCCAATGCATAAAGACGTACATCCAGAAAAGGGAGAGTCAAAGAAGTTGGACAGCGAGTCACTGAATGAGCTAAGAAAGAAAAAACTTTGTTTTCAGTGTAGGGAGTCGTGGGATTTATCTCACAAGTGTCCTTTGAAGGCTAAAGCCAAGCAGATGGAGTAATTTTCAGTTGAGGAGTCACAGTCATAGGATGAGGGGCAACAATCTGATTCTGAGTCTAGTCAAGAGAGCAATGCTTCCAAGGAGAGTTTAGGGGATGAGAAATCCCTAGCTAGGTTGACAGGAGCCCAAAAGGCAATTACCTTTAAGGTGTGTGGTACGATATAGGGACAGAAGGTGATTGCATTGATTGATATAGGGGCCACTCACAATTTTATAGATGCACAGCTAGTGGCTAAGAGGGGTTGGAAAATGGAGGAGCATGCTGGATTTAGAGTTATGGTGGCTAATGGCTAGAAATTAGTGTGCATGCAGAAGATTTCAAATCTTTGCCTTAGATTGGGTGAAGGTTATGAGTTGGAGGACGATTTATATGTAGTTGACATGGGTGATTATGATGTCATCTTGGGAGTGACATGGATGGCTTCTCTGGTAGAGTTTACCTTCAACTTGGCTAAGTTGGAGATGAGGTTTCAGCATCAGGGCAAGGAGGTGGTGCTTCAAGGTTTACCCAATGGGGGGCTTAGGGTGGTATCATTGAAGAGGATGGAACGGTTATTTAGACATGATGATGTAGAGTGGGTAGCTGAATGTTTGATCATGCCTACACCTCCACAGTAGTAGGTTAAAAGCCATCCTTCAGATATAAAGGAGATCATTTATAGGCGCGATAAGGTGTTTGGTAGCATTCCACATGGGGTTCCTCCTGAGAGGGGTATAGAGCATGTTGTCTAGCTATAGGAGGGGGCTAAACTAGTCATCATCACCCCCTACCACCATCCTAAAAAGCATAAGGATGAGATAGAGAAGTCGATAAAGGAGCTATTGGAGATGGGGCATATTAGGCCAAACAAAAGCCCCTTTGCTTTAGCGGTTGTTTTGGTGAAGGATGGGACAATGCGTATGTGCATTGATTATAGAGCTCTCAATAAGAAGACAATTAAGAATAGGTACCCCATCCCTAGGATTGATGATTTGATTGATGAGTTGCATGGAGCACGGTATTTCTCTAAGATAGACTTACGTTCAGGATACCATCAGATCAGAATGCGAATGGAGGACATAGAAAAAACTGCCTTCAAGTGTCACTATGGGCACTTTGAGTTTTTGGTTATGACATTTGGGCTAACCAACGCTCTAGCTACCTTCCAGAGTTGTATGAATCAGGTGTTTAGAGGGTAGCTTTGAAGATTTGTATTGATATTCTTTGATGATACCCTGGTATTCAGTAGGACTTGGGAGGAGCACCTACAACAATTAGAGGAGGTGCTAGTTGTTTTGGAGAAGGAATCACTATATGTCAAGGAATCAAAGTGTGATTTTGGCATGACAAAGTCGCTCTACCTTGGCCATATTATTAGTGCTGATGGAGTTAGGGTGGATCCAGGAAAGATTAAGGCGATTGTTGATTGGCCTACTCCAACAAGCCTTACACAACTCAAAGGGTTTTTTGGGTTATGTAGGTTCTATAGGAGATTTGTGCAAGGTTTTTCACAGATTACAACACCATTAACAGATCTCACCAAGAAGGGATCTTTTGTATGGACAAAGGCAACACAACAATGTTTTGAACATTTCATGCAGGTGATGTCTTCATGTCCAGTTCTAGCTCTACCCAACTTCACGAAGCCTTTTGAGCTTCATTGTGATGCATCGGGTCATGGGATTGGAGCAGTATTGATGTAGAAGCATCCCATTGATTTTGAGAGTAGGAAGCTCCAAGGGGTGGAGAGGAGCTATTCTATTTATGATCGGGAGATGTTGGCCATCATGCATGCCTTGGCCAAATTTTGATCCTACTTGGTTGGAGGGAAGTTTTTGATCAAGATGGATCACAACAGCATAAAGTATTTCATGGGCTAGTGAGACTTGAATGACAGACAGTAGAAGTGGGTCACTAAATTGTAGGCTTATGACTTTAACATTGAGTTTGTCAAAGGGAAGAAGAATGTAGTCACTGATGCCTTATCCAGAAGACCTCACATTTGTGCTCTTGCAGAGATTTCAGGAGATTGGAGGGATAAGATTATAGCAGAATATGCCATAGATGCTTGGGCTTCTAGATTGATTTTAGGCACTATATAGGATGATTGCTATGAGGTGATAGATGGGTTGATCATATTTCAGGACATGATTTATTTGATTCCGTCATCACATTTAAGAGAGATGATACTGAGGGCATTTCATGATGCACCTATGGCTGGGCATCTGGGGGTCTTCAATACCTACAAGTAGATTCGAGAGAAGTTCTCATGGAAAGGGCTCAAGGATGATGTTCAGAGGTATGTCAGGGAGTGTGTAGTTTGTCAGTAGAATAAGGAAGAGCACACATTTTTTGCTGGTTTACTATAGCCCTTACCCATTCTAGATAGGAAATGGGAAAGCATTTCTATGGACTTCATCACTGGCCTACCACGAGTGCAGGGAAGAGATTGCATTTATGTGGTGGTAGATAGATTGATGAAGTTTGCTCACTTCTTTGCTATCCCTTCTTACACAGCAGCTCAGGTGGCAGATTTGTTCTTCAGGGAGGTTTTCAGGTTGCATGGGTTACTGAGATTTATTATTAGTGACAAGGATAGCAAGTTCATGAGTGCCTTTTAGTAGGAGTTGTTAAGGGTGTGTGGTACAGATCTTACACTTAGTACAAACTACCATCCTCAGACAGATGGGCAGACGGAGATAGTAAATAAATGGGTGGAAGGTTATTTTCGAAACTATGTGACTGCGCATCAGAGAGCCTGGGTTAAGTGGTTACACATGGGGGAGTATTGTTACAATACCACGTATCACATGACCATCAGAATGACTCCATTTATGGCATTGTATGGGTATGAAGCACCAAGCTTCATGGATATGGCTTTGGGGGACATCAGAGTGCCCAAAGCCAAAGACCTATTGTAGGATAGTTAAGATATCCTGAGAGCACTCAAGGAGAATATACAACAGGCTCAAAATCAGCAGAAGTTGTATGCTGATCAGCATAGGGTAGAACGCAGTTTCGAGGTGGGGGACATGGTGTATTTGAGGCTACAGCCATATAGGCAATCATCGCTCAAGAAGAGCAGAGCAGGGAAGCTGAAGCCTAGACTTTATGGTCCCTAAAGGGTGATTCGCAGAGTGGGCAAAGTTGCCTATGAGATTGAGCTCCCAGAGGGCAATCGGGTGCACAATGTATTTCATGTGTCTAGGCTTAAGAAAGCCATTGGTCAGAGTGTAGTGCCTTCTACAAATTTACCTTCTTTAGATGAGGAGGGGAAGCTCGTGTTAGTACTTGAGGCTATTCTGGACACGAGAGAGAGGAAACTCAGAAACATGATAGTGAAGGAGTATTTGGTCAGATGGAGAGACCTGTCAGAGGAGGATGCTACATGGGAGAGTGAGCAGGTTATATTCAGCAGGCTAGGCTGAGATTGCTTGAGGACAAGCAATTTCAAGGGGGGCAGTCTGTAATGTCCCCACTTTAGTAGTTGACCAAATGTATGTGCATTAGCTTAGTTCTACATGGTACCGAGGGCTAACGAAGAGTTTAAAGGGATCCTAGAGTGTTTTGGTCTAGTCATTTCCAGTTTGGGCCAAAATGGAGTTGACTTACTCAATTTCAGGGATACTATTTTTAGTAAGTTAGCATGACACAGTGGATGCCAATTTTGATGATTGGATTTGATACTCCTCGATGAGAGCTTTCCGGCGAACTATCACTTGCGCTATTTGGAGTCTGATTGCTATTATATTTTAATCCCTGAAGTGTTATAAAAGTAACATTTAACTTAATTGCAAGATATTAAAGTGTTACTTTAAATATTTACTTTATGGGGATGGTACCCAAGGGAGACATAAGTAATATTTTAATATATAAAATGTTGCACATCTTTTATCCCACATTGCTCATGAGAGTTGAGTCGCCCCCTTGGAGAAAGAATAAAATGAAGTGTTTGTGGCTTCATTAGGCATGTTGGATAAGAAGAAAAAATTGATGCACTTGCAGTTTGCAGGTTATTTTGGGCATTTGAGAATGTCCTTCTCATCTATAGCACTCTAGACATCAATCCTTGAGATTGGTCTTTGGAGTCTGTGCTTTCAGCCTCATGCAGCTGTGCCACTATAGCAGCCGCACACTATAGCAACCGTGCCACTGTAGCAGCCACATCACTGTAGTAGTCATGTCACTATAGCAGCCCAACACTGTAGCAGCCACATCACTATAGAATCTCGTAGCAGCCACTATTTGCAGTAAGAGTCAGGAGAATCAAGTCTGTAGAGTTTGTAGAACTAGCGTGCAGAGTCCGTAGAAACCAACGTGCAGAGTCCATAGAACTAGCCTGCAGAGTCCGTAGAACCAGCTTGTAGAGTCCGTAGAAACCAGCCTGCAGAGTCCATAGAACTAGCCTACAGAGTTCGTAGAATCTAGCCTGCAAAGTCCGTAGAAACTAGCCTGCATAGTTCGTAGAAGTGTGCCTGCAGAGTCCGTAGAAACAAGCCTGCAGAGTCCGTAGAAACAAGCCTGCAGAGTCCGTAGTTCTGTTGTACGGAGAAAAAAATGATCGCACCTTCAGTACTCGCTGGGGATATTCACTTGAAACAATGTTCATTCTATTATTGGAGTATTTAGTGAGTTATCGCGTGGCCGACATCATACTTGTTTACTCATTTTGCAATCAATATAAATACAGTCTATTGGTTATTTTAGTTGCGTGTCTATGCTTTCAATTCTATATTTATGTTACATGCATAAGACCTTGAAAAACACAAAAAAAAAATACAAGCAAACCACTGTCCTAACGAGGCCTTTAAAAGACAAAGAATGATAAACAACTTCACACACATCAGTTGACTCAACACACTGTCCTAAGGCTTTCTTCCTATATTGGGAAGGAATCTCCAAAAGTTTGGCAAGAATTTTGAGAAACGACATCAAGCAGATTTTCTACCTCTTATTGTATGGAGTTATTTATATTAGGAGATCCAATTTGTGATCCCATTTATTCATTTTGATGGTAGGCCACAAAGTGTGGCTTGAAACACCAATTTAAAAAATCTCGTACAATTTTTTTTGTAAAGCACTTTATTTTAATCTATAAAATATTATTGTTATGTAAAGCACTTTCCTTTAATTTATAAAATATTATTGTAACTATTGAATAGGTATGTAAAGTGTATAAGTTACTACACACATTGTGGACATTCAATATTATTTAATTTAATATTAATAATTATTAATATTAAAAATTAATTGAAATAAAGTTGTTTAAATTATTAGTAAACATAAATTAAGAGAGGTGAAAATAGAATGACAGATATTACAATTAATAAGTAGTTCTTACACATAGGAGCCTTGCTCATCCTATCAAAAAGTAGTTGAGCCTTATGTCCTCCTCAAGCTTGCATTCACATCCATATAAATCATTTATTGAATGTTCATCTCTAACTATGAATCCCTTCATTTCTGATGTTCTGTGATTGGATTGAAATGCAATTACTACCTAATTAGTGGTTGGATGTAGGAAAAAGAAAAAAAATAAAATTAAAAATGCATGGTGAATAAAGTCTTCTACTCTTCTTAAACTCCAAAGGTGTAGGATATTGAGCAAGCTGTAGTATAGGCTGAAGCCTACATGTTGTCCTCTGATAAGATAACTTAGGACCTCCATTGGTATTGTGGAAGCCACATCTATTATGAACCATGTTGAAATATACCTGCAAAATTTTCACACCATTTATATATCTTAATTACTCTTATGGGTCAGAATTGGGTTAAAATTGACATCGATAGAGAACTTAGAAGAATTCAAATTATAGTCTGCAGCTTAGGGAAAGGAGCAGGTAGATCTCTATTTCATTTTCTTGTTTAAATTTTTATAAGCATTTTCTCGGTCCTACAAGATTTATTGTTCACTTGTAATTGTAATCTACTATGTTTATTGTATTGGACTCCTGTGATCGTTTTTATTTGCCAAATCTTGGTAAGGTTATGGGCTGCCTCTAACATGGTATGGGAAAAACATAAGACCATATTAAAAAAAATGTTATAAATATGATTATGCCCCCTAGTGTACCCCATATCAGTTACACAATAACCCCTCAAATTGCCAAAAGCATTTTCAATTTGTAGTTTAATTGAACTACATATGGCTCACAATCTAAGAACATGAGCAAATGGAATGTGTCATTTTTGTAAAGGGGCCATGCTAATCTTCTTTATGTCATTTTGATTGTATTGGATGCCTCCTTATAGAAAAAGGTTATATAAAGACATCCCATATTTACATATTTTATTTTTATTTTCTATAACTATTTTCCATAAGTACTACTCATTTCTTTTATAACCTTTTATTCATATATTGACAAAAATTAAGGCAAGGGGACTCCCAAATAGAAACACCTACGTTAAATGGGTTAGAAATAGAGTTATAAATATTTATCAGAGCAACGCTGAATCACTCTTTACATATTCTCAGCAGTTACCATTACACCACAACACTTTGGACTAGAGCCCTATAATCTAATAACTTTGATGGTTTTTAATATGTTGTTAAAAAGAGAATTTGTTTTTAGATAGCTTGGCATACCTCTTGGCAATTTGCTTTGATTGTCTATCAATATGTGTGTTCTATCATCTATGCAAGCCACAAAGAAGGTCAAAATGATATCAATGGCAAAGAATGTGTTAACAATGGTATCAACAACGAGAAGGTTCCCCTCTGGTGTTGCAAATCCTAGCACAAACAGCCACACCCATGCTGAGTATCACACCAAGACAATCAAGAAAGTCTCTCAACATTTGCATTTATGAAATCAGAGGCCACCCACAATTAGCTAGTTGCATGTTACACAACATTTTGAATTCAATAATGACAATGGAACTTTTGAACTTCAATGGCTATTGAAATATTATTTTTCATCTAAGAATTGCAGCAATAACATATCAGTTTTGGGTTTAGAAATATTGTGCTACACTTTCTGAAGCTAAATTAATCAAGGTGCGGTTCCTTTCATTTGTCCACCTATTATTCAAAATGTTGCAACCCTTCTTGTGCCATATTCTTTTTTACTCATCTATAATAATTTATATATTTTTAACAACATCCTCTAACATTGGACCTCTTAGTCATGAGTGGGGGTTTTAAACCTATTCCCAACAATGGTCAAAGCAACTACCAAATTATCCTAGTATGGGTTTTTCATGACATTGAATAGGATGTTGTTGTAGTACCAGAATTTTGCCACAACCACCCCTGCTTCATTATGCAATACTCTCTTCCAAGCCATAATTTCGAATGAAGTTTGTGCCCCAGGGGTATTTGTAGGAGTAAAAAAGCTCTATGAAGGTGAACTTGAATTGCCTCTACTAGGTGAGCCCCATCCTTGATCTACCCTCTGGGCAACAGAAGAGCCAGAGGTTTCTAACTCATCAATATCAACTCTTGCTGCCCCTCTATTCATCACGGGTGCAAGTGCTTTAGCAGTCATTTTTTTCTTCCCTTTCACGCAAATAAGATAGCAACTATTTCTCTTTGAGCCTCAAGTGGTGCCTTTTTGCATCGCCACACATCATTAGCTAGAATTTGTGCTATGTGGTATTTGAAGCGATGGACTCTTGCACTCATCTTAAACACACAATAATTTCATATGATGTTCTTTGGGTCGTCATAACAATGTTTCCATGCTAAGTCTTTAGACTTCTTAGGCCTATGGGAACTAGATGTCATTTTGAAGTTGCTTTAAAGCTTATATTAAAACCTAGTTACAATTCGTTGTTAGAATCTCTGCATGAAAATGGGTATTTAACATACAACATACAATGACAACATAAACTTAATGATAGTAAACATTGTGACACAGTCTGCTAAAATTTGATGTTGAATATTTGAAATCCTACTGAAAGCTTGCTGCTCGAGCCTTGCTGAAAGCTTATTGCTCGTCACTCATGGTTGAAACTTCCAAATGGCTCAAACTTGTCACTCAAGGCCCAAACAACAAGCATTTCAAAGCAAAACCTGTGGTTTATCACTGCAGTTGGATGCTTGAGCTTACACAGGGTTATGAATGATAATCAAACCTGAATACACGATGACAAATGAATAAAAACATATGCAAACCCAAAACTGAAAATTTCAATGAAAAGGATAGCAAATGATACTAGGATAACATTTTTGTCATATTCACACTATAATTAGGTCAAGTTTGAGCAGTGCCCTAAAACCCGCAGTTAATGACGAATAACCACGGTTAGTTACTCACTGCTAACCGTGGGTTTTAGTGCACTACTTAGCCCACGATAAGTTCGGAGGTGAAATATTTCACCAAAAATTTTAGGGTTTCCATGGATATCTGGGGGTTATCCACGGGTTTTAATACATAAAAGTCTTGAAGTGAAGGTATTGCTCTATACTTGGCTTGATACAAAGATTTCTTGTGAAGTTACCATGATTAGTGTTTGTGTTTGTTACAACATGTAATGAAATAAATTATATTTACATCCACAAATGACGATATGGGTTAATATGACTGTAAAAGTACAGCTAGCCTAGAATAGACAAGAAAAACACTAAATGCATCGCCATTTTTTACCAGTAGAACTGAAGATTATTTCACAAAAGTAACAATATTGCAGGTATTGAATAAAGAAATAAAACTAAGGATGTGCCCAATGAATGGGGATACCACTCCTATTTTTATTACTGCAAGGGTGGTCCCATGAAGCATAAACATAGTCCCATGAATCATAAAATAATCTTTACCATAAAAATGCTGACTAGTGATTTTTCAGTAGGAGACTTTGAAGAGCACCTGGAAGTTCACACCACCATTTAAGATTTTTTAGGGAGATTTATTGCCAAATGGAAGCTAATGTGTAGTAATTTTTTTCTCAAAAATTATATACTGATAGCTTTAAATGCTGAATACTAAATAATTACATCAGAGATGGAAAACATCCATATTTTATGGAGCTATATGATTGCAAATAGCTAAGACAATTCCAGCAGGCTAATAATTGTGGGGATGGAAAACATTCATATTTCATGGAACCATTTGATTGCAAATAGCTAAGAAAATTCTAGCAGCCCCACAAAAAAGAGAGAAAATACAAAAAGAAATAATTGAAACCATTCAATAGTGTGTGTTTTTTTTTTAATGTGGGTTCGGTAGAGTCAGAGGTTTTGAAAACTTCTTGCAAACTTTGCCCTTGGCAAGAAATAATCCGTAGTGGGATTTTTCTGAGCCAAGGAGTTTCACTAGTGAATGCACAAACAATGTCAACATAAGCATAATTAATGCTATTGAACTTCTTATTTTTTGAATTCTTTCTTTTTCTCTTGCAATTGTAGAAATGACAAGTCTTAGGTGTGTTTTGTCATTTTATAGCACACCTCCCAAAACTAATACTAAGTTATTATCACGAGATCCCAAATCTACAAGAGATCTAACAATATTAGTATTCAAAATTTTCGAAGTAATTGGCATGGAAAACCCAATGGGTATCTAATGACAGCCTGTTTTTCACTGCCCCTGCCTTCGAAAACACATATTAATGAAGGCATGAATGATCACAATTTTCGCAATAGATCCCTAGAGAATACATCCATATAATCTAAGCATATACATATACGAAAGCAAAATGAAATTCTTAATTATGTTAATAGGTGTAAACTATATTGATAGATAAGGGGATTGGAGGAGCGAGTGTTATTTTGTGTTGAATGAGTATATTAAAAAAATGCAAGACCTCAAAGTTTTATTTCTTGTTTGGAGAAAATGATTAAAAATTTGGAGTATCTTTGGCTTACAATGGAGCTTGAAGCTCATTAATTTTTTTCTAGAAAGGTTTTTTTTGAACTCAACGTAGTGGTGCAGCTAGATTGAGGCCATTTGTCACCAGTCACTGGAAAATTTGCAGTTGCAGAGAAGTTGGAGTCATTAATCAATGTGGAAACCGTCAATAAAGAAATATGTGTAACAAATCGAAAATAGGCACCTCAAGATTAATAGATCTCCATATTTTCCAGATAAATATATTTAAGATATCTGAACTATTATTGCTAGATGTAAAATAATTGCTTTTAGATCAATTGTTTTGATGATGGGTCACTAAGTGGCAGGGAATTTGGATTTAAAAAATTGTAACATTTTTTATCCCAAAAAAAAAAGTAAAAATTAATGGGTTGCAATACCCACAATCATTATTTTTGCAATGAGTACATTGGATTAAAGCAAACAAAGACTATAACACAAAACAATTTACTTCTAATTGTGTAAATGTAAATCCACATCAAAACACCAAACCTAGGTGCTTAAGCCATAAGAGATAGAATGCAAAAGCCAAGATATGAAGCCATTCAATCCATTCCAACAATGAATACACAAACATATACCACAATAACATCAACAAAAAACAACACGTATCTTAACAAAAATACCATGTATTCTCCTCTTCATCAAGAAAATGAAGTTTGGTCACTCTACACTTCATATAAAAGCAGTTTCATTAGTTTCTAAGTAGTTTATCCAGAAAAACTTATAACCTGTAACTGTTGTTACTGTTCATACTTGTAACAAGGAGCATGTGGAGAAACGATATATTCCCTAGTCTACCCATTAAAATTCCATCTAGAGCCCAAAGGTGGCAACATATTTGGATTTGAGAAATAGTCAAAGCTCTCCTCCTCATCTGAACCATCTTCATACCAGCTCATGGTCTTGCAAGAATAAATGTTTAGGCAATTATTTTTCAAGGCCATATTTTCAGAGGAATATATTGATCAATATATAGTCTGCATGAACATATAACGAGCACAAATACAAAGGAGGATTGGATATTATTAACATAGCACAACAAGGAGTGGGAAGTCCCTGTTTAAATTATACTAAGTACGGCTTAAAAGTTTTTAAGGATGGCAGATCATACCCGAAAAAAATAAAACTATAAAACAATTGACTTTAAAGTTACATTTAACATAGTAATGATAATTATTTGCATAAAGCAGACAAGCACAAACAATTTTGACTTATTTGGCCTTAGAACGTTACAATCATATACTGTGGCAATTATCTACTTTTGAACCGAAATGCTCTCTGTGATGTGAGGAGGTTATTAAATAGAGTGAACTATTTCTTAGGATAACAAAATGGTGGCTACCATGGTGGTGGTTCAGGGCATTTTTTTTTTATGCTTCATAACCATGCTATAATGATTAGTTTTTGTATTTGTTTTGATTTTGAGTATGTGGGGTTTAATTCAAAAGTACACCAGAAGAATATTTAGTTTTTTTAATTGTCCTTATTATATCGGATATCTTAAGGGATTTTATTTTTTTGAATTTTTTTCAATAATGGTGTAACACCATCATTCTTATCAATTGAGTCACAACTCTGTCAACTAAACTCAGTCCATCAATTTGTTTGATTCTCTTAAAATAAAACTTGTAAAAACTAGGCCATCAACAACTATTTTTATGATACATGCATTTAAATGTAAAAGTAGTAAAGCGGCAATCTAAGTAATTCTATTGCCTTGTAATAAACAAGCAAAATGACACATATGAACCATGTCACTTGTTTATTGTTGGTGTATCTTCTAAGAAAATTTTGAATTTGAACCATGTTAATTATCATAAGCAAAGTTCCAAAAATTAATGGTGAATTATATTTTAAATATCTATTTAACCATGTGTAATCCTTTTACTGGAGAGATAATCCAAACTAACAATTTTGTGTTTTTAATTATAAAGTACATGTCTATTTTTTAACTCATTTTTTAAGGTTCACTTCATTGTCTTATATCAAATTTTTAATATTAAATTAAATTATAAATATGTAAAATTATGTAAACATTTTTATGTAACAAATTATTTAAATAAATAATTGCCCTCTTCATTGCAAAACATATATAGATAAAGATACATATTATCTTTTTTTATTAAGATAATTAAGTCTAAGGACCCTAGCCCTATAATGCTGTGTACCTAAACCTACACACCTAGACAACCTTGGTATAAATACATTATTTTATTGGGACTTAAGAATATTAAAACATATTATGTTGCATGGAAATGACAAGAACATCATTTTCTGATCATACATTATGATATAGTTGGCATTGGGCAATTAGGTATTTGCCACCCTTAGGATGTATTGTAGAAGTCTCCCTGTCAGCTCATCCTCAACAACCCTATCACAAATACAAACTATGCTCATGCCCAATCTTTAATGAAGAGGAGGAACATATGGGGTGCAAAATCCCTTTCCTACCATAATTAGCTTCATCTTTCGCTTATATCCTTTTAAGTTGGACACAATGCAAAATAAGATAGACTAGTCTTCAAGATTTTTAAATTCATTAGGCCATCTAGATGAATAAATTCATCACTTTATTTATTTTTTAAATTAAAAAAGGGGTAAAAACTTTATTAATCATGAGAAACCAGGAAAAAATACAAACAAAGGCCGAAGCCCAGACGAAAGCACCACATTTCTACGAGGACAGCCAAAGCCAGTCATGTCACCGTGCCGCCCATGTCCTCTCTTAAAATTCTATCCAGTCTCTGTCTTACCATCTCAGGCAAATTTTCCCACATCACCACATCACGGCCAGCCATCACCTCGGAGGCCCACTTGGCCAAAAAATCAGCGGCCTCGTTTTGCTCCCTCGAAATATGGACAAAACTCACCGAATCCATGAGAGAGCTAATCTGTAAAACCTGATGAACAACCACAGACAGCTGCCAGCTGACATTCGTAAGTCTCCTCTCCATGATCATGTCAATCAATATCTATGATTCAGCCTCACAAATCACCCTACACCATCCAAGCTCATATGATTTCCTCAGGGCATATAAAAGCACCAATCCCTCCATCCTGTTGACCGTCTGTTCTCCTATGTAGGCCGATAGGAAGAACACAACTGATCCCAAAGTATCACGTCTAATGCCACCAATCCCAGTTGGACCTGGGTTGCCCCTTGATGAGCCATCAGTGTTTATTTTCAAAAAAAATTCCCGGGGGGGGCGACCATCTTCCATCCCTCTGGATCCACTTCTTGCCCACAACATTTCTTCTCACCCATGCTGAGGTAGGTGCAATCTCCTGCAATCCCACCCTGTCGATCACCTCAGCATCCCCCTTAATCATGGGAAGCGCTATCTCACTCTTGGCTTTAATTGTTTCTTGAAGCATTCTCCGAATTTGGCCCCACACCTGCTGCACCCCCAGCTTAACATCAGCTAAAATTCTCCGATTCCAATTCATCACTTTATTTTAATTATGAATCTTGGTCTCAATTTATTCCAATCTCACCCCATTTCACATGCAAAAATGGAGGATGTTGTGAAATAAAGTCTGACTTATCTATGTAGCGCTATATTTTGGCTATTAAGAATTGAGATGAATTAACTAGGTTGCATACAATTTGGCCAAAATTGAGATGGCCATTCACTACTACGTAGGAGGGTCATTTGAGATGATAATTTGAGACAATATTTAGACTTTTGTCTCTAATTATTTTGTTTTCTTAATTTTTTTTGTTAAATTTTTTATTTATTTATTTTAGAAACAAAAATTATGGCTTTTATTTTCGGTGGTGAAAACATGATTTGCGCTCTTTTTTCAAGGGAGAGAATAATCACAAAGGGTTTACTAATTGTTAATTGCAGTTCCAAAAATCATGCAACCATCCTGAGAGCATTTTTGGGTTTACTAATTGGTAATAGTAGTTCCAAAAATCAGACTCCCATGTTCAAAAAATCCAATATCAAGGGCTTAATTCATAGGAGAGAGAATATACGACTGAAGGATCAAGAAAGGTACCAGCTGGAAAGAGATCCGTTCCATTTTTAAAAAAACTGCATTCAATAAATCTAACGAGGGTTGAAGATTCGAGTCATAGGGAATTGATTTTGTCTAGTAATTATTTTATTGAATTTTAGAAACCCTAGAAATTCATTTTATTTTATTTTGCAAAATGTATTAGCCTCCGACTTGAATATCACATGGAAACTTCCATCAATTTTACAGGGAATTAAGTAGCATGTTACGATAATCACCATAGAAAGTCAAAACCTTTCATTTAATTTTTCCAGAGAACTGCAAAATCAATTTCAGATCTGAAGTGTGAATTTTCAAGATTAACAAGTTGCGGGATAAATTCAGCCACTGATAGAGAAATTGAATGAAAATTTGAGGGCAGATACTTCCCATTTTTTGTCCAATCAAGAGGAATTTGTGAAAAAATAATTTTCCGCTAAGTGCCATTGTTAATTGTGGTAAGTGATCCATTCAATCTCGCTCCTTTGAAACCTTTGATTGCAAAATAAATGAAGTTTTACATTACAACGATTGCGGAAGGAATTTTATGATTTGTTTCAGTTGTAGAGTAGGAAACACACTTAAATTTCACAATAAAAATCTAAAAGAATTAGAAAATCATAGAGCCGATCGTGCTAATAGGTTTATATTTTTCTTTTGGTGTTTATTTTGTGTGGCGGGATTCGAATCCTTGTCCTCGAAGTGGCCTGGGCTGTGTAACCATTACCCCTTTTCCCCAAAGTGGCCGTCCTTTAAGCCGAAATTGCTGTGTGAGATTTATGAAAATACATCTAATTCTTGTATTATCTTGGGAATTACGCATCGTACTGTGGTTATGTCTTACATGAAATAATATCAGGGCATTTTTATGGCTACCAATGCGGCTACCAATTTAGGGATTTGGGTAAGGGTTTTCTCATTCTATGGTTAATTGTTTGATTAACCTGCAAATATAGAATTCATGCTTTTGGTCACTTGATTTTAATGGCAATAATGAATTGTTCCTCATCAGATGGAATCTAGTTTTCCCCTCAAAACATAGGTCATATGAAAACCCTTGTGTGACTTAGTCTCCCTTACCTTGCCCATGGATTTAATAGCCTTGATATGCTGCACAACATTGGATCAATTTTGATAGTCATCACTCATATCTTGAACAGGGCAAAAAAATGTATGTATTGGTCCCAGATTTTGATGCTTTGGTGATTCATGTTAAGAATAGGGGATCTCTTTTTACTTCATGATAACTATTAATTTGAGTGGTTAGGTATCGATCCTTCTTTAGTTATATTTTATACCAAAAGAACTAGCAAAGGCAATGGATTCTCTACTCCATGTTAATCTCTAACATGTTAATAATTCTGCTAGGATATAGATTAATAATCCCCACTTCATTGGACCCTAGTCTTTGTTTTCTAATTCTATCTTATTTGGATCATTGTTATTAACTATAGCACGATGTATTCTTAGCACCTATGGCCTATGTGACTATTTATTGATTTCTTCTAAACTCCTTGATTAACCTGGCACAACTCTAGTAGCTGCAAGATGAAAGAACTAAATGAACAGTGGTGGTTTAACATGGAAAAACAATTCTTTTAAAATAACTGCCCCTGTGCCAATACCTATACCCTCACATCTCTAGGTAACTATGGAATTTAAAATTTAAGGAAAATGTGAAGTAACTAACCATACAAATATAAACACATAAAAATTCTAGGATTATCATGGTACATTGTATCAAATGCATACAATAATTCAATTTATTTAAGCTAATTCATGAACAATAGATATATTGGCCTAAGAAACTACATGGGTTTCAATAATGTAAACATGAACATGCAGATTGTGATTGAAGAATTTGTTCATAGACAAGACTTTCATAGTTTGATCATTCCCAGCGATGTTTTCGAGAATAATGCAAGATTTTGACTGCATATTTGGTATAGAAATATGTTCTCTGCTTTATTGAAACAATTTGGGAATAATGCAAGACTTTGGCTAAATATTTGGTATAGAAATATGTTCTCTACTTTATTGAAACAATCAGAAGAAATGGATATTGCCAAAGTTCCTGTAATTAACCATTGTACAAAAAAGTTGTTTGTGGCGAACTTTGATAAAATCTATGTGTGTAGGGGGATCCTTTTTATTAAAATGAACACATAGATTGCTTGGTCTGGCATATGTCATAGACTCTTTCATCGCTTTATCTATACTCCTTTTTGGCCTTGTGAATTCATTTGTGATTTTTGACATACAGAGTTTGGATCTCGAGGCAGAGAATAGCTGTGCGAAAGAGATTGGTGTTTGTCTTGGGTTGGGAAGATATGCATTCTACTGGATACCAAGGATCAATCGAGGTAAAAAATGGTTAGTTCAATAATGTATTATATGTACCACATAACTACAAATCTGCTTTCCATTTATCAATGGAAGCTGTTGCTTGCAGTAAATACACAGGGGCTATGACCATCATCCTCTTGTGGACTGTAATTTTTGCTAATGCTCAACCAAGTGCTGTATTTATTTCTTATTTTATAAATAACTTTGGTTTCTTTGTCAGTAGACTCTGAGGGACAAATAAATTTGATTTATCTGATCAGGATTTCAGAGTATTGACTGCAGTGGAGGAGGAAATCGTACTGATAATGTATTGAATATTTCATGGGTTACTGATGATTATTTCATAGACCTTGGCCATAAAGCAGTATCATACTATGAGGATGACAACTCTGACGAATTTTACCTCAAAATCCTATGGGTGTTCCCCAAGCCACTTAATAAGTCTTGCTATGAGTTGCCCCTCGAACCGAATCTTCCCCACCTTTTGAGAGTGCCATTTCTTGACGTTAATTCGATTGAATCTCAAGGCTTTAATTACTCTATTGAGGCACCATCGGTATGTTCTACATGGAAAAGGTGACATTCGATGACGACGACCCACTGGTAGTGAAAGAGAAGATTCTGGTCAGTCGAAGCAAAAAGGTGCATATTTGTTTGATCCGAACCTCAAAATGCTATGATCCATTTATATCCGCTATCGAGTTGAGAAAAATTGAACAAGAAATGTATAATATGACTCACCCAAGTACCATGTTGGATTTGATAGGAAGATATGATTTTGAAAGTGAATACAGGAGTATGTAAACTTTCTCACATTTTTCAGCAATCTTGAAATTCTTATACTTTCATAATTGTTTTATATCTTTTAACGGTTTCATAATTAAATGTTTAGGTCTCCTAAAGACCCATTCGACTGCCTGTGGGAACCTTGGGTTATTGACGGAACAAAGATCTTAACTTCTAAGCAGAACATTTCGGTAACCAACACCCAAAACCGTGCTCCACTTAATGTGATGCAAACAGCCGTTGTCAGTGAAATGACGGACAACATATATTTTAACCTCGGAGCACCCACGACCAACATATCTATAGTGCTATTGTATTTTGCAGAGCTTAATCAGTTGGTGACCAGATGCTTTTTCATTGGTATAAACGCCATTCGAGTTGAAAAAAATAATCTTTAGGACTTCTGAGGCTTGCAACATTTGGGGTTATGTATACAAATGAAAATGGGACTAGACACAATGCTTTTATGACAAGGAGGATAGGAAGTGAGATAATAATCTCAGCAGGTGCTCTTGGAAGCCCACAGTAGCTAATGCTGAGCAGAGTTGGACCAACAGATCATTTGGCATCCTTCGAAATCCCAGTGATGGTGAATCTGCCTGTAGAGGGAGAAGGCATGGCAGAGAATCCAATGAATTCAATAAATGTTCCATCCCCGACCCTAGTGGAGGCTTCTCTCATATAAATTATGGGTATCACAAAAGTGGGAAGTTACATTAAGGCTGTTAGTATAGACTATACTTCCTCCACTTATGGAATGATGTCTCCTGAGGTATGTGTATACATGTTTATGGACTTATTGAATCAACCTTTACTTTATCTGTAATTCTCTGGTTTATCCCACAAACCTCTAGGTGGTCTCCTCGATTATTATAAAGTAAGTTACATTAAAGCTTTTAACAAAATCTCTCCAATCTTTTGTATCATTCAAATTAAATCTCATGTGACTCATGTAACCACTGGATTGATATTATGTTTATAAAATCTCATTCATTAAATCCAAATCCTCCTGCCAAGCTTCTCTTGCATGTTCTAATTGTGTACTATGTAGTTATTTGATTTGTCAGATAAATATAACTCTTTAATACTCTATGTTTTTCCATCCTCTTTTCTTCAATGGCAATTATTACATGATATAAAAGCGTTCTGAAACAAGGAGCTGGCAATGCCTATTGTAATCAATATGGCTAGCATAATCGAGGTAGCAAAAAATGTCAGTGACAATAATATATATAGGAGTATAAAAACTACTCAGGAGTCCTATGGAAGTTCCTCTATAAATGTTAAAGCAAAAACAAAACCAAACTAAGCTTATCCATAAGGGCTATAACCTAAACGTTAGAAACATTAATGCTAGGGGTAAAATTTAGATGTCTCAGGCTTATGAAAATGCCCAATAAACCATAACCAAACTCTTAACAACCATAGAGATTATGAAAATGCCCAATAAACCATAACCAAACTCTTAACAACCATAGAGATTGTTAAGCTTTAACCAGAACTGTAGAGAATATTTTTGGCCTATGACAGTGCTCAACATGAATGAACCGTAACCAAATTAAGCATTAATGAGAAAGATCAAAAACTAGAAATAAGAGAACTAAGACCATGGTGGGGTAATACTTAATTTATGGTCATTCCCATGAAACACTGGATAAGGAATCACAGTTTCAAGTGATCTCACAATAAAATAAGATGTTTTGTAAAAGAACCAATATACGGGAGAATCATTGCCTCCAATACCTCAACAGCCTCTTCTATTATAACTATTTCTACTCTCAGGCCCTGTAGAATATCATAACTCTTGGCATATGTAGTAGTTGTCATTCCTGTTATATTGCATTTTCTTAAATATGGAGACATCTTAATATCTATTTGGGAATTTAACTACATACATCTTTATTAGCGTTTGTTAAGCCCTAAAATTCTTCTTTGGCTTTTTCTTGAATTTGATCCAACCAGTACTGAAGAAGCCTCTTTCTTGATTGTTTAGGTAAAATCCACATATTGTTAGAACCTAAAATTTCATCCAAGGACACATCAGTGGTAAATTCATATGAATGAATAGATGCCTCATCAATCGCAATATGGTTGTTTTATTCATTCCACCTTTTAACCAGTTTAAAATATTGATGTTTTACAACTTAACAGGGATGTTGAGTTCTTGTATTGTTTCAATTTGAATTTCACAATGATTCAGGAAACTTTCATCTTATACTTGATTGAGATAGAATCAAACTTATTTTATGTTTTTGTTGTGGTGGATTTATTCTATATAGGGCTCTAAATTTCTTGTTTCTTGTAATAATTTTTTTCAATAGATGAGTCTAAAATAACGCTGGTGCTATATATACAACCGATTATATGTTGTTTGTCTTAAGTTTTTCCAATATACGAGTCTAAAATAACACGTTAGTGCTAGATATATAGGGCCAATCGAGGAGGGAAGTTGGGATTGGTCTAGTGAGTTTGTCTTCCCAAATGTAGATAGTATTTAGCTTATTAAGTTACCCAATTTGGGAGGAATGGGGCCTGTGAAATTATTTGTTAATAAGTGCAAGTGAGTCAACACTAAGAGGTTTCCTATAGAGGAGGGTATGGTGCCTGACAAGTTATTTGTAAAAAGGGAGAGCCTCTGTAATTCAGTGAGCATGCCTATGTCAGTAGGGATGGGGCCTATGAGATTATGATTGAGCGTGTTTGTTTTCCAGTTGCATGAAATAGTGTGTAAACTCATGGGCTATGTGGTCTAGGATTGTTCTTCAATGAAAACCCTAACCATGATTGCATCACTTAATCCAGTTCCTTTAGTGTTTACATAAGCATACTCTATTTAACAACTTGGGTAAGTGTGCATTCTTTCAAACCAAGGTTTAGTAACCAGGGCATATCATCTTGTGCAAGAGCATCTCAATAGATACCTTGATGATTCAAGCTATGGGGTAGCAACCTACGGCCACCAATGTCACTAATGTGAGGAGTTTCATGTGTTTATTTGGGTACTATCACAGGTTTGTGAAAGGATTTTCATGTATAGTGAACTCCATTATTTCTATTTAGAGGAATGGAAGAAATTTGAATGAATAAAAAAGTGGAGAGAGCCTTCCAAACACTTATATAGCGTTCCATGCCCTTCTTCGACTTATCACCTTCCAATCAGTAATTACTAATACTCACAACAATGTCCTTTATAGATTCTTGTTTTTTTCTTGTAACCAGTGATAATGTCTGTTATCAGAGATGCTAATTGCCATACAAGAACCAGTGGCTGGACTCCAGATTCAATTATTTATCTAATGGATCTCACAGTGCCCAAAGTTTCAGCTGATAAAATGAGGCCAAGTAAAGATACTGATATTTCATCAGGCACTAGACCTACCTATGATTTGAAATCAAGAGTGGTCTTCAAATAATGAATTATTTTTGAAATTTTCAAAACTAATTATTTTAATATTTGAAAGGTACTATGATAACAGATAAGCAATTTTAATTGGAAAAAATATATGTTAGTTGTGTCCTAATCACTTGCATTTGCAATGATTTTTCACACAAGTAGAGTGAATACTCACAATTTGGTTAACCATTGATTTAGTTACATTTATCCCAAGAAGGCTCAATTCAACCAGTGTGATCTCAACATTCCTTAAGGATCCATCTACGTTTGCAGTGATCAAGTGCAAAGCATCCTCTTCAATGTCAACACTCTCTGCAGCTGCAATCATCTCAAGTTTGGCATAAATATCTGCATCTCTTAGCTTCAGGTAATGAAACTTTTGACATCTAGATAGTGCAATCCTTGGTAACTTTGATGCATTTGTTGTGATCATAATAAACACTGCAGAACTAGACATTTCTTCTAATCTATTCAACATTACAGTGCAAGCTTTTGGTGTCAATATGCAAATACAATGTAGAATCATGACTCTATTTTGAAGATGCTCTTTGTATCCTTGTTTAGTGAATAGTGGGTAAATAAATACAAGTAACAATGGTTTATAGTAGTATTAATTAAGGTTTGATCATTTAATGTCATTCTGACTCTAAGCTGTTACCTGTGGCTGTAGATAGAGAATATTTATAGTGGAATAAAAACCTCTAAGATGTAGATAGAGAGTAATATAGTGGAACTACGTCCTTAACTTATGTGACATATGCCATTTTGTTTGTAAGCAATAGTATTTAGACAAAACTATATGCTCAACTTATGCAGGATTGTGCCATTCTGTTTGTGAACAACAGTACTGGCAAGTTTTTTTAGTACCGGTAGTGCCTTGTAAACCAATTCTTCCTCAATGCTGTTATACATGACCATTGGCAATGAAGAGCATTGTTTTAGTGTTGATATAGCGCCCCTATTCTTGGTGGCTTTAAGTCAGAACTTAACTTGTAATCTTGCTGATTTTGCAATTGACACAAGGCTGTAACTTTCCTACATTATTTTATTTTGGGTAAAACTTATGTCCTCTTACATTAAACTAATTCATAACAACCAGATATTTATAGCAGCCACCATTTTTAGACAGCCCTTGAGATTAGAACCTCTGGCTTTAGAGATGAAACTGATGTTGCAAGGAGAGATGGACTAGCTACTACGTGTTAGTGATTATGTTGTCGAGCTAATCCTATCTTAAAGGATTCCCCAGATGGTAGTATTTTATATGTGGTGTCTTAATCACTTTACTATGTGTTTAAATGGGCGTTCCAATTTGATGTTCAGGTTTGAATTTGACATGTCTATTTAAAGTGCAAGTAGTGCTTACAAATGAGTGAATATTAATGTTGTTTTTAATGTCACAGGGTATGGTAAGCAAGCGTGTCTTTATATCAATCTTCCAACCTTGTGTAAACTTGATGCAATGATCCTTGTATGGTTTATCACCTCCTTCACTTACATTCTTCATTCGCGATAGTTTCCACCATTATGAATGTCATTGTTTGAACCATGTATGTTATTTTTTTTGCAGGGAGCTTTAGAAAGTTTCAACGATACCCAATCAATGTATGGGAATACTTATTCTTGGTAATACTTATAAACATGGATTCTAGATTTATCTATATCTTTCAATATCCTTTTAATTCATAATGCTAAGATGTTCGTTCATTCAGTGTATGTATGCATATATGCAGGGGAATGATGGAATACAAACACGGAGAAAGTGATCAGTCAGGGTCTTCAAAATGGAGGAGGATCCAACGTCTCAAATTGCTACTCTTTTAATGGATATCCTAGGCCTCTTTGCTATTGCTCAAACACAAATTGTAGGATGCCTATTATTGTTTGAATAATAATAAAAAAATTAGTTAACATAACTCTACAAAGCAAAATAATGCTTTATTTTTGTTTGACTTTCTGAGTGAGAATTCAGTGTGTGTCATATTGTGAGTATTTTGGAATCAACGGCGTAAATAATCTCAGGTCTCACATTTCAGGGCTCTATACACATCAAATGAATGTTTTATTTTCTTAAATATGAAGATGCTATTTCATACTCTCAATGCATGGCCATTAAACTTTCTTCCAAGCAGCCTATTCACAAAAAATATATATTTATATCAATCACACTCCAATTGGCATTATTTCATCATTTATTATTTTGATTTCCCATCTCAGCGTTGCCATTAAAAAAGGTTTGCTTGAAAGATCATGTTTGCTTCATTTTTTGGGGATTTTGCTTATTTGCCAAGCTCTTGAGATCATTCATGAAAGATGAGCTCGTCTGATCCTCATTAAACATTAGGATATTGGCAATTAATGACTTTCTATTAGCGCAGGGTACATTCCATTGAATGTTACATTGGTGGAAATTTTACAAAGCTTTGTGATGGCTTATATTTGTACCTGTCAATGAGTTGTACAAACAATTAGCAAACTAAATGCTTACCTTGTAATTAGTTTCAAAAATAGCTTCATCCCAATACGATAAAATGTTGGACTTTGATCTCTTTCATTCTTTGCTAATCCAATTATAAATTAGTAGACAAGTTATATTGGACTATTCAAACTTATGATATCAACATAGCTATAAGAAATATTAGCTTGATATCAATATAACAACTGATTTATTATTAATAAAAAATGATAATACAGGGTAATGCATCACTCTTAAAGACTTGTGAAAACAATTATGTAGAGAGCTTTTATATTAAGGGTTGGATAACACTCAGTGATCCATTATCAAGATTAATGACAAGAATTCTTATTAATCTTGATGATGGATCACAGAGTGTGATCCAAAATGTTGATATAAAAACTATTGACTCCATTTCCAAAAGTCTTCAACACTAATATTATGGACAATAAATTTTCTCTCTAAATAATGCATTGCTAAATGCAAAATGCATATAAACTTAAGCTTTTGCATGTTTTACAGACCTTGAACTCCTAGAATCTGGTTGTTGCTCCCACTAGCCACATTGCTAGCAAGTGGAGGACAATGCAAATGAATAAATAAAAGCAGTTTAAGAACTTCTGGATCATGGGGTTTCTTGAGCTTTAACTATTATCCCTTAGAAATATTCAAATAAGACACAAAATTGAAGAAACTTATAGGGACTATGGCCAGATTGGCATGACATCTAAATGGGTGGAGCTTTATAGTGGCCCAAAAAAATCAGTGAGGATGTGAGTGTCAATCAAAACGAGTTGTACACGTAGAATTCTGGAATGTGTAAAATTTGTAGAACAATAGTGGGGAATAAGGTTTGTTCATTGATTACTACTTTGTCCAAAATTTTAGCGAAATGTACGAGAGATCCAAGCATACAGGGTATGCAAACTATTGGGTCGACATACGCCTCTTAAGTTGTAGAGGAGTTGGATTCTACGTGAATGCCACATGGAGGCAGTATACCGTTTCAATGAGTAATATAGTACGACATGCTTAAGCTTGTTCTTTATTTTTTAACATGCAACCTTATCTTTCTTATTTCTTCTTTTAACTTTGCAAGAATTGAGGAATGTCAGCGAGGGTGAAAGAAGCGATCTTGTTGTTTCTATATTCAATTCTAACCTGCAAATTTTGTTCGGGAAAAGTATTCCCTTGCCTTCTCAAAATGGTCATGGAAACACCATAGGGGTTCCGAATCTAGTGAAACCTCATTTTCTTTATTTATTTTTATTTTGAAGCAGCCATGCTTTTTTCCATCAAATTCTAGCTTGCAAACAACGTTGGGGCAGAATATTCCTTTCCCTTCTCAGTGTTGTCATGGAAAC
This sequence comes from Torreya grandis, assembly GCA_037957365.1. Classification (NCBI taxonomy): domain Eukaryota; kingdom Viridiplantae; phylum Streptophyta; class Pinopsida; order Cupressales; family Taxaceae; genus Torreya; species Torreya grandis. The sequence goes on along the minus strand of JARHVA010000254.1, from coordinate 1,294,244 downwards.
ACCATACGAGATTTGACTCTATTGACAAATGGGGATAATTTTAGCGCCTAGGATAATTTCAAAAAATTGACATATTTAATATGTATAGGAAAATATTAAACGTTGGGAAGAAACTATTCTTCTCAGGGTCTGTAAAAAAAATATTTTATTTCTCATTATTTTAAAATTTTCTACAATATGCAATAGTTAAAAAAGATTCTAGGAATATTTATCCCCATAGATGAAGCAAACATTAAATGTTGATATTTTTGCTAGTCTGAAAATACACGCTTACTTAAAATCAACTCTATTGGGCTACATTAGCGTCCGCGTGGTCAGCGTCACTGATTCCACTAGAATATAAATCTTGCTTTTGACAGTCAGACTATCGACAATTTAATTAGTCCTTACTTAAAGACAACCAAGTGTGGGTACTAAATTTGCTTTCAAATGCAACAAGGTTGCCTTGTTTTCTCTCATTGATCCACAACGACAACAATTTCACCTCAAGAACAATTTTTATAGACAGGGTTTTAAGATGCTTTCAAAGGTCATTCGCAGCAATTTCCATAATGGAACTCCCTGCATTTGCCTTTTGCTGTTAACACCCTGAATGATCTAACATTTTATCCATAACTATTTCAGTATCAATCTCAACATGTTATCAATTTACCATCTACTGGTAGCTTTCAAAATTTTAATTCCAGCACCGATCCACAACAAATGTTATTTCACTCACAACAACAATTTCTTTGTATACCGTCTCGCGCTCGTTTTAACTTTCAAAGTAGTTCACATAAATTTCATCAACATGATTGCCTCTTGTCAATAGTTTGAATATCTTGATGAAATACACAACTTTAGAATCAACATGAACACAATGTCAGTTTGCAGTCTCCTGTTGAATTTTCATGATGTCTCCAGGGTTGATTCACAACAATTTCAGCAACAACTTGATCCCCATTTGACGCTTAATGACGAAGTATTCTTCAACATTGCAAACTACCACATGAAAGTTGTAGAAGTGGACATGTTATACACCAAACCATTTGAGACCCAGGTAGTAGTCACTGCTCCTTCAAAAACAAAAAATGCTCTGCTTCACACAAACAAAAAAATATAATACAAGTTATAAGAATATAATTCCATTGTGTGTGTTGCACAATACAGGATGAAGAGGATACATATATTCCAATTAGTAATAGATCTATCTCATTTCACCAACAAACAAATAGTAAAATAGAAGTGGTCATTGGCATATTTATGTTGTTCTTGAGAGAATACAATAAGAATCATAGAAATACTTAGGGATTAGAATTTTGTACACATTCAACATTGTTAGAATAGGGTAAATAAAAACAAATTTACAATCTATTTTTATTATGTACCTCCTAGTCCACTTGATATTGTATGGAGACGCCCATTCATATGAAAACGAAAAGTGGATTTGGAAATAAGTTGGGATTCACCATATTCATGTCTAAGTGTAAGAGATGTTAAGAGAGTCACGCTTTTGTCATATTCACACTATAATTAGGTCAAGTCTGAGTAGTGCTCTGAAACCCACAGTTAATGGTGAATAACCACAGTAGTTACTCACTGATAACCATGGGTTTTAGTGCATTACTTGGCCCACGATAAGTTCAGAGGTGAACTGTTTCACAAAAAAATTCAGGGTTTCCTTTGATACCTGACGGTTACCCACGGGTTTTAATACAAAAAAATCTTGAAGTGAAGGTACTGCTCTATACTTGGCTTGATACAAAGCTTTCTTGTGAAGGTACCATAATTAGTGCTTGTGTTTGTTACATGTATGGGTTTTTCATGACATTGAATGGGATGTTGTTGTAGTACCAAAATTTTGCCACAACCACCTCTGCTTCATTATGCAATACTCTCTTCTAAGCCATACCTTCAAATGAAGTTTGTGCCCCAGGGGTATTTGTAGGAGTAAAAAAGCCCTATGAAGGTGAACTTCAACTGCCTCTACTAGGTGAGCCCCATCCTTGATCTACCCTTTGGGCAACATAAGAGCCAGAGGTTTCTAACTCATCAAAATCAACTCTCGCTGCCCCTCTATTCATCATGGGTGCAAGTGCTTCAACAGTCATTTTTTCCCTCCCTCTCATGCAAATATGATAGCAACCATTTCTCTTTAAGCCTCAAGTGCTGCCTTTTTGCATCACCACACATCATTAGCTGGAATTCATGCTATGTGGTATTTGAAGCAATTGACTCTTGCACTCATCTCAAACTCACAATAATTTCAAATGATGAAGTTTTTCTTTGGGTCGTCATAACAATGTTTCCATGCTAAGTCTTCAAACTTCTTAGGCCTATGGGAACCAGATGCCATTTTGAAGTTGCTTTGAAGCGCTATATTAAACCCTAGTTACAATCTGTTGTTAGAAGCTTTGTATGAAGCAGGTTATGTGTTACAGTCTGCTGTTAGACTTATAATGCCTCCATTAGCCCCAATAAATTAACCTAGATATCCTTCAAATTGCTTCAATTAAACTCCTCCATTAGCAAGTAGTTACAATCAAATGAATTAAATGAGGATTGTGTAGGATGAGGACTAGTTATAATAAATTGTTGTTGGCACTAGAAGCAAGCAGTTTGATTTTGAGGTCAAATATTCAATGGGTATTTAGCATACAACATACAATGACAACAAAAACTTAATGATAGTAGACATTGTGACATAGTATGCTAAAATTTGAAGTTAAAGGTTTGAAACCCTGCTGAAAGCTTGTTGCTCGAGCCTTGCTGAAAGGTTATTGCTTGTCACTCCTGGTTGAAACTTCCAAACAACTCAAACTTGTCACTCAAGGCTCAAACAAAAAGCATTTCAAAGCAAAACCAGTGGTTTATTACTATAGTTGGATGCTTGAGCTTACATAGGCTTATGAACAGTGATCAAACTTGGATACGAGATGACAAACAAACAAAAATAGACTCAAACCCAGAACCCAATATTGCAATAAAAAGGATAACAAATGATATATATATATATATATATATATATATATCATTTGTTATCCTTTTTATTGCAATATTGGGTTCTGGGTTTGAGTCTAATTTTGTTTGTTTGAGTCTTTTTATCACTGTAGTTGGATGCTTGAGCTTACACATGCTTATGAATGACGATCAAATCTAGAGACATGATAACAAATGAACAAAAACATATGCAAACCCAAAACCAAAAATTACAACGAAAAAGATAGCAAATTATATATATATATATATATATATCAATTTTGTTATATTCGCACTATAATTAGGTCAAGTCTGAGTAGTGCCCTAAAACCTGCAGTTAATGGTGAATAACCAAGGTTAGTTACTTATTGCTAACCATGGGTTTTAGTGCACTACTTGGTCCACGATAAGTTCAGAGGTGAACTGTTTCACAAAAAAATTCAGGTTTTCCATTGATACCTAGTGGTTACCCGCGGGTTTTAATACAAAAAAGTCTTGAAGTGAAGGCACTACTCTATACTTGGATTTATACAAAGCTTTCTTGTGAAGCTACCATAATTAGTGCTTGTGTTTGTTACAATATGTAATGAAATAAATTATATTTACATCCACAAATGACCATATGGGTTAATATGACTGTAAAAGTACAACTAGCCTAGAATAGACAAGAAAAACACTAAATGCATCGCCATTTTTTACCAGCTAAACTGAAGATTATGTCACAAAAGTAACAATATTGCAGGTATTGAATAAAGAAATAAAACTAAGGATGTGTCCAATGAATGGGGATACCACTTCTATTTCTATTATTACAGGGGTGGTCCCATGAAGCATAAACATAGTCCCATGAATCATAAAATAATCTTTACCATAAAAATGCTGACCAGTGATTTTTCAGTAGGAGACTTTGAAGAGCACTTGGAAGTTCACACCACCATTTAAGATTTTTTAGGGAGATTTCTTGCCAAACGGAAGCTAATGTGTAGTAATTTTTTTCTCAAAAATTATATTCTGATAGCTTTAAATGCTGAATACTAAATAATTACAGCGGAGATGGAAAACATCCATATTTTATGGAACTATATGATTGCAAATAGCTAAGAAAATTCCAGCAGGCTAATAACTGTAGGGATGGAAAACATTCATATTTCATGGAACCATTTGATTGCAAATAGCTAAGAAAATTCTAGCAACCCCACTAAAAAGAGAGAAAATACAAAAAGAAATAATTGAAACCATTCAATAGTGTTTTTTCTTTTTTCTTTTAACGTGGGGTTGGTAGCGCTGGAGGTTTTGAAAACTTCCTGCCAACTTTGCAGTTGGCAAGAAATAATCCGTAGTGGGCTCTTTCTGAGCCAAGCAGTTTCACTAGTGAATGCACAAGCAATGTCAGCATAAGCATAATTAATACTATTGAACTTCTTATTTTTTGAATTCTTATTTTTTATCTTACAACTGTAGAAATGACCAGTCTTAGGTGTGTTTTGTCATTTTATAACACACCTCCCAAAACTAATACTAAGTTATTATCACGTGATCCCAAATCTACAAGAGATCTAACAATATTATATTCAAAATTTTTGAAGTAATTGGCATGGAAAACCCAATGGGTATCTAATGACACCCTATTTTTCACTACCCTTGCCTTTGGAAACACATTAAGGAAGGCATGAATGATCAAAATTTTCTCAATAGATCCTAGGGAATACATCCATATAAACTAAACATATACATATATGAAAGCAAAATTAAATTCTTAATTATGTTAATAGGTGTAAACTATATTGATAGATAATAGGATGAGAGGAGTGAGTGTAATTTTGTGTTGAATGAGTATATTAAAAAAATGTAAGACAGCTTTTTTTCTTGCTTGGAGAAAATGATTGAAAATTTGGAGTATTTTTGGCTTACAATGGAGTTTGAAGCTCATTAATTTTTTTCTAGAAAGATTTTTTTGAAATCAATACAGTGTGCAGCTAGATTGAGGCCATTTGTCACCAATCACTGGAAAATTTGTAGGTGCAGAGACGCTGATGGAGTCCTTAATCAATGTGGAACCCGTCAATAAAGAAAAATGTGTAACAAATCAAAAATAGGCACCTCAAGATTAATACATCTCCATATTTTTTAGATATATATATATATATATATATATATATATATATATATATAAGATATCTGAACTATTATCGTTAGATGTAAAAGAACTGATTTTAGATCAATTGTTTAGATGATGGGTCACTAAGTGGTAGGAAATTTGGATTAAATTTTTTTAATAGTTTTTATCCAAAAAAAAAAAAAATTAATGTAAAAATTTATGAGTTGCAATACCAGAATCAATATCGTTTCAATGAGTACATTGGATTAAAGCAAACAAAGACTATAACACAAACAAATTTACTTCTGATTGTGTAAATGTAAATCCACATCAAAACACCAAACCTAGGTGCTTAAGCCATAAGAAATAGAATGCAAAAGCCAAGATATGAAGCCATTCAATCCATTCCAACAATGAATACACAAACAAAAACACAATAACATCAACAAAGAACAACACATATCTTAACAACAATACGATGTATTCTCCTCTTCATCAGGGAAATGAAGTTTGGTCACTCTACACTTTATTAAACGTAGTTTCATTAGTTTCTAAGTAGTTTATCTAGAGAAACTTATATTAAACATAGTTTCATTAGTTTTTAAGTAGTTTATCTAGAGAAACTTATATCTTGTAACTGTTGTTATTGTTCATACTGGTAACGAGGATCATGTGGAGAAATAATATATTCCCTAGTCTGCCCATTAAAATTCCATCTAGAGCCCAAAGGTGGCAACATATTTGGATTTGAGAAACACTGAAAGCTCTCCTCATCTGAACCATCTTCATACCGGCTCATGGTCTTGCAAGAATAAAGGTTTAGGCAATGATTTTTCGAGGCCATATGTTCAGAAGAATATATTGACCAATATAACAACTTTTGTAATCAACTATCATTCAAGGTTAAAACCTAAGCACTAAGACCAAGCATATTAAGGGAATACATGCAGAATTCTGAAACGCTGCATGAAAATTCAATACCATTTACCATATGATCCATGATTAAGGTAACAAGGCTATAACCAACATGTTATTAGTAATTGGGATTCAACTAACAATCCAAGGAAAAACTTAAGTACACAAGCGAGATTTAATTTACGCTATCCATGTAAGCATGGTTTCCCACTCCTCTAGACTTATTCATATGATTAGGCATATATAAAGAAATGAGACATCCAGAGATCTCCATTTCTATGCACAATTATGGTAACCAAGTACAAAATAGTTCCATGTTCCATACTAAACCACGAGTATAATCTTGTGTGTGTGTGTGTGTGTGTGTGTGTGTGTGTGTGTGTGTGTGTGTGTGTGTGTGTGTGTGTGTGTGTGTGTGTGTGTGTGTGTGTGTGTGTGTGTGTGTGTGTGTATATGAGCTCTCTCAACAGTTGTCATTCAATTTAGGATTCTAACTTACTAGTAATCCTAGCTAAGATACTCAAGTATGTCTAAATGCTAAATTAAGTGATCAATTGAAATACATCTATGATAATCATTACTCCAATTTATTTTATTAACAAAGTTAGTAGGTGTTGATACCTAAATATGTACAACAAGGTGTTCTTAATGTTTAAAGAAAACTTCTTATTTTAGAATTCTAAAAATTCAGAGCACGAGTATTAGGTTGTGGTACTCTGGTTACCTATGATGAAATAGCAGAAGAGCAAGCAAACTGTTCCATAATATTTATATTAGTTTGGTGGTTGGGAGCCACCATGGCCCTATCTTTTCAAAGTGAAGTAATATGTGCTAGTTAAGATGAATAATGCTTAAATCTAAGTTTAAATACTAATCTATATGAATACTTACAATGGAATTTAAACTAAAGTGATTTGGTTAAAAAAAAAGTAAAAGGGTAAGGTAGGACAAAGAAGAAAGGTGTTGTTGATCTTTATCTCAGACATCATGACAAAGTTCAAGTGTTTCTAGGGCATGTACTTAAAACCAATATATGAAGTAAAATAACTTAATCTCAGATCATAACATGTATCAGGAAAACTTCTAAGGAAGATAAGACATAACGAAAATAAGAACCACATTTACTTTAAAGTTTTACTCTTTTAAGTAGATAGTTGATGCACATCTACAAATGCATAGTAAATGAAACGAAACAAACTAATGAACCTTTATTCAACCTAGCATATGTACAAGTTAACAATTTTGCATTCAAAAGGTATGTGCCAATAATTCAAAAGAATTATTCAAATCTAAGATTCCAATCAAACAATTGAGAGAGAAACCATATAGTAGATGATACAAAAAATAATTGGACAATCCTTTCAGAATTATTTGATCGTATTAATAGTTCAAAAGTATACAAGTTTTGGTTCTCAAAACTCCCTCTTTACCAATGACAATGCTCCTTTTATAGACTTCAAATAAGCATGTTGGTTAGTTGCATCAACTTACAAGTGTTTAAAATGTAAATGACAGCTATCCTTTCTACAAAGTTTTTAAAATACACTAGACTTTCTAAAATAAACTGACCTTTAGGTAAATGTGCTAACAAGTTGCACGTCTTTACAATAGAATATTCCATTTTCAAAATTGACAATGCTTCCACAAAAGGAAAAATTCTTAACTAATGGACCTTGTGTTGATGAAGTCCCTTGATCTTACTAAAGTAGCTTTAATGCCTTTTGATGTTATTCATCAATAAGTCTCAAATTGATTGAAGGTTTTAAGAGGAGCTCATCCTCTTGATCTGCCAAATCTCCCAGGTCCCTATCTTTTCTCTCCAAAGCCTCCTTAATGCTCTTGGCCTCGGCTATCTTCTCTTTAATAGTTAGGATCAGGTCCATGACCCTAATGTTGTTGATCTCGGACTTGACTTGGATCTTGCTCCTCACCTCCTGCATGACCAAAGTGGTCATGTGTTTGAACTCATCATATTCAATGATGCCCATGGAGATGAGTTTTGTAGGTTTTGCAATCATGGTCCCTAGGAATCGTTTAATTTCATCCAATATCTCTTTATCATACTTGATGAATCTCTCTAAGAACTTGGAACATGTGCTCGAACTATTGATTTTATATATAATCAACCCAAGGATGGTGTTGAGATGAGCAATGTTGATGGTCTTGAAACTAGGGATTTTATCCCCTATCAAGATGCTAATTAAATCCTTCATCTTGTCCTTGAAACTCTACTATCGGGTGATTAAGCCCTTGGATGTTGCATCTTGTTAGATTAATGCACTTTAAATTTCCCTTATCGACTTCAGAGATTCAATCATGTCATGAAATGATACCTCAAACATTTTAATCATTGCATTAGGAACATATAAAATAACTTGTTTCTCTAGATTCTCCTTCTGCCTCCGTAGGTTCTCTATTTATTACTTCATGCCCTTGATGCTAGTTTGTAGTTGGGCACTTTGAGCCTAGGAAACCTCAAGTATATCCTCTTAAAAAATAGGGTGATCACCTGGTTTTTGACCCTCCACTTGAGTCAATCCAATGAAGGGCTCTACTTTCTAAAAAGTGAACTCTCTTGCAATCATAGCTCTTTTTTCAGAAACTCTTTGCAAGCTAGCTGTGGTTGGGTCAAATTTGACACCAATTGAAGAGTGTGTAATCTTTGGAGGCTCTAGGGTCTCAATTTTTTAGCCACTTGAAGTTTTAAGAGTAACCACTTATCTTTGTTTCTCTTCCTTCTGTAGCTCCACAATCCATGGTTTGAGCTCCTCATGAACATGTATGTTATCAAACTTTGTGATTACCCATCGATGGCATAGAGTTAGGATCTTTTGAAACTTTCCATATATGAACCACTCTAGAATGGTGGGTCCATGAATAGAGTTCTCATCACTGAACAAATTAACCTCACTCAAAGGGTGAGTGGGGGTTAATTTGGGCCTCCTTTCTAGCTCATCTTTTCTCTTTTGTGGGAGAGCCACCAGGACTAAGTCCAAAGCTATCCCTTTCCATTTTTCCTTTTTTGTTTCTTCATCTTGAGTTTGAGGCTCCTCTTCTTGCACTTCTTCCTCCTCCGATCTGTAAGCACTAACCAATGCCTTTAAGGCATCTTCTAATGTTTCCCCAAAATCCAATGCAATCATGTTAATGAACTTAGTAGGTGACTCTGGCTTTTCAAGTTAGGCAGAAGATGATGCCCCTTTACCAAGTCTTTCTTCAAGTCTCTCTCTTCCTGACCCCACTGTAACTTGTGCTTCTGGCTATTCTAGATGAGGTCTAGAAGATGGTCCTGGTAGAAAATGGTACTACAGAAGCCCCATCTGCCATATTTTCACTAGTTGGCTTCTCATCCCTCTCAATCTAGCCTCGATTTTGATGTTATGTTTTTTTACTCTGACCAATACTTCTAAAAATGAAGATGCTCAGATGTACATTGAATCATGGACACTGATTTGATGTTGATATGTCATGTTAATCTGTATGGCTCTCAAATGTTTCAAAACATTATATTCGAGGTCCCAATACCTTAATTCATCAATCTGTAAATTGAAAGAGTACATATGTCTAGAGATGGTGTCTACATTATCTCAATTCTACAACAAAATTCTACTAATAGTCAAAGTAAAAGGATGGAGTAGCCCTTTCTTTTTTCCCTTGCATACACCATCTATACCATGGAATAATTAGTATTCTATTTCTTGCTCTACCAATTTAGTGGGCACATGGACTGGCAATCTAAGACGCTGACTCAGAATCCCTTATATCCTAATTATGGTGCAATTGAGATATGCCAAATGTCTCCAATAAGTTCCACATACTTTTTGATCAACGGGCTAACCCTCATCACGAGGATCCCTGAAATGGGTTTCACTAGGACTGGGTATACACATTCACAAATGAATTGTATGTGGTCCCTATACTTCAATATATGCAATTTGGAATAGTACTGGGAGACTGTTTGCCTTCCCTCAAGTGACCAATTTCTAATTTTAGGGATCTTGGGAGACAAAAAAGTTTTAAACAATTTGGACATCGAACCAAAGAACATCACATCACAATAATACAACACCAACACAAGGTATAATCCATATCAAGGGTACACATTACATAGTTATAGTAAACTAGAAATAATCACATATAACTTACAATATCCACAACCAATTCAAGGACCAATAATAAAATTAGCAAAACATGATAATAGGTAACTTAGCCTTACCCCATTTTCAAGGCAACAATTTAAGATTTTGATATTCATTCAAGACCATAGTCGACTATAATCATAATTGATCCAAAATTAACATAATCCACATAAAACACTTGATCCAAAAATTTATTTGAATTTCAATAATGTCCACAAGTTTCAAAAGGCAAAAATTAAACTACTGACATTCTAAACAATAAACAGTTTTAAGTCAATAATCGATAAGGAGGATTCGGAGGATCATCGTGAGGTCTCACGACTTCATATGATCCCCAAATATTAAAATCAAGAAAAAAAGAGTTAGTGAATATCTGACCGTTTAAACGAAAATAAAAAATAACATTGTAATACAATACTTTAACAATACTATATTCCTATTCCATAATTAGACCTTACATAAGCATATAACTATGTAAATCATAATATTCTATCCATATGCTAGGTTAAAACTCAAATCAGGTATTCACAAATGAAAAAGTATAAAGTAATAGCTAAATAAAAATATGCCTAACTAATAATATTTTTCTACTTTGATTTAATCTAGAATTATAATAACAATTAAATATTTTTTCATAGATATTAAATAGATCTCATGCCATTTTATTTTATTTTCTATATATCTTTTAATACTTAAATGGCTTACTTTGATTGTGCAGAGAATAGAGACACGGTGTGGTGTCCCAAGAGTTTATAGGCAGGTAGAATAATTCAAGACAAAGAAATGCTATGACCTCCAAATATTAAGCTCAAACATTGAGTTTATAGAAGTTGAATCCATTGTTGGTAGCAATTTATACAATTACAATCATAAGAAAATTTAAGAAATATAAAGATAACATTTCAAACAAAGATAGAATTTTTTTAACAATCATTTACTCAACTCAATTTGAACGTAGTAGATTTAAAACACAGGTCATGGTAGATATATGTATATGTGTATATATAGTAATAAAATTTAAATACACAACCTCCTAAATATGTAGTATATATGTATACTTTTCAATCCATATATATAATGATTTAAAAATACACAAATCAGTAAAGAATTTTATGTCATTTGCAAATTTTTAGGTCAAAAAAGCATATATAAAAATCTTGTGAGATGCTATGCATCCATGTAGTTGGTTGAAAGTCAAATTACTCATCTGATTCATGCAAGGAGTAATGACTATAATGTAGGTGATATAAATCAAAAAAAAAATTTGTCTTATCCACAATGGTGTTAGCCACGATCATTATCTTCATGTCAAGGTTAAACATTTTAGAAATAAACCAGCCAACACTATTCCATCTTTCTCCTTTGCATATATTTTTTCTACATTATTTTGACGTCTTCTTCTCTTTTTTCTTATTTACTATGTTTTTCTTTCCTCTCCTTTTGTGTTGCATGTCTTCTATTTTCTTTACAATTTCTCCCAACTCATCCTTCCTCTTTTGTATATCCTATATTTACATGTCCTTTGCTTGCTTGCCAAACAAATCTCTTTCTTTTTTTTACGCCTTCTTCCTTCCCTCTCACCTCTATTATTATTTTATCTTTCACATCCTCTTTTTCTTTCAATTTTATTTGCCATGTATTTTTCTTATGCCATCTATCTATCCCATGTCTCTTCCTCCATACTCATCTCCTGCACATTTTCTCTTTCTTTCTTTGCTTCCATCTCCTCTATCTGTCCCCTCTCTTTCCCAATGTGTTTTCTCTTTTTTCCTTTCTTACATTTCATGTCCTCCATCTCACCTACTCCTCATCCTCTCCTCTACCTCTTCGTCACACTGCCTACTTCCTACACCAAAGCCTAGTCAATTTCTCTAACCACTCCTTGTAAAATATTTTTTATAAAACACTACATAAAAGCACCATATGTGGATTTTAAATGAAAAAATATTTTACATAAAAGTACTTTATATAAAATATGTTACATAAAAACACAATATGTAGATTTTATGTAAAGTGTTTTTTTAGTTAAACATCTAATGCTTTTATGTAAAGTGCTTTTATATAAAGTGTTTTTATGTAAAATATTTTATCATTTAAACATATAATATTTTTATGTAAAGTGCTTATATGTAAAGTATTTTTTCATTTAAACATATGGTGCTTTTATGTAAAATATTTTTTCATTTAAACATGATGCGTTTATGTAGTATTTTTTCATTTAAATATATGGTATTTTTATGTAAAATATTTATATAAAATAATTTTTTATTGAAACATATGGTGCTTTTATATAAAATACTTTTTCATTTAAACATATAATATTTTTATGTAAGTGGTTTTTCATTTAAATATATATTATTTTTATGTAAAGTGCTTTTATATAAAATAATTTTATGTAAAATGTTTTTCATTTAAACATATATGATTTTATGTAAAGTGTTTTTATATAAAGTACTTTTTCATTTAAACATATGGTATTTTTATGTAAAGTACTTTTTCATTTAAACATTTAATATTTTTATGTAAAGTATTTTTTTATTTAAACATATTGTGCTTTTGTGTAAAGTATTTTTATGTATGATACTTTTATGTAAAATATTTTTATGTATGTAATTTTAAATGAAAATCACTTTACATAAAAGTACTATACCGAAAAACACTTTACCTAAAAGTATCATATATTTAAATGAAAAAATAATTTACATAAAAACACTTTAAATTAAAACAGCATATATTTAAATAAAAAAATATTTTACATAAAAACTCCTTATGTTTAAATATAAAAGTATTTTACAAAGTACTTTACATAAATACATCATATGTTTAAATAAAAAATCACTTTACATAAAAGTACTATATATTTAAATGAAAAAATATTTTATATAAAACCACTTTACATAAAAACATCGTATGTTTAAATGAATTTTTTTTACATAAAAACAGTTTACATAAAATTACTTTACATAAAAGAACCATGTTTAAATGTAAAAATAATTTACATAAACAAATTTTATATAAAAACATTATATGTTTAAATAAAAATGTATTTTACATAAATACACTATATATTTTAATGAAAAAATATTTTATGTAAAAACACAATATATTTAAATAAAAAATATTTTATATAAAAACACCATATATTTAAATAAAAAACACTTTAAATAAAATATTTTATAAAAAAATACTTTATATAAAAGTAGTTTAAATAAAAATATTTTTATGATATTTTACATAAAAATATTTTACATAAAAACATCATATATTTAAATAAAATGCATTTTACATAAAAGCATCATGTATTTAAATTAAAAATCACTTTACATTAAAACACTATATGTTTAAATAAAAAAATACTCTACATAAAAATATTTTATATAAAAATACTATATGTTTAAATAAAAAAATATTTTACATAAAAAAATCATATATTTAAATGAAAAAATACTTTACATAAAACCACTATATATTTAAATGAAAAACACTTTACATAAAAATATTATATGTTTAAATGAAAAACACTTTACATTAAAAAAATCTATGTTTAAATAAAAAAATATTTTATATAAAATAACTTTATATAAAGACACCATATATTTAAAAAAAACATTACTTTATAGAAAATCACTTTACATAAAAATATCACATGTTTAAATAAAAAGTACTTTACATAAAACCATCATATATTTAAATGAAAAATGTTTTATATTAAAATATTATATGATTAAATGAAAAACACTTTACATAAAAATATTTTATTTGAAAGTATAATATATTTAAATGAAAATTTTTTTACAAAAAATCACTTTATATAAAAACACTTTACATAAAAATATATATATTTAAATGAAAAAATATTTTACATACTAAATTTTAAAAAAAAAAAAACACTATATTTAAATAAAAACGTACTTTATATAAAAATATCATATATTTAAATGAAAAAACACTTTACATAAAAATACTTTATATAAAAATATTATGTGTTTAAATAAAAAATTACTTTACATAAAAGCACCATATATTTAAATGATAAAGCATTTTATTTAAAAATATTTTACATAAAAACACTATATGTTTAAATGAAAAATATTTTATATAAAAACACATTACATAAAATCACTATATGTTTAAATAAAAAAATACTTTACACAAAAATATTTTACATAAAAATCCCATATGTTTAAATAAAAAAACACTTTATATAAAAATATTGTGTATAAAAAAAATATTTTATATAAAAACACTTTACATAAAACCATTTTATATAAAAATACTATATATTTAAATGAAACACATTTTACATAAAAATACCATATATATAAATTAAAAAATATTTATATAAAAATATCATATATTTAAATGAAAAAATAATTTATATAAAATGACTTTACATAAAAACATTAAATGTTTAAATGAAAAAATAATTTACATAAAAACACAATATATTTCTATGAAAAACACTTCACATAAAAATACTTTACATAAAAGCACTATATATTTAAATGAAAAAATATTTTACCAAAAAATACGTTACATAAAAATGTTTTATATAAAAATACTTTATATAAAATTATTTTACATAAAAACACTATATGTTTAAATGAAAAATACTTTACATAGAAACACCATATATTTAAATAAAAAAATATTTTACATAAAAAATTTGACAAAAATAAAGCACTAGATGTTTAAATAAAAAAATAATTTACATAAAAACACTTTACATAAAAGCATCATATGTTTAAATGAAAAAACACTTTACAAAAAAATGTTTTACATAAAAACATTTTATATAAAATCACTTTACATAAAAATATTTTATATAAAAGCATCATATGTTTAAATGAAAATATACTTTACATAAAAACACTATATTTTTAAATTAAAAAAATAATTTATATAAAATTACTTTACATAAAAACACATGTTTAAATAAAAAACACTTTACATAAAAATATAATATATTTAAATAAAAATCATATTACATAAAAACACTTTACATAAAATTATCATATGTTTAAATTAAAAACCACTTTAAGTAAAAACACTTTACATAAAATCATTTTACATTAAAATACCATATATTTAAATAAAAAATATTTTATAAAAAAACACTTTACATAAAATTATTTGCACTTTATTTAAAAATAATTTACATCAAAACACTTTAAATAAAAATATTATATACTTAAATAAAAAAATACTTCACAAAAAATCATTTTATATAAAAATAATGTACATAAAAACATCATATATTTTAATGAAAAATATTTTATATAAAAACACCATATGTTTAAATGAAAAAATACTTTACATAAAAATATTTTATGTTTAAATGAAAAATATTTTACATAAAAACACTATATGTTTAAATGAAAAAATATTTTAAATAAAAATATCATATATTTAAATGAAAAAACATTTTATATAAAAATAGTTTAGAGAAAAACATCATATATTTAAATAAAAAACAACTTTACATAAAAATATTTTGTAAAAAAATATTACATATTTAAATAATTTTTTTAACATAAAAGTAATTTATTTAAAAACACTTTACATAAAATCATATGTTTAAAGCACAATCAAGGATATGTAACTATGCCAAGGTATTTTTTCACATTATAATGGTCAAACACACATGTGTGTGAAGCACAAGGGTTCATAAATTTACATCGATTCACCCAATGTGTAGATGTCATGCAAAAAATATTAGATACCTATTAAAAGTATCACATAAAATCTTAAAACTCTCGATTTGTTCATGCAATTCAATCACACTCACCTCATCAAGCTCTTTGGAATTGAGTCACACCCTTGATCCTTCCAAGATATCATATCTCAATCTCATCAGATGGTTTGCTCATGTAAGTAATCGATGGACATCTAGGCATTATCTTAAAATTTCAACACAAGCTTGTATCATGACTCAACCGATTGACTTAATCCAATCTTGTCAAGGTCGAATGATGATGCTTGTTTATAACACATCGGTTTGAGAAATGGTGAGCTTAGCCAAGGCTCAAGGAGAATAAAATATCACTACTATGGGAATCACAATTCTCTAAAATCAACAAGTTTAATCAATACTTGCGATAAACATCTTCATAGATGAAGGATATATCACATATCTCAATAGACATCCTCATAAGTGTCAATATGAAATCAAGTTAGAATAGACATCCCCATGGGTGTATAACCCAATCAGAATCAATCAACATACACATGGAATCAAACCTATTCATAAATAAAACACATGTCATATACATGGAATCGATGATCATAGTATACATGTTCAAAACTAGTTAGCTTCACCCCTTTTTAGAGCTACGAAGCCACTAGCTTCATCAAATTAACCCAAAAGAGGTTAACAAAACCAAGCTTAACTTAGTAGAAATGAATAAGTTTTAAGCTCTACATAAGTTTTCATGTTTTTAAGGATACATAACTAGAACAAATTAGCCAATTAGATAACAAACTAGACAACGAAACCTTCCAAGATTACTTAAAAGATCAATACATTGAACGAGTCAATGCTTCCCAAGCATTTTCATCGCAATAAAACTGTGATATCACTGCCTCTAGTCACTTATAGTGACACCTAGGTCAAACCAAAATCTACGATTGTTTACCCCCACTATTAATGCAATGTCATTGTGTGAAACTTTCTACATAACAACTTGTTATAATAAAAAAAGTGGTGAGGTAGCCTTACTAATCGCAAGCAACTCACCTTGTGAAGATGCATGTAATTTACTAAACCATCCATAGTAAGAATACTAGCTAGTATACCCATGCAAGTTAATAGGTCCTCAACCATTTTAAGGTAATCCCTTACATGAAAGGAGAGTTCAAACTTTATTAACTTACTCAAAAACATCAGTGTTTTTTGCACCCTATTGTGCTCTCTAGATTTAAGTTGAATCTTTGGTCTTTTCTATGTCCTAATATTTCAAGTATATAAGGAAAGCTCTCTCATACGAGCTGATTATAAATACTCAGACATCATTCACCTGATTCTAAGAGTGAACCCTGTATCACGTAACTTTCATTGGCCCACCCATACAAGTCAATGGTTGATAGATAAGACTTACCCCAATGCAATTGTATTTGGGAAGGTTTAACCCAAACTAAGGTTATGAGGAGATAACTAATGACATAGGAAAAATTCATATTCCTTGAAATCATTCCTTTTGATCAATGCACATAATTTTATAGCAACAAGAAAGAAAAATAATACAACACCTTAGCCTTTAACCTAAAAGTTCAAGTGTCTTGGGAATCGCTTTTCAATTTCGTTTGATTAAGACAATTTATTGGTCACCATGTAGCAACTCTATAAATCTCAGAGTTCCTTAGAACATGAAAACTGCTTTGCTACCAAATGAAACAACTTAAAAAAATTTGAATTTTCATATCAGAGTATACATTGAATTCATAACAAACCCAAACCTCGCTAATTTGAGCAAGCAATACTAGCGTAACGTACTCACATACACGCAACCATAAAGGTAAAACTTAACCTTTCAAGTCATTAATGGACCCTACAAAATCACATTATGAAGAATCATAAAACATTATCCCTAATGATAATCAAGTATAATAACTAGCCTTCAAAACTCATATAGTAACCCATTATCGTTTAAGTACAAATAGACTAAGCTAAGTCTCTCTAAGCATGCAATCAATGTATCCATTGCATCAGAGATATAATCAAATTACAAGTAGGATTACCATGATCCCAAGATAATATATCATGAATACATACGGGGTTAATTCTTCATCAAGCCAATAATGATGTAGTGGCAACCATTTATGAAATCGATATAAATTATTTCATATTGACAAATAGCCAATACAATATAATTATCCTAATTCCACTTGACATCATGCTATGTATATTATGCATGATTAGGTAAGTGTGTTATTCATAAGAACAACATGAGGTAAACATGCATACATCAATTCCTATTACAATAGTCTTAAATTACTTTCTTCAATTTTGAGTTAACAAATTCAATTCCGAACTTAATACACTTATTCATCTAAAATTGTTCACATAAACCATAACAAGGTGTAGCATACATAAGTCTCGAGAATCCAACCCCAGTTGTAGACCAACTAAATAATAACTCTCTTTTACACATGCTACAAAGAAGTGGGTCTAATATATAAGAAAAAAAACCATAAGCATAATGTAAAGTCTAAAGAACAAGTAAATAACACTCGATGGCTAACATTCAATTTAAAGTTTGAATTACCAATAAATATCTAGACCAATAATGTTGTGGTGGTTCAAATCAAGAGAGTATATGAAAGTTTCTTAAGATTACATAAGGAGTAAATATTGCATTAATGAGTATATAAAACAATTGTTAAACATTTTAAATGAAAAAATACTTTACATAAAAGCATTATATGTTTAAATAAAAAAATAATTACATAAAAACACTTTACATAAAAGCACCATATGTTTAAATGAAAAAACACTTTACATAAAGTCATCATATATTTAAATGAAAAACTATTTTACATAAAAATACCATATGTTTAAATGAAATAATACTTTACATAAAATCATCATATATTTAAATAAAAAAACACTTTACACAAAAATATTTTACATAAAAGCACTATATGTTTAAATAAAAAAATACTATACATAAAAATATTGAGAAAGGGAGAGGGGATAGGCAGAGGAGAGAGAAGGGACCAAAAATAAATAAAATGTGTAGGGGATGAGTATGGAGGAAGAGACATGGGCAAATAAATGGCATAAAGAAAATGTGTGGTGAATAGAATTGAAAGAGAAAAATAGGACGTAGAAGGTAAAATAATAACGAATGTGAGAGAGGTGAGGAAGAAGGTATTAGGGAGAGAAATGAATGTGTTTGGCAAGCAAGCAGGGGACGTGTAGAGATATGATACGCAGAGGAATGACGAGTTGGGGGAAAATATAAAGAAAATATAAGATGCAAAGCACAAAGAGAGGAAGAAAAAATATAGTGGGAAAGTAGCTAGGAAGGAAAAAGAAAAGAAAAGGCCAAAATAGGATAGAGAGAAAATACATAGCAGAAGAAGATAGAATGGTGTTGGCTAGTTTGTTTCTAGAATGTTTAACCTTGGCATGGGGATAATGATCGTGGTCGATGTCGTTGTAGATAAGGAAAGATTTTTTTTTGATCTATCTTACTTGAATTACAAGTATTACTCATTGCATTAACTAGGTGAGTCATTTGACTTTCAATCGACTACATAGATGCATAGCGTCTCACATGATTTTCATATATATATTTTTGGACTCAAAATTTACAAATGAAATATAATTCGTTATTGATTTATGTACTTTCATATCATTATATCTGTGGATTAGAAAGTATACATATATACTATGGATTGAAGGGGATACATATTTAAATTTCATTACTATATATATACATATACTTATCATGACTTGTGCTTTAAACCTACTGCATTCAAATTGGATTGAGTAAATGCTTGTTCAAGAAACTTTGTCCTTATGTGAAATGTTATCTTTATATTTATTGAATTTTGTTATGGTTGTGATTGTATACATTACTACCAATGATGGCTTCAACTTATATAAACTCAATCCTTGGTCCCAATAGTTGCAAGTCATAGTATTCCTTTATCTTGAGTTATTGTACTTGTCTATAAACTCTTGAAACACCACATCATGTCCCTGTTGAATGCATAGTGGAAGTAAACCATTCAGGTATTAAGAGAAAATAAAAGAAAATGACATGAGATCTATTTAATCTCTATAATAAATTATTTAATTGTTATTATAATTCTACATCAAATCAAAATTGACTTAAGAAAATATTATTATTTAGGCAGATTTTTATTTAGCTATTACTTTATAATTTTTTATTTTTGAATACTCAATTGTGTTTTAACCTAACATATGGGTAAAATATTATCATTTACATAGTTATTTAATCACTAATATGTAATGGCGATATTTATTCAAATTATTAAAAGAATTGAATTTGCTGGTAAATACAAGGCCCTTGGACTATATTAATTATGTTTGGATCTTGCTTAGAATGGCCATACAATGGTGTTGGAAGGCATGGTTTTGTCATTGGAATGTGTATGGATGTTACATTATTATGAGTTAATTTATGTTAGATCCATACTAATCTAGATGATTTCAATTGGCTTGCCCCTTTTTAACAATGGTTATTATAGTCTCTTAGGTTGATTTGGATAAAATTACTTGTATATATTTTTGGGTGGAATTTTTGATATGCTAATTGAACAACTCAAATCTTGATATAGCTTTAATAGAGCCGTATGCTTATGTATAATCAAATAATAGAGTCTTGTTGGAGTGTCATATTATAATGTTTTCAATTTTAGTTTAAATTGTTTAAACAACCTACTGTCCACTATCTCTTTTTATCTTGATTTTAATATTTGAGGATCATATGAGGTTTTGAGACTTCACAATGATCCTCTGAATCTTCTTTATCAGTTATTGGTTTAAACTCATTATTTTAGAATGTCAGTTACTTAATTATTGCCTACTGAAACTTTTTGACGTTATTGAAAATGAAATGAATTCTTGCACTGAGTGTTTTATATGGATTATGTTAGTTTTAGATCGATTATGATTATAGTTGACTATGGTCTTGAATGAATGTCAAAAATTTTAATTGTTGCCTTAAAAATGGGGTAAGACTAAGTTGTCGATTATCATGTTTAGTTGATTTTATTATTGGTCTTTGACTTGGTTGTATATACTATAAGTTATATGTGGTATTTTTTAGTCTACTGTGACTGTGTGGTGTGTACCATTGATGATGATTATACCTTGTATTGGTGATGTGTTATTATGATGGGATGTCTTTTGGTTCAGTGTCCACTCAAAACTTTCTCCTTGACTCTACTTACCAAAACCACCATCTTGTTGATGGTTGGGGTGGTAAAGGCTATCGATGGTTGGACTCATAGTGCTAGTTGGGAGGGCTTATTCAATTCAGTTACTTGTTGCTATATGCTTGGATGGTCTTACGTATATATGAATTATGTTGGTAATAAATTATATATGTTATTTATGCATCCCTTACTTTATTGATGATGTTTAATAATTATTTGATGTCAGATGGTATTTTATCATGATTTGATGTTGGATAATTATGTCATTATGTTACCATGTCTAGATGGAACGTGGAAAAAAGAATGAGATCTTAATAATAATAAGTTGGGATTGAACATTGTTGAAGTAATTCATTACTTATGTAAATATATTAAATGTTAATGAGTTTCTATACCTTGTATTAAAATATCTTGTTGGCATAATTAACACAATATCACTCTTTGAGTTGATCATATGATCTTATTAAGTTGTTTAAAATTGATGTTGTTACTATATTAGAGTAACTATTGGACTTAACCATCACAGTGTTGGTTTCATGATTGAGGCATACAATCTTGATTAGTTGGATAAGATGATTCCATGGATATTATGAATAGATTTATTCAAACTTATGGATGGTTATTTGATAAAAAAACCTACTTTGTTAATATATTAAACTGACGTAATGATTATCATAGATGTATTTCAATTAATCACTTACTTTAGCATTTAGACATACTTGAATATGTTCGTTAAGATTACTAGTAAGTTGAAATTTTAAATTGGATAACAACTATTGAGAGTTAATGCATTATTGCTTTTGTATATGTGTGTTTGTGTGTGAAACAAACTATAAATATAAAACGCCATATTTATAAATAAAAAATCACCTTATATATATGTAAAATATATTTTACATAAAAATAACATATATTTAAATTAAAAATACTTTATATAGAATATTTTATATAAAAACATCATATATTTAAATGAAAAAATATTTTATACAAAAACATCATATATTTAAATGAAAAAGCACCTTATATAAAGCACCATATGTTTAAATGAAAGAACACTTTGTATAAAGCATCATATATAAAGTGTTTTACATACATATATATCTTATATGTATACACATATATATGTATGTATGGTGCTCATATATATATATATATATATATATATATGATGTTTTTTATACATATATATCATATGTATGGTGCTTGTAAGCATCATATGTTTAAATGAAAAATACTTCACATAAAAATATCATATATTTAAATGAAAAAATATTTTACATAAAAACACTATATGTCTAAATGAAAAACACTTTACATAAAAACATCATATGTTTAAATGAAAAAACACTTTACATAAAATCACTTTATATAAAAACAATTTACATAAAATCACTTTATATAAAAATAATTTACATCAAAGCACCATATATTTAAATAAAAAAATATTTTACATAAAATTACTTTATATAAAAACACCTTTTATATATGTATATAAAGCAAACTATAAATAAAAAATTACCTTATATATATGTAAAAACAAACTTTACATAAAATCGCCATATGTTTAAATAAAAACACTTTACATAAAAATACCATATGTTTAAATAAAAAAACACTTTACATAAAAGTATCATATATTTAAATAAAAAAATACTTTACATAAAAACACATTATATAAAAGCACCTTATATATATAAAACAAACTATAAATAAAAAATATCATATATAGAGATAAAAAATCACCTTATATGTGTAAAGAAATAATTTACATAAAAACAATATATGTTTAAATGAAAAAACATTTTATATAAAAAAATGCTTTATATAAAAATATTTTACATAAAAACACTTTACATAAAAGCATTGTATATTTAAATAAAAAACACTTTACATAAAAATACTATATATTTAAGTGACCATCCAAGCATGGAACAATAAGTAAATGAACTAAACAAGTCCTTCCAACCCACGTTATGAGTTCAACCATCAATAGTTCTTACCATGCCAACCATCAACAAGATGGTGGTTTGGATAAATAAGGTCAAAGAAGTTCTGAGTAATTTGGATTTCAAACCAAATGACATCCCATCACAATAACATAACACTAACATAAGCCACAATACTCATCAAGAGTATACACCATGTAATCATAACAGATTAGAAAACACCACATATAACTTATAGTATACACAACCAAGTAAGGACTAATAATAAAATCAACCAAACATGATAATTGATAACTTAACCTTACCTCATTTTCAAGGAAACAATTAAAGATTTTGACATTCATTCAAGACTATAGTCAACTATAATCATAATCGATCCAAAATTAACACAATCCACATAAAACACTCGATCTAATAATTCATTTGAATTTCAATAACGTCCACACATTTTAAAAGACAATAATTAAACAGTCGACATTTCAAACAATAAATAGTTTTAAGATAATAATCGACAAAGAGGATTTAGAGGATCATCACGGGGTCTCACGACTTCACATGATCTTCGAATATTAAAATTAAGATAAAAAGAGTTAGTGGACATCAGGGCATTTTAACTAAAATAAAAAATAATATTGTAATATGACACTCTGACAAGATTGTATTCTTATTCCATAATTAAACTATACATAAGCATATGACTCTATTAAAGCTACAAAATGATTTAAGTCGTTCAATTAACACATCGAAAATTTTATCTAAAAACACATACATCTAATTTTATCCAAATCAACCTAAATAAATGACTATAATAACTATTATTAAAAAAGGACAAGTCAATTGAAATCATCTAAGTCACCATGAATCTAATATAAATTAACTCACAATAATGTAATACCCATACACACTTCAATGACAAAATCGTGTCTCCCAACACCATTGTATGGCCATTCTAAGCAAGATCTAAGCATAATTAATACAGTCTAAGGCCCCCCATATTTACCAATAAATTTAGTTCCTTTAATAATTAGAACCCATACCGTCCTCCCATATCAAAGATTAAATAACTATGTAAATCATAATATTTTACTCATATGCTGGGTTAAAACCCAAATCAGGTATTCAAAAATAGAAAAGTATAAAATAACAACTAAATAAAAACATGTCTGAATAATAATATTTTCATAAGTCAATTTCAATTTAATCTAAAATTATAATAATAATTAAATAATTTGTTATAGATATTAATAGATACCATATAATTTTTTTTATTTTATATATATATTAATACCTGACTGGTTTCGTTTGGCTATGCAACCAATAAGGATATAGTGTAGTGTTCCAAGAGTTTATAGACATGTAGAATAATTCAAGACAAAGGAATGCTATGACCTACAACTTCTAGGTCCAGATGTTGGATTTATAGAATTCAAAGCCATTGTTAGTAGCAATGTATACAGGTACAACCACAACAAAATTCAAAAAATATAAAGATAACATTTCACAGAAGGACAAGGTTTCCTCAGCAAGCATTTACTCGACCTAATTTGAGCGTAATAGATTTAAAACACAGGGTGTGATAGGTAATATCTAACCTAAGAAAATTAACAAACAACTTATCAAACTCCATACAGGTGGGTCATATAAATTACTAGCTTCTTCACACATATATAGGCACCACTAAGCAATTAAGACTAACACTATGATTAATCCTAAGACTCCAAACCAAACAAACCAATCAAACATAACTGACATAATTCTAAAACACACATGAGTTCTCTATAACGAATTCAAAACCTATTAATAAATCAAGTATTAAATCTAAGGTTTAACATCTAATTATCAACATCTACTGGACCAAAAATACTTTCATCATAGTTTATTTTACAAACTATTTCTCTAAATCAACTGGGTACTTCTAATATTTCACACACATTAGTTAACCTACGATAATAATGTTTTTGTTCACGACTATTATATAACAACACATCAAAATTTATTATCAAATTATTAACATGGCTTGAACCTTCATAAGCATATAAGTCATAACTACGTCTAAGAGCAACAAGTTTATCAGCTAAGTCATTGTACAAATCTAAAATTCTAGAAATTTCATCTTCATTCATTTATCCAAATATTTCAGTAACAGTAAATGTTTAATTGAATCAGAAATTTAGGATAGACTATTTAGGCAAACCATCAACAACAGATTAAGGAACATAATATGCAATGTATCTATAGACCATCCAAACCAAATTTGGGTCCACTTTGCTTCCGCATAATATAAGAATCACATTGTATATAATGATATTGCACTGTCTAGATTTCGACCTTAACTTTCACTTATCCATGACTCTGATTAACATCTTTATTACAGGTTACTGGTTCCTACGACCAGGGCTTGCTGAGTTTACCAGGGTACCTAATCTCACTACAGCTATTAGATCTAACACACTACTTAGCCATCTGACATAATACCTCTGTTTGTGGACATGATAAATATCTTCAAACTTTATTGGCACAAACCAATCCCTATGACCTAGGGCCTCCATGTCACCATACAACGTTCCAACTTAGCCAGCTCTTTTCCCCTTCACACACGGCCATCTGCCTAAACATGAGTACTTCCTACTGCGCAATTTTGTACAAGTCTGTATGCAACTGAGATTGTCTAACACCAGTTTCCTTCATGCCAATTTTATCCTATGCCTCTAGACCTCCACTACTGGGGGATACCTGCGAGATGCAATGTTCATATGCTAGATACCTATAGTAACATAAATAGGCTTGACTGAACTTAGCCTGGTAGCATCTAGTTTTCTATAAGTAATAATCATGTTACAAAGTCTAAATAAATTCCATTAAGATTTCATCCAGATCGAAGCAAGATCACAATAAAAATATTCTTATTATATCATTCTTCAACATTATGAATACAAACTTAAGCAAGTCTGATACATCACACATTTACAATATTCTATCCTTCTGCACCTTTGGTAGGCGCCGAAGAGGACCTACTCCATATCTGACTTACAACAAACAAATTACTATATTTACTTGGACTCTGAACTTCGACTGGACTCTAAGACTTCACACGACTCTTCGCCTTCTCGTTCTCCACAACTTTTCCAATGCTGAGTTTGGAAACCATTTTTTTGAAATGAGTCGGGGAACAGCTTATTTATGGGGCGAGAAGGAATCTCAAGCCCGACACACATCACCAAGTGGGACATGGCACAACCTACCATTTCACCACTGAATATGACTAAAGTAGCATCTTAGGACAATGGGACACATCACTTTGGATGCCACTACGAGGCACGGTCAATAATGCTCTAAACGGTTCAGCCACATTTTGACATGTCCAATATGTTTGTCAGGACGTAATCGTCAACTGGACACAAAGCATTAGATAGCTAAGGTAAGGACAGTCGGTGTGGAATCTAGGTAGGGACTGACACAGTCAACCATTCACCTTTATTCTGCCGACACTTACAAAGGGACCCATATCACTTGAGGATTGGAATAATTAATCCGACAAAGTGATTCACAAATGGTCCTACCACTTGTGCCTTATCAAAGGCTGGAATGTAATCATCAACCATCACCTTTGGATTACAGACACGTATAGAGTTTCGAGAACACTCTTAGACTTAGGAATAGGACTTAATTAATTAACCTGTAATTTGATTTAGAGCAGGAATCGAGAACTATTGGGCTAATTAATTCCTACTGACAGATGTCTATTTTTCCATCATATTGATGAGGTTTTCAATGCCCTCATCACCCATGATGTCAGCAAGCTGGTCTTCAATGTGTCGTGGAATTTTGTAGTCCATCTGGCTTACCATGTCATCATCTCCCATGAGTGGGTCATTGCGATCAACATTTGCCAGGTCAGCTTGGACACGTTTGAATTGAAGCACGATTAGGACAACTACAACTTCTACAATTCTTGTATCAAGAATTATTCTGGTTTGGAACTGATTGAACCCATACTCATCCATTTCTGTATATTCAACAGATGGTCTGGTCATTTCATAGTAGCACTCAAGACTTATTGGCTGCACAATCCTAAGGGATATCTTCGAGAATAGTTCTGTATCTTGGGGCCCAGAACTATGAAGATTCTCTATTACCATTATGTCACCAGCATACATGAGACTTTTATGCTTGGTGTTTCTCATGATCTCTGGCATATGCCTGAGTAGCTCTGATCTCAGGATCATGGTGGTTCTTTGATATATGAAATTCAACTTCTTGGAATGGATACAATAGTTATCTTTTATCAGACGGACATAGTGGAAACTAGGATACATAAGCACCTTACCGTCCTTGGTGTTCTGCCATTCAAGCGGCGCTGAAACACATTTTATTCTGCATGGTGCATAACTCTTCTACCATGTCTACAATTGTTCAAATGCCGTAACTAACGCTATTGGGAAGCCTTTTAGGTCATCAGGTTTGCGGACTATCATATTCTTTATGAAGCCATTTTCAAACATCCACAATCTTCTCAGTCTTGGGTAACTACTATCCACATTGACTAGATAGTTACCAGCTATAGGGCCATTAGTCACAGTGATGTTAACACCGTCATATTCACCACTAATTAGCTCTTGGTAAAATGCATCCCATTTATCAGGAAGCATAACCTCTACAGGAACTTGGGCAGACTCGGGGTCAGACAGATATCTGACATTGTCTCTGTGAGTATGACTGGAGCATCCAGGCTCAGACTCAAGCATTGATCTCCTTTCTTCTAATAAGACTGCCATAGTCTTCATGCACTTGAAGAAGAGATCTCTCTCTGTTGTAGAAGGCCTGTTGCATGTTGTTAACAACTGATAGCCTTCATGTCTAATTTTCCTAGAGGTTTTATATATAGGCATGCTGTAAAACTTGAAGATATCATTGCCTATATTAATTGTGGACTGCTCTGCTTCTGATGACACAGTGTGATGCTACTGACAATGCTGCTACTGTTGCCTTGTATGTGTCTACTATTGTATGTGTAGCAGTGTCATTCCTTGAGTCAATCTTTCTGGGTTAGTGAGCCCCATACTCTTGTGACGAGTAAGAATAGGATCCTCATGTATTGGTTCAGGGATCTGTGTTGCCATGTGAGTTGCCAATTGTTTGACATCGAGTGGCTTGTTAAGGCCATGCATACCGAATTGAACAGTGCTGGGGTTGCCACTATTTTTAGGACTGTAAATTCTTGAGCCAAGAGGACCAGGATTACTAGCACTGTTGGAGTTGCCAGTGCTTTCCTTCTCCATCTGTACCAAGCACATGCCTTTGAGCAAGACACCAGCTGCTAACGGTCTTGGTATGTCCTTACCTTCTACCGTTTGAGAAGGACTAGCCTCAGATAAAAGTCTGAGATCTTTTATTGTAACTTTTGGCAAGTCACCAATGATCAATAGATTTGTCTTCTCTTTACCGATAGCTGTTTGCTCTGGAGTAGCCATACCATTACCTGGGGTATGATCTGTTTGATGACTGCAACCAATCTTTCGACTGGAGTAGTCCGTTAGACTTTGATTGTTTCCAATCATGTCTCTGTTGTTATAAGGTGCTTCATGTGGAATCTCCATGCCTTTGACTTCATCTTTCTTTTCAATACTTGGATCATATGAGGAACTGGTTAATCTAACCATGTTCGCCATTTCACGAGTAAGAGCGTCAGGGAAGCAGTTCATATTACCTGCGACATGCGTTACAACATAGTCATAATTTGCTAGCCACATTTGCCACCTTATCAATCTAATCCTGGACATACATTTGTCAAGATTAGAATTCTTAAAATTAACAAAATATTTAGAATCAGTTCTAATCTCAAAACATCCACTAAGCAAATATATTTCTTCTTTACGAATAGATTTAATGATAGCTAAAAGTTCTTTTTCCAAGGTAGCATAGTTTAGTTCTGCTCCTTTAAACTTTCCGCTCATATAAGTAACCAACTTTTCTTCCGTAGTATCCTTTTCTTTGCATGACACCACTCCTGACCAAAATTCATTACTAGCGTCAGTACTCAGAATGATCTTATCATCTAATTTAGGAATACAAAATGTTGGAAGATTCAAACAAGCCTTTTTAAGTCTGATGACAGACTTTATATCATCCTTCGTGAAGATCCATTTCTTTCTTGTTAATGAAACATAGAGTGGTGCAGTATATACTGCCCATTCTTTTACATACCTCAATAGATAATTAATCATACCAAGAAATCTCTGCAATTGTTTCTTGTCAGTTATCTTATCAGGGAAGTCATTGGCTATCTTTTTACCAATGTGATCCTGCATCTTAATAGAACCATCCTTAATTTGTAAGCCAAGGAATTCAATTTCGTTATAGACCATGTATATCTTATTTCTTCCAAGTATAATACCATGATCTATTATAAGATTAATGAAAATCTTTAGATGCTTTAGATGATCCTCCTTTGTTTTGTTAAATGCCAACATGTCATCGATGTATACAGCTATAAACTCTGAGTAATCTCTAAAGATGTCCATACGCCTTTGAAATACGGTAGGGGCGTTCTTAAGACCAAATGGCATAACAAGCCATTCATATTGTCCTTGTGGGGTAGAGAAATCTGTAATGGGTACACTGCTTTCTTCCATCTTGATTTGCCAGAATCTAGATTTCGCATCAAATTTACTAAACCATCTGGCATGGCATAGTTTGGGAATCAGCTATTGCACATGTGGGATAAAGTAGCCATCTCCTATTGTTTGTTCATTTAACTATTTGTAGTTGATTAAAATCCTTGGTTTTCCTCAGACTATTTCACTGTGCTTCTCAACTACGAAAGCTGGACTACTGTGTGGACTTGTGCTAGGTCTTATGATTCCTAAATCCAACTACTCTTTTAATTGTTTCTTGAACACTTCTTCGTGGGCAGTGGTATAATCCATAGGATTTACTCAGATTATCTTGTTGGGATTGATTAATGTTAAGACACATTGAGGTGCGTCTTTTTCCCACTGAGCCAATGGGCTATCAGAGATGTTAGTCTCTAATTCCGTCTTGAGGTCTTCTAAACTTAATCTCTTTTCTAAGTTTTGATAATGGCAATTAATTTCAGAGATAAAGTTTAAATCATCTAAAGTAACTGTGACATTCCTTGGTATGCCAATGACTTACTTTTCTTTAGACTGAATTGGTCTTCTCTTATTTCTACGGACTGTAGTTTGGTGTCTACGGACTCCGTTAATCTTAGTTCAGGTTCAAGGTCTGATGAAATAGTTATTTCATCAATTTCTAAATTGTTCATCAAGAGTTTTTGTTTTTTTTTAGTAGTTCCACCACACTTTGGGAGCATAGACTCTAATGGACAGGGAGTAAATAAGTGATGGGCACTTTTAACAGCGAGTTTAAGCCGATCAAGAAATGGCTTTTGGCATAAACTGATAGGATGTGGCACACGTGGCATCATAAATGGTTGTTTATCAATAGTCAAGACAATGTAATCTTGGGTTTGTACTAGGGGTTCATATTTAAGCAAGAATTTTTGTCCTAGTAACATATCAGAACCAAAATCATTACTTTGCCAAACATGATTAATTAAGAAGTCTCCACCTCCAATATGCACATTTATGTTAGTAGCAAAAGTGTTCCAGGTGACTTCTTTGCCATTTGCCATTTATGCTTTAGCAAATATCTTCGGATCAGTTTGCCATTTCTCCTTTGGTAATGCATTCTTATGCATCAGTGACAGGGATGAACCTAAATCAACATACGCATGAAGTGAGTATGCTTGATAATTTGAAAGACATATTTTAACCAAAATATAAGTACTAGTAGAATTAGTACCTATTTGAGCAACTAGGATAGAGAGGGAACTTATCTGTGAGTCTTGAACTCGTAATGCTCTGTCATGTGATGGACTATGGGGGCTTGAGACATGTTCATCTTCAAAATTCTCTGGTGAACTGCTTTCAGGTGAACTAGGCATCTCCAGAGCTGCAAGCTGCTTGTCAATATCCTTATAAGGATATTCTTCAGTTTTAGATGTAGATGCAATAGGAGGAGGTTCACTGACTATCTCAACTTCTTCCTTCTTAGGGACTGTAGTTTGAACAGGCTTCAATAAGCTTTTAGGCTTCTGCAAGGCTACCTCTACTTGCCTTAATTCTTCCCTAAGATGTTTAATCCTTTTAAGATTATCTAACTGTGCTTCAAGAGCACTCATCTCATGGTCAATCTTATCAGCAGATATCTCAGATGCAGGTCTGAAATAATCTGATAGATTTTTTTGACTCTTGTGTTGCCTAGAGGGTCTTTCAGTAACATCTTTATGTAATTGAGAAGATCTTTCAGTGTTCAAAGATGTTTTGATTGACTCTTTTGGCTTGACGGGTTTCATTGTTCCTCCTTCCCGAGGATCAATAGGACAAGTAATTCCAGATGCAGATAAAGAATCAAATACATCCTCTTTACTTACCTTCTTATATTTAGGACTAAGAGAATGATAATCACTTCTCTTTGGTGAAAGGTCATGTAATGATACTTTCGTATCCATGAAAGCTTTACGTCTTTCATTAAACTCTTCTTCAGAATAAGTTAGAGTTTTCTCAGGACTTTTATCCTTATTAGACTCAATGATTTGTCTATACCTTTCCATTCCTTCTCTGAGTCTATCCTTCTTATGTTTCCTTTCAGGACTAGATGGATCAATACTAGGAACTGTTGGTGTCATACCAACTGGACTTCCTTGTCATTTCAGATTTTTCATTATTGCTTCATACTTAGTAAATGCTTCTAACAAACTAGTAGACTTTTGTACATAAGGTTTCATAACTTGTTGTTTTGGTTGACTGAATCTCTCCATGTCAACTATAGGACCTTTAAACTTGAGTCTCTTATCTTTCTCATAAGCTTTAACTTCTTCATCAATCATATGAAGACATTCATTTCCACACATTTGAGAAGTTAACATTCTAAAGCATTTAATATGATAAGTATACCTAGGATGTTTCTTAAGAATGAAACATTCTGATCTACTTTCTTCTCCGCACTGGTCACATTTAAAATTATGATATTCAATATCATATATAGACTCACCTAACCAAGTAAAATCTTTTGCTGGCCAATCTGCAAGCTTAATAGGCATGGCATGTGCCCTCGGGTCAATAGCTTTTGTTTTAATCTTATATGCATGAGCAAGTTCTACAACAACATCCATTTTTGAATCATTTGATTCTTCTTATGTACTTAGTTGTGCATCCTTCTATTGATCACTAGAAACTTCATCATTATATTCATCACTTAAATATTCAATGTCAGTATAATCTGAATAAACAGATTCACATTCAGTTTCACTTTCAATTATTTCCAGTGCATGAACTTTAGCAATTTCCAAAATAGGTTCTACTTCTAGGATCTTAGCTTGCTTCATATTATTGAGTTTTGGAAATTCATTAGCATAATGACCAATTTCTTCGCAAAGCCAACATTTACATGTTTTACCTACTTTCTTTGACTTGCTGCGAGTAGTGGTTTTTCTCTTGAAATACTTCTTGCCTTTTCTAAATGGTTTACGTTTATCATAGGTACGACTACGTCTAAACCTTTTGATTTGTTTAAACCTTTTGGGTCTAGGATTTCCATATTTCTTATAAGGTCTGGAAGATTTAATCTTATCAGATCCTTTCTTTTTATACCTCTTTCTCTTATAAGTGCTTTCACCCCATACAGTGGGTGTCTCAAGAAATAAGTTACAGAAGTTTTCAGTAATGAAATACTTCTTTGCACTTTTTTGTATTGCATTTTTGGTACATACTTCAGTAAAGTACTCAAGGCACTTTTGTCATATTTCTCCTAGTGTACCATACTTCAGAGGGTGTCTCTTGATATAACCACCTATCTCATCTCCCCAAGGTTCAGGCAGTTTCTATATAAACATAGGCAAATATTTATCTTCGTTGATAGTCAGGAAATATTTTTCAAACTCATTATAAAATGGTTCAAAATATTTAATCTTTTTGATTCCCAACTTTGCAATTGCCTTTCTAGCTGTGTCAGTTCACAGTGGTCCTTGATTACTAATATCGCCTACGAATTGGGCACACAATGGAACGACAAAATCGTAAACACTTTTACTGTCTTTAATGGTTTCTTCTCATTTCTTATAATGCTCAGTGTTTTTGTTCCCGATCCAAAAATATCTTGCAATGCCAACCATTTACAATTCGTAGCAGTTCCTAATCTGTTCTGCTGACAGATTTCTATAGTATGTTGCTTGGGCATGGAACATAGAACTACACCACCTGCTTATGACACCTTCTTTGTCTTTAGCATTATCCAGATCCAACTAGTTACCTTGT
The DNA here is from genome assembly GCA_037957365.1 of Torreya grandis. Lineage (NCBI taxonomy): Eukaryota > Viridiplantae > Streptophyta > Pinopsida > Cupressales > Taxaceae > Torreya > Torreya grandis. The sequence goes on along the minus strand of JARHVA010000254.1, from coordinate 1,260,943 downwards.
ATAGATATTGGTGGTCCGAATTCATTTTCTTTGGGTGCAAAAGTCTATGTGTTATATTCACCCTTTTTTCCAGACTGTGGCTTACCACCAACCTTCGAATACAGTTCATCTTTCGGGATGACATGATATATGTTCCTGATACTAGGTGGTTGAGCTGGATTATATGCTTGAGAGGTTTCCATCTGTTGTGGATCATAGATACCACTTCCCTCAGCATTGTCAACAATGGCATAAGCATAATGAGATACTTTTGAGGATAAAGAATCACCCAATTTCTCTTCATCTGCTTTTTCTTCTTGAATTCTCAGAGATAAAGAATCATCCAAGAATTGTTTCTACAAGTTCTGTTTAACAGAATCTTCTTTTTGATTTTCAAGGGTTTGAATCATCTTAATTAAATATCCTAAGTGTTCATGATCATTTCCATCATATGATTCAAATTCCTCTACATAATCTTCAAGGGATTTTTCTTCAGTTTTAATTTGCATGAGCTTAGCATTACTAGATGATGATGCATTATTCTTTCTAATGTCATTCATGCTTATCTCAGATATATCAGGTATATCTTCATAAAATCCAGACATGCATTTCCACTCTTTGAATCTAATAGAGATATCACCATCTCCACTATCGAAGATCTGTGACACTTCATCAGACTATACGTGATTTGCTTGTCCTCTAATTTTCCATTCATTTGGAAATTCAACTTGGTTCCAGGGGACAACCTTCTTGGTCTGGGTTTTACTTTTTGGATCTGAGATTACTAAGGTTGTGTTACCTTTCATTTGTGTCATTCTCACACCAATTTGCCTCATGTTATGGAAACACTTATAATAAATATCATACTCGATATTCAATACTTTTCTACTGGGCTTGAATCCAGTAGCATGTGTATCCACATACATTCTAAGACATTCATGGCAATCGTCAACATGAGAATATATATTTGGGGCAAGGATAAGGAATGCTATTTATTGATTTAGGCTGGCTTCTATAGCTCCTAGCAAACCTTTACTAAACTCATCAATGCGATCATCTTTTATTGCTCCAAATACCGAACAACCTAAGTTGTTGGTTGCAAGTAACTTAAAAGTTATCTGGATAGCTCTAACATGTATATACTTGAACTTTTGATCTTTTAATTTATTTTGTTCTTTTGTGAACAAGTATACATCAATCTTATCTCCTGCTTGTATAGAAGCTTCCAATGTTCTTAATTTGTGTCGAACCTTTAAATCTAGAGTTCGATATTTATAGATCTATTCAAACTTGAGTTTTGGAATCCCATCATCTCTAAGTTTGATATTCATACTATCTACTTCGAATTCTTCTAGAGTCTCTAGGTTTAATTTGGGTTCTCCTTTGAATAATGCTTTAAGCATTTGTACTTGTTCTTTTTCTTTTATACCAGGTTCAGGGCTGGGAACTATATCAGTTCTCCACATAAGGATTTTACTCCTTGCTGGTTCAAAAGAAACACTTCTATTTCAAATAGTAATAGTAGGCAGTGATGTCATATAACCTGATTGTATTAAATTAGTACATAACATGATCGGTTTCCTTGGCCCTCAACCTTAACCTATTGGATGTCAGCTTTAGGATCAATTCCATGATTTAACAATTATTGGTGCAAGCCAAAATTATGTTCACGTTAAATATGAATGAAAAAACATTACAAATATATAAGCCAAGATGGTTGGTCACTTCACATTCCCAAAAAGACTTCCTATTTCTATGGGAATGGAAAACAACTTATTGAATAAGACAAAAGCTACCTAAGATGGCTTGGATTAATAACAAATATGTACAATATTGTTACATCCCCCCTTAGTCTGCAGGGGTCTTTGTCAGACCAGGCATTTCTTTGAACGTTTCAATTTTTTCTCGTCCAAGTGCTTTTGTCAAGATGTATGCATCAAGAGTACCGTATTGCTTCAATTGTGCAAGCTCTATGAACTGCAACTCAAGGTCTTTCTTATCAAATCTTTCAATGAGCTTTTTTGTAAACTCATCATAGGTGGTGACGAAGTTGTGACGCAATGTCACCAAGCTATGGTAACATCACTCATGGGCTGCCCCATCCATGCAAATTTGATAGCATCTTCCTCTGCCATCCATTTAAGAGATAGTTAACCAACTTTTGCACCCATGCTCTAACAGTGAATTTGTCACTCCCATCAAAGTGTGCCAAGGTCACCTTTCCCAATGCTTGTTGGTAGTCTCTTTGCACCACTGGTCCTCTATTCTCTACTCTTCCACCACCCCTCTTCTTTTGATAAATGAATTGATCCAGAGAGAAAATGTCTCGAATCTTAGTTGGAAGGGTTGCATACTTTGCATAACTTACCTTTACTTCTTCGACCATAGGAATTATGGCTTCTTGCATGAGTTGGACCTCCTCCCTATGAGTGAATGTTGGTTGGAGAGGTCTAGGAACAGATCCAGAAGCTATTGTTCCAACAGTGTGTTCCACATTCTGGTGATTATTGTTGTTAGCACTACTAGTTTCTCCATTCTAAACTGAAGGTACTTGAGGCACATTCTGATTCATTTTTACTAACAACTGTGACATCATGTCCATCATAGTATCAAATTTCCTCTTTGTATTGGCACTAGGACTCTCTGGTTGTGCTGGTCCTTTATGCTTGTCTGCCATGTTTTCTAAAAAATTGTCACTGTCACTGTCACTAGGAGGAATCTGTTGAACTCTTAGAACCTTAGAGAAAGTATCTTCAATTGGCTCTTCTAGAAACTAATACAACTTTCTCTGCCCTCTTTCGTAGTATCTCTTTTCTCTATCATTGGTGTAAATAGAGAAAAAGTTGCATAACAAGATTAGAAATCATACATTGGCAAGATCACCATCCCTGATACCATTGTAGTAACCAACCTAATTTAAAAAAAAAAATTTAACTAAAACAACAATTACAAACATCTACTTATTCAGTGGGAAAGCAACATGCACATTTGCTTTGTCAGTGGAAAAGCCAAAATAACTAAGCAGCTCCACTTATTCAGTGGGAAAGCTAAAACAAAACAAGGCACATCCACTTGGTCAGTGGGAACTCTGAAACACAAAGCAAGGCACATCCACTTTTTCAATAGGAAGGCCAAATAACAAATCATACACTGGCAAGATCACCAACTTTTGATACCACTGCAATAACCACCCTAGATTTTAAAAAAAAATTAACTAAAGCAGCAATTACCAACATCCACTTATTCACTGGAAAAGCAATAAGCACATCTGCTTAGTGGGAAAGCCAAAACAACTAAGCACTACCACTTATTCAGTGGGAAAGCTAAAACAAAACATGGCACATCCACTTATTCAGTGGGAAACCTAAAACACAAATCAAGGCACATCCACTTTGCAATGAGAAGCCTATTACAATGAAAGCCACTTATTCAATGGGAGGAGAAAACATGTAAACAAGAGCAATTACAATTGATAGTTCTGATTTTTCAATCTGAGCATTGCTGCAACACAAAAATGTGAGAATACGATAGCAATTTTACTTCAAACCAATCATTAGGTATATCACATTAAAGAATCAAAAGCATTGATGAAGATAGGAGTTCACGGAGGTTTGATTAAAGACTGATTGCTTGAATTGCTGAGTTCTTATCCACTGGAACAACGCTACAACATTCTCTGAAATTCACCATTCTCCACCACATACTCCATTTCTCCGATTCTAAAGTGATAGAAAATCCTTTTAAGAGTCAAGGTGTCCCCAAACAAAAATTAAACTCCCTAGAAAGTGAGGTGCTTGAGCCACAAAGTCTCATGCCCAAGTCTACACTTGTACGCCTTGGTCTAAAAGGGTGTGGGCAGCAAGAGGAAGGGTACCACCAATTGAGATTTTTCACACTCAAACAAGCTGAAAATTGATTAACAACCCAATAAAATATAAATGAAACCAAAAGATCATCAAAACACATCAAACATCTGCATATTGAAACTCCATTATGTATTCCATTGCAAAACAAGGTGATTCGTGAGTAGAACCACACTATCGAGCTAGGGATTATCTTTCAAATCCGAAACTATAAATATAGAGAGGGTTTTCATCCACAAAAGATTTTGGGAGAACTCGCAGGTTCAATCTGACAGTCTAACAATATAGGAATTCTTCAACATGCCCTAAATGAGACCCTCAACCTCCTTTTATAATCTTCTTGGAGGGAAAAAGACAATTAAAATAATATAATAATTTACTTTTTCCCCACACAATGTTGTTGAAATGAGATAATAAAATATTTCATGTGCATAAGTCCCCCAAACAAGGCACCCAACATTTAGAGTAACTTTTTACCTTTCCAATGAGCTATAATACTAAGTTATCTTTTTAATATTTGAGAACATTAAACAACTTAAGTGAATTTATTAAATAATTACTTAATACCTCACCCTTTTTACGGAAAGCACTGAGATGGCCTCAGAACCAAAATCTAATCACATAAAGATGAAGTTGAGGATGTGGGATGATGATCAGACCCAATTTGGTGACTTACCTTAAATAAACACTCTCTCCAAGAAGTTTGAAGAACAAACCAGGGGTTTGAAAATGCTTCAAAAAGCATCACTACAATTCTCAATGTCCACTAAACTCAAAACCACACAAAAAACACAAGAAAAACTGAACATGTGCTCTCCAAGATCAAAGGAGTCCCCTAACCAATACCAATTAACCTATGGGACTTCGGAATAGGCTAATGGTCACCAAATTGACTAGGCCTGAGAAGGGGGCATTACAAGATATGGGGAGTTTATGCCTTAAATTGCTTGCCCACACCATATTTAAGGAGGAGGTTGTAGGCACAATTAGATATTAATATATGTATGTTGAGGGCGGATATCTATAGTTGCCAACTCAATGACAATATAGATAGGTGGGGGCCCTCTCTCTTGTTTTGATCATTCATGCATGCGTCTTCTATATCTCTATAGGCATTTGCCTCTGCCTCCATATATAGATAGGGAGTATGCTTGGGGTCAAAGAGGGGGTTGCGGCCAAGGGGGAAGGATGCAAAATTTTATATCCGGTAGCATTTACCATCTAGTCAAGCCCAACCCAATCCATGTTCAAGCTAGTCCGACTAACTAATAACTAGTTCTTAATTATAACAACAAAACTCATTGTCTGAGCTAGCTCTATTAGCTAATGACTGCAATAACCATCTACCAAATTTTAAGGTTTGAGCTAGCCTACCTACCTATTGTGTATAAGTATAATAACTAGTTTTTTAGGGTTTGACCTAGCCTGAACGCTTGTTCAAGCTAGCCCGATGAACTAATCTAGCATAGTGGAATAGATACCACCAATTGAATATTAGTCCATCCAGAATTTGGTCCACTAAAATAAACATTGGTCCATCCAAAATCCATCTCATCATGGTGTCTTGGGCTTGACGAACGTGACCCCTTTGAAGTGAAGAAGTCTTGTTAAACCTATGGTATACTGGTTGGTGATATGTCAACTTGTGGTAAACTGGCTGGTGGTAATGGTTCTTGTAGTGGTAAATGACTATCATGTCACTTGTCAATGTCTTTGTGGTAGAGGGAGGAGTCAATGTCTAAGATTCCCATTTTCTATCCATATGCCCTTTGTTTTGTTCTCCTTTAAGACACCTCACCTACCTATCGATTGGTCAGATGTTTATATTGGGGCAGCTCCTTTCACTTTCCATTACTCAGATCAGTGGTTTCCATTACTCAAATGCGTCACTCAAATGGATCATTTTCATTACTCAGGTGGATTGGTGGGATGGTGGACATCCATTTACAATTTCACTCCCATCTCAACATTTAATGATTTGTTCCTGAGTGAACACCTTATCTGAAAAAAATGTCACTCGCAGACAAATTTTTTATCAAAAAAGTCATTCACTCTAGGCAAACATCTTATTTGAAAGGGATGATATGAATTGGAAATCAAGGAATGACATTTGATGCTTATTTATTGCAAAGGTTGGTGGGGATAGGTCAAATTTATCTTGTCATTTTGAAAAGTGTTCAACATCCATCTTGGTCCGTCCATGTTGCTCTAGACTCCTCTACCATGACAAATGGGAAAGGGTTAGACCTTTAGGCACATAAGATCATTTATGCCTATCAACCATCATCTATCCTCAACACACCATCTGTAGATATAGCTGGCACTTGCACTCAATTGATTACATGATGAAGATATATAAGTTCGGTTATACAAAACTCACACTTTGATTCCTTTGCAAACAAGGATTTAGCCTCAAGTATGCCCAACACCTCATCCAAATGTCTCATATGCTCCTCCCAAGCCTTGATAAATATCAAGATGTCATCAAATAATATTAAGACTAATTTCCTGAGCTAGTTATTGAACACCCAGTTCATGCAAGATTGAAATGTTGCTGGAGCATTGGTTAAACCAAAGGGCATAATCATTAGTGAAATGTTGCATGAGCAGTTGATACAGTCTGCTGCCCTCTCAACTTGATACCTCATCCAAATGTCTCATATGCTCCTCCCAAGGCTTGCTAAATATCAAGATGTCATTAAATAATATTAAGACTAATTTCCTGAGCTAGTTATTGAACACCCAGTTCATGCAGGATTGAAATGTTGCAGGAGCATTGGTTAAACCAAAGGGAATAACCATTGGTGAAATGTTGCAGGAGCAGTTGATACAGTCTGCTGCCCACTCAACTTGATCATGCCGAATCAGCCTCTCTAGCCTTTTGTAGGAGACAACACGTGGACCTCCATTTGACATCCCTCTTAACACCACTTTCTTCCCTTCTGATTGGAATTTCAGTTCCATAGTCTGAAAGTTTAAGATGATCTCCCCCAAATATTGAAGCCACCGAATGCTAAGTACTACATCTGTGTCACCAATGCTTACAGAATATAAATCATCTTTGACTTCATAATGACCCAATTGTAGACTCATTTGGGGTATCATTTTAGTGCATGTAAGGGTGAAACCATCAGGGACCATTACTTTGAATCCATCAAACTCTTCAATCTTGAGTCCTCTACGAGCCACCACTCCAACAATAAAATTATGTGTTGCTCCATTATCAGTTAATGCAACAACTCACTGTCCATAAAGGACACCATGGACTCTGAAAGACTCCTTTTTTGAAAACTAGAAAGGTAAGCAAGAGTGCCTTCACTTTCCTTCTCTTGTTCAGACTCTTCAGATGACTCTTCTTCGACTTTCTCTTCCAAATCAGATTGTTGTTCTGATTTTTTTTATTTTGATTCTTTATATGAACAAACTTCTAAATTATGAACTTTACCCTTTCTAAGGAATTCATGGCCTGGGGCGCATGGGTCCTTGCAATTGAACATAATTTCTTCCTCCTTAGGTCATTTAGGAGGTCTTCATCCATTTTTGTTGATGTCTTCTTGGTCTCATTAGAATTTTTTTGAAAATGCTTCTTATTTTTTGTATGCTGGAAAGTCCTTGACTAAAATTTATTTCTTGAGGCAGCGAGCTCCATGCTTCTTGCCTTCTTTATAGCTTCTTATAGAGTTGGTGGGTCAACGGCTTTAACCCATCCTCTGATTGGCTTCATTAATGCTTCACTAAAAAGGACCACAAGTCTCCTCTCTGTGATGCTTGTAACCATAATTGAGAGTCTTTGAAACTCATAGATGTATGCATCAAGAGTACCATATTGCTTCACTTGTGCAAGCTCTCTGAATTGCAACTCAAGGTCTTTCTTATCAAATCTTTCAGTGAGCTTGTTTGTAAACTCATCATAGGTGGTGACCAAGTTGTGACCCAATGTTACCAAGCCATGGTATGAACACTCATGGGTTTCTCCATCCATGCAAATTTGATAGCATCTTCCTTTGCCATCGGTCTAAGAGATAGTTATCCAACTTTTGCACCCATGCTCTAACAGTGAATTTGTCACTCCCATCAAAGTGTGCCAAGGTCACCTTTCCCAATGCTTGTTGGTAGTCTCTTTGCACCACTGGTCCTCTATTCTCTACTCTTCCACCACCCCTCTTCTTTTGATAAATGAATTGATCCAGAGACAAAATGTCTCGAATCTTAGTTGGAAGGGTTGCATACTTTGCATAACTTACCTTTACTTCTTCGACCATAGGAATTATGGCTTCTTGCATGAGTTGGGCCTCCTCCCTATGAGTGAATGTTGGTTGGAGAGGTCTAGGAATAGATCCAGAAGCTATTGTTCCAACAGTGTGTTCCACATTCTGGTGATTATTGTTGTTAGCACTACTAGTTTCTTCATTCTAAATTGAAGGTACTTGAGGCACATTCTGATTCATTTTTGCTAACTGTGACATCATGTCCATCATAGTATCAAATTTCCTCTTTGCATTAGCACTAGGACTCTATGGTTGTGCTGGTCCTTTATGCTTGTCTGCCATGTTTTCTAAAAAATTGCCCTTGTCACTAGGAGGAATATGTCGAACTCTTAGAACCTCAGAGAAAATATCTTCAACTGGGTCTTCTAGAAACTGATACAACTTTCTCTTCCCTCTTTCGCAGTATCTCTTTTCTCTATCACTGGTATGCATAAGAAAAAGTTGCATAACAAGATTAGAAATCATATGCTAACAAGATCACTAGCTCTGACACCATTGTAAAAACCACCATAGATTTTTAAAAAAAAATTAACTAAAGCAACAATTACAAACATCCACTTATTATGTGGGAAAGTAACAAGCACATATGCTTAGTTAGCGGGAAAGTAAAAAAACCTAAGCACTTCCACTTATTTAGTGGGAAAGCTAAAACAAAACAAGGCACACCCACTTGTTTAGCGGGAACCCTCAAACACAAAGCAAGGCACATCCACTTTTTCAGCAGGTAGCCCAAATAATAAATCAAGGCACATCCACTTTGCAGCGGGAAACCTATTACAATGAAAGCCACTTATTTAGCAAGAGGAGAAAACATGTAAGCAAGAGTAATTACAATTGATAATTCTAATTTTTCAATTTGAGCACTGTTGCAACACAAAAATGTGAGAATAAGATAGAAATTTTACTTTAAACCAATCACTAGGTATATCACATTGAAGAATCAAAAGCATTGATGAATATAGGAGTTCACTGAGGTCTGATCAAACACTGATTGCATGAATTTCTGAGCTTTGATCCATTGGAAAAATGCTACAACATTCCTTAAAATTCACCATTCTCCACCACATACTCCATTTCTCCCATTCTAAATTGATAGCAAATCCTTCTAGGAGTCAAGGTGTCCCTAAACAACAATTAAACTCCCTAGAAAGTGAGGCGCTTGGGCCACAAAGTCTCATGGCCAGGTCTACATTTGTACGGCCTGGTCTAAAAGGGTGTGGCCAGCAAGAGGAAGGGTACGACCAACTGAGATTCTTCACACTCAAACAAGTTGAAAATTGATTAACAACCCAAAAAAATATAAATTAAACCAAAAGATCATCAAAACACATCAAACTTCTGCATATTGAAACTCCATTGTGTATTTCCATTGAAGAACAAGGTGATTCCTAAATAGAACCACACTATCTAGCTAGGGATGATCTTTCAAATCTGAAACTATAAATATAGAGAGGGTTTTCATCCTCAAAATATTTTGGGAGAACTCACAGGTTCAATATGACAGTATAATAAATAATAATTCTTCAACATGCCCCAAATGAGACCCTCAACATCCTTTTATAATCTTCTTGGAGCGAAAAAGACAATTAAAATAACATAATAATTCACTTTTTCCCCACACAATGTTGTTAAAATGAGATAATAAAATATTTCATGTGCTTAAGTCCCCCAAACAAGGCACCCAACATTTAGATCAACTTTTTACCTTTCTAATGAGCTATAATACTAAGTTGTGTTTTTAATATTTGAGAATATTAGACAACTTAAGTGAATTTATTAAATAGTTACTTAATACCTCACCCATTTTGCGAAAAGAATTGAGATGGCCTCAAAATCAAAATCTAATCACTCACGGATGAAGCTGAGGATGTGGGATGATGATTGGACCCAATTTGGTGACTTACTAAAAATAGACACTCTCTCCAAGAAGTTTGGAGAATAAACCAGGTGTCTGAAAATGCTTCAATAAGCATCACTGCAATTTCCAACACCCACTAAACTCAATGCCGCACAAAGAACACAATAAAAACTAAACATGTGCTCTCCAAGATCAAAGGAGACCCCTAACCAATACCAATTAACCTATGGGACTCAGGAATAGGCTAACGGTCACCAAACTGAGTAGACATGAGAAGGGGACATTATAGGATATGGGAAATTTATGCCTTAAATTGCTTGCCCACACCATATTTAAGGAGGAGATTGTAGGCACAACTAGATATATAATATATGTATGTTGAGGGCAACTATATATAGTCCCTAACTCAATGCCAATATAGATAGATGGGGGCCCTCTATTGTTTTGATCATTCATGCATGCATTTTCTATATCTCTATAGGCATTTGCCTCTACCTCCATATATAGATAGGGAGTTTGGTTGGGGTCAAAGAGGGGGAAGCGACCAAAGGGGAGGGATGAAAAATTTTATATCCGATAGCATTTACCATCTATTCTAGTCAAGCCCAACCCAATCCATGTTCGAGCTAGTCCGACTAACTAATAACTAGTTGCTAATTATAACAACTAAACTCATTGTCTGAGCTAGCTCGACTCGCTAATGACTGGTATAACCAATTACTAATTTTTAAGGTTTGAGCTAGCCTACCTAAATATTGTGTATAATAAGTATAATAACTATTTTTTCAAGGTTTGACCTAGCCTGAATCCCTGTTCAAGCTAGCCCAACTAACTAATATAGCATAGTGGAATAGATACCACGAACTTAATATTATTCTATCCAGAATTTGGTCCACTAAAATAAAATTCGATCCATCCAAAATCAATCTCATCATGGTGTCTTGGGATTGATGAACATGACCCCTTTGAAGTGAAGAAGTCTTGTTAAACCTATGGTATACTAGTTGGTGATATGCCAATTTGTGGGAAATTGGTTGGTGGTAGTGGTTCTTGCAGTGGTAAATGACTGTCATGATACTTGTCAATGTGTTTGTGGTAGAGGGAGGAGTTAATGTCTAATATTCTTGGCTTCTATCCATATGCCCTCTATTTTGTTCTCCTTTAGGACACCTCACCTACCTATTGATTGACCGGATGTTTATATTGGGGCAACTCCTTTCAGTTTCCATTACTGAGATGGATAAATGGTTTCCATTACTCAAATGCATCAATCAAATGGATCATTTTCATTGCTTAGGTGGATTAGTGGGATGGTGCACATCCATTTACAATTTCACTCCCATCTCGACATTTAATGATTCATTCCTGAGTAAACATCTTATTTGAAAGGGATGATACGAATTGGAAATCAAAAAATGACATTTGATGATTATTTATTGCAAAGGTTGGTGGGGATAGGTCAAATTTATCTTGTCATTTTGGAAAGTGTGTAACATCCATCATAGTCCATCCATGTTGCTCTAGACTCCTCTACCATGACAAATGTGAAAGGGTTAGACCTTTAGGCACATAAGGTCATTTAGGCCTATTGACCATTGTCTACCCTCAACACACCTTTTTCTATAGATATAGCTGGCACGGGCACTCAATTTAGTGATCAAGGGAAATACTTTCACTCATCGACCTTTAAGGGAGAGGGAAATTACCGTCCTTTATATAGAGATGAGCTCTCAAGATATAGATAGGGGGCCCTCATTCTCTATATACGGATGATTGCCCATTATATATAGATAAGGGGTCTTAATTATCTATATATAAACAATTACCTAAAGGCCCTTGGTCTCTAGATTTAATGTGTGGGTCTTAAGGTGCTTGACTACTTGCCCAAATCTCTATAGATGGTGTTGGGGGGTTGGGGTTGAAGGAAGTCATCTACTGATTGAGTGATTTGTAATCCTTACTTATTTGTGCCACCTTCATTAGGTGTGTGCCTATATACATAGATAGGCGTGCAACTATATAGAGCTTAAAATTTATAAACTCCTCATCCTCCAACAATAGAGATTAGGTTATCAGGGGACACTCTATATAGCTACTCTTGAGCCCAACCATAGCAAGTTGTCTATTGAGTGCATTGAGCCCTTAGGTTAGTTTGGAATATATCCATATATAAGGTACTAGCTATATATATATATATATATAGATAGTTTTGATCTATCGATCAAGTGAACTACCACTTGACCAACAACCTACTAAATAATAATTAGGATCAAGGGAGGCTACTGTATAATGAGTGTGGAAGGGCCTTCGACTGAATGCACACTTCCAATTACTCATGCCTTTAGGGCTTGCACCATATGCTAGATCAGTATATACATGAGATCCTAGATTGGTATATGGGTTGTGGTGAGAAAGGGCACTCGACCATAGAATAGATCGGGGATAGATTGCCCAACCCCACTACCCTGCCCCTATATATCTATATGGTTCTCTAGGATTGATTGCCCAACACCAACCCCATGTATATAGATATAGAGGCCAACAATTCAGTATATATATATATAGGGCCCTAAGCCCCATTTTATAGATAGGGTGCTCAAACCCATACCTGATTGAAAGAAGTACATATAGGACTATCAACTACCCAACCACCCAACCACCCTAGATAGATAGATGGTCCCCTTCTCTATCCATAGCTCATGCCTATGGGATATAGTATTAAACTAACCTAACTATGCTATACATACCTTCATAGCGATGTCGTATTTTGATCAGCCAAAAATGAAAGGCCCTAAGCAAATTTGATAAGGGCCACACTCTCTTCTCTAGGTGGATTGAAGTGTGGAGAACAAAAATTGAATTATACTGCACCTCTCTCTCTAATCGACATGATGGTGAGTAAGCCATTATTTGTTATATATGTAATACTAAGAGATCTCATCTTGAAGTATAGACTACCCAGATCTCTATGAATGGGATTAGGGTTGAGTCCCCTCTCTATACAAGGGGAAAATAGGGGCCTGATAACCTACTCTATACAAAATAGGATGGGATAGGATAAGGTCGTAGCAACTCTGCTACTAATTATAATAATGACAACCAAACCTCCTACCTCTACTTGTAACTCATCGGCCTAACACTCACATCTATAACTAATTTACCTAAGAATCACCTACACTTATATATAATAAACTTAACATTCATGTATACCTAATTGTTTTTCCATTAAAGCATGTCACCACCTTTATAGACATGAAAATGTGTATATGATATGATGGAAAACCCCTTGCTCATCCTGTGGTCCTCGATCCATTATTATCGGATCATTCATATTACGCTAGAGATATATCCATTCGTCTAGATATGCTAGTTTAATCCAATATAGTTGTGTGGAGTTAAGTTGAGCCTAAATATTATAATATTTCTCCACCTATTTTTCTTGTTCGGACCTACAGTAGATTAGTGGTAATGGATTATAATGATGATAATGACCAACATAATGTGTATAATTTGAATGACATCTCCTTTTCGATTTCTTCTTCTTTGCTAGGTTTTCTCTCAAAATCACTCAATTTTATATACGAGGGAGAACCTTGGCCTATATAATCGATGCAAGGGCTTATCTATATCTATGGCCTTGGCTTCCCTATTCCAAATGATAGATATAGAGGGGAGGGGTTCATCGACCTCCCCAGATTCCACACACCGGTCAATATCTCTCCATCATGGGGTTGCGTCATTTTTCTAGTCATGTGGCAACTAGAATATAGATCTTTGGGCAGGAGCAACGTCTAGTCAGGCCCAAGTGCGTACATAACTCGAGTTATGCTTAGGAGATTGAGGGAAGGAATGATTTTATTGACAATATATAGATAAACACTCCCGCAATGTCTTTTACTCCCTCTACTCCCTCTGCTAATAAAGTAGAGGTTGGGGCAAAGGTGGCTAGAACATAATTTCCCATGACCTCTAGCCCCTTATATATAGAACTACCACTTGACCAACCCCTATCCTTATCTATGAGGCCCATAGTTTTCCCCATACAAATAGGGTTCAGTTCCCTATGCTCCATATAGATAGGGTTGGGGGATATATATCTCCCTTAACTTCTTGAGCAGACATAGAATTGGGATATAGAGGGGCCCTTAGACTAGCAGCCTCCTCAACCCCATATAGATAGAGGGGGTCGAATGCATATAGATAATGACCTTTATCTCATTGATCACCTTATATATATATGGGAACTATATAGATCTATATGGCATGAGATGGGTCTATATCTATCTATTAGGGGTGCATATGATAAATGACCCCATACTATATAGGGGTCAATTGAGTGTAAAATTCTATGGTCCCCAGTTCTCAACCCCATATAGATTAGATATGGGGAACAAGCACATATATCGATGATCTTCCCATATAGATCGAGTTTGTCAGGTAGTTAAATGACCTCACCCCCAACTTGACCTCACCCCCAACCAACCCAACCCTATAGGCTATCCTATATATATGTCTAGGCAACCCTACTATATCTATCTCGACCTCAGCCTTCTTGGTATCACCCCAATGGTATAGGCTATATATGTATCTGGGAAGAGTATATATATAGGGCATGGCCTTCTGTATTCACACCACCCATTGACTACAGGTTAGGTGTTTCTATTTTGGTTCCTCTACTAGTCTCCTCTACTTAATCAATCATAGATATCATATACATGATGTACCTATATATGCTATATTATATCTATATAAAAGGTGGTCAAACCCCTTCACTTGATGGCCTAAGCTTCCCTCTGTGTAGACTAATTTATCAATCTTTACTATATATGGCATCCAAACCCCCTAAAATGAGATTGATTATTGGATCTGGTCACCATTGATCTGTCGTGCCCCATCTTGCCTCCATGCATGGGGAACTCCCCCCATTCACCAAGGAATATACCCCATAAATCGAGGGAAACAAAAACACCCCATGATCTCTATTATAGTCATAACCCACCTCATTTTATTAGTACCCACAATCGGACATCCTCAACCTCCAATACCCCCAATCCAACATTGTTACCCTCCCTTCCAGACATTTGGCCCCAATGGAGACAAGAACAATAAGTGACCCCTATCAAAATAAATGGAGCTTCAAACACCTCTCCCTTTAATAGAGGTAGTTTTTATTCATAGACAAAATCAAGTTAGTGGGTAGCTAGCCTTCCCTCCCTATTGAGCCAACCACCCACAATGGATAGGAGCCTCAACCAAAGTAGCCACCTCCAATCAAGAGTCACCCTCCCCAATCTTATCTCCTTATATAGAGGGAACCCACCCAATCCATCTCACCCCAAGTAACACATCTATCACGAGACTCTTATATCACATCCATAGTCAAAATACCATGTATGCAATGGTAATGCTTTGTTGATAACCTCATATCACATATACAATAGAATTATTTGTTGACACACTCCTATCATGTATATAAAAATAGTATATCATTACACTTGACATATCATGTTGTCTTTTGAAATGGAGAATGCTCTAGTAATCTACCCTATCCATTACCCATGTACATTACTTTAAAAAAAAGGCTTTTGGTGAGAATAAACTTGCAAATATAACACACTTGTGACCATTGAGAGCTAAAGTCAGGATGAACATCACATCTCTAATTTTTGCCAATATATGCTTCTAACCTTCACTGATGGAATAACATTGGTGTAGAGTCTTGTCACTAATGACATTATCCTCTCTAGGGTGCATCTCCTATTTAATTGCCAACATGTTATTTTGTGAGAAGCTCATGACCCAAATGGATTAGGGGGCTACCACTTCCATGCGGTCATTCAGTTCGCAAATGTCTCTAGGCACACGATTGTATGCCACATTTGGGATGCATTTTTTGAATTGGATGGAAAATAGTGCCATGTTAGCTTCCATAAATTGTGGTTCTTGATTGTTCAATATGTGTGAAAGGTAGATAACCGCTCATTATTTGTAATATCCCCAAGAAGGAGATTGCTGGATTTGAGGAGAGGCACTGCGACTTCACATAAAGAAATTACTGTGAAGGAGAAACACTGCCATTTTATACAACAATATTTAAATGGAAATTTCAAACGGAATTGTTGTCGGAAGTGAACAGTAGTGTCGATGGAAATGTTAAAGGAATTGTCAACAGAAATGTCAATGGTCACATCTTTTGGTGAAGAGGTGCCTCTTGGATGCAATGCCTCCTTTGGGAGAAGTTTTTAAAGACTATAAAAGGGAGAAGAGATTTAGAAGTAAAAATCATCCAATTATGAATTCAACCATCTAATTCGTATAAGCATCATGTTATACAACCACTCTCAAGGATGAAAACCCTTGTGATTATAACAACTCAAGTACGAAATCCCTTGTGGACTTATATTTTATTTAATTTATTATTTTAAATGCAATATTTATTTTTATAAAAAAATATTATTTAAAAGAATTTTGGAAAAATCAAATTAATGTAAAATATTCAAATTTGGAATATTACAGTGGTATCAGAGCTATTTTTTTGTCAACCTGTGAACCATGGGGTCACTACATAAGGAAAGTATGGACAGTTACGAATCAAACAACATCCTTGCAGCAAAGATTCAAAAATAAATATCTTTTTTAGACTATTTGGATTTAGAAGAGTCATGGAATGGAAATAGACACTATGAGGAAGAGGAGTTTGTGAATCGTAATTATGACAGTGCTGAATATGAAGAGAAATTCAATTTTCAAGAGGTCCCAGAAGAATGGAAGATGACAAATTCCAAGACTGACTTCCCTATCCGGGAGCAAACAAATGAGGCATCCAATGTTGAACTAAGGGAGAAGAGATGTGGAAGTAAAAAACATCCAATTATGAATTCAATCATCTAATTCGTATAAGCGTCATGTTATACAACCACTCTCAAGGATGAAAACCCTTGTGATTATAACAGCTCAAGGATGAAACCCCTTGTGGACTTATATATTTATTTTTATAAAAAAATATTATTTAAAGGAATTCTAGAAAAATCAAATTAATGTAAAATATTCCAATTTGGAATATTACAGTGGTATTAGCGCTGGTTTTTTTGTGAACTTGTGAACCATGGGGTCACTACATAAAGGAAAGTATGGAGAATTAAGAATCGTACAACATCCTTATAGCAAAGATTCAAAAATAAATTTGTTTTTCAGATTATTTGGATTTAAAAGAGTCATGGAATGGAAACATACACTATGAGGAAGAGGAGTTTGTGAATCATAATTATGACAGTGTTGAATATGAAGAGAAATTGAATTTTCAAGAGGTCCCAGAAGAATGGAAGATGACAAATTCCAAGACTGACTTCCCTATCTGGGAGCAAATGAATGAGGCATCTAATGTTGAACTAAGGGAATGCCCAAACATACTTCTCCAAGAAGTTGATATTTATGGAGACTCGCCTATTGAAAATAATGACAAAAACTTTGGATATTAGAGATGAACACGAGTTATCTATCCAAAACCCTAATGATGATGTTGATATGTGTTGTCTACATCAAAATGAAGATAAACTTTAGTGTGTGCAAGAGAGAGGTCTTGAGGACTGTTCCCTGAACACAAGTTCCAAGTTTAATAAACCACTTGATTTCTTAATTAATGCACACTATCAACAAGATATCATGGACTATGGTCTTAAAAATAAACAAGATGGAGAGCCAACCAAAATAATTGATAGAATATGGGGAAATCAAGGGTCAAAGTCACAGAATAATGGAGCAAAAAGGTTTATGGAGGAGGTTAATAAAAAGCTTAATTGTAGCCATGATTCTCAGCTATCCATAACAAAAGATGAATTGGAGGAGCTTATTGTTTTCAGAGTTAAAATATTGGCTTCCAAACCATTTAAACATAGATGAACCATACTTCCAAATATATTTTGATGCACTGGGCCACCACCATCTACCCAACATCAAGATCAAGTTGTTTCAACAATAGTATCAACTAATAAATTTACTCTACATATCAAACTAACAAATGGTATAAAAAATGAAATTAGAGGCCAAACTTTGGTGGTAGCCAAAAGAGACCCCGACACTCTATTTATGAATGGAGAGACAAGGCATATAATTGCCAACAAAGATGGAAATGCACAACTATGCATGTATTCAAGTAGAAGCCAAATCATGTTTCATAAAAAATCTGCACAAAAATTCACTTTTGGGAATGACATTAGTTGGAAAGCAGATTAGATTCAAACTAGTTCAAACTCTCCAAATTAAAGAATGCAAGCTCTGCCTATTATATGTTCTGAAGTGGTTAAGGGAATAAATTGAAAAACAACAAATTATGTTGATGTCTGATAGGCCATATCATAAATTTGTTTGTCTTTGTGAATACCCAAGAACTGATCTTGCCAGGCATGTCACAGTGTTTCAAAAGGAAATTCGCTAAAAACAATTGAAGGAATAATTTCAAGATTGCAAAAAGTAATGGTAGTGAAAATATATCATAACATACCATAGGTAATGGGTGAGGTGGTATTACCAAATGGAATATAGGGTAGGGACACTAATAGATAAGTCCCTTGGTGTAACTAAACTATAGATAAGGTTACCTTGACCTTACTTAGGGGATACGTGACTACAAAGCCTTTTGGCCTACCCTTATTGAAGTATAGGCCGATTGAGTGGATAGACCTTTACCTTTACCTCAGATGATTTCTATCCTTAGTATCCCTTCCCCTAGAGAGCTTACTTCCTATTGTGAGGAAGAGATCTATTAACATGGATCTTGGGACTAGCCAAATTCTTCTATCTCTACTGTACTCCACTCATTGGGCCAACTGAGGGGGAAATGACTGTAAATCTAATCTACAATTGTGGTCTCTAGGCTAGGCTACTAAACACCTAGGAGTGTTTAACTAACCTATAGGTAGGGGAAAGGCAACACTAACCTCGAACTGATGGAAGAGGTGGGTAACCATAGAGTAATTGGGCCCCAAATCTAAACCTGGCTATATGGATAGGTCTATGCTTTTTAGTACTTTGTATTGAGGCATACTAGAGTAACTCAATCTAATCTCGAGATAGTGTACTAGGGTTGACTATAGATTAAGGCTCCTATTAATAAATGGGGTACTTCCCACCTCTTCCACCCTATATATTTATTTCAGGCCTCCTTACCCCTTTATCTATATGAGGGTTGTAGGAGGGGGAGGGTCCCCTCTCTATTTATGGTTCTTCTTACCCACCTCATCATAGATTGGTCCAAATGCAATGAGGATAGGAGTATAGTGTCTTAGTCCAAAGATATTAAGGAGTTCTTCGGAGGGGTTGGTTGACCTTTATATATATAAATATTTGAGAAAAGGTAGTTTAACGAGCCCTATTGATTGTATAGATATAGTTCCTATGGTTCCTTGAGCCCTCATCTCTATATGTATCTATTCTACATGTATATAGACATAGGTGTCTATAAACCATACTCATAGACTAAAATCAAGGATATATGTATTTATATATAGTGTATTAAACTCTACTATGTATGTAATTTAAAAAATCTATGTAAGCTTGTTCGACTAATAGGCCCTCATCTAAGTCCACTTTACGAAGAAGGGGCCTCTTGACTATAGGTAATGTTACTAGGTAAATCGCCAACTTAGTTGTTGACTTTGAGTCACCCTTTAGTTACAACTTGCAACAATTCTCATTGTTTTTAATTCTTGTGGACATGAGTTAGACACATGATCAAAGTTGTATTAAAAGATTCATACTTTGCTAGGATATTACACATTGAAGGCTAGCAAGTTGGTCGTTGACTTCTGATTGTCTAATGATATACTTTACCATCCTAGACACCTTTGTGTATCATCAAGCAAAGAGCATTAGGAGTTAACTTGAGGAACACCTTCAAGTAAAGTAGGTGAATGCTTTGGAGTAGAGAAAACATAAGCAATTCTGAAAAAATGTACTCTATTGAAAACATCTCAAAACAAATGTTGCAATGTATATTAGATCTTGCACAACATGCACAATAATGGCACACTTTCTAAAGATTTTTAAAGATGAATATCTTAGCACCATGCTTTTATTTCAATATGTTTAGG
The DNA here is from genome assembly GCA_037957365.1 of Torreya grandis. Lineage (NCBI taxonomy): Eukaryota > Viridiplantae > Streptophyta > Pinopsida > Cupressales > Taxaceae > Torreya > Torreya grandis. The sequence continues at coordinate 1,240,887 of JARHVA010000254.1, read as the reverse complement.
TACACAAGCTAGTTTGCCAACACCCATTGTTTTAGTCAGAGATACAAAATTTCTATGTAATATGTGGAAGAGCCTTTGGTCCATATGGATAAAAAATTGTCCATAAGGATACAAAGCTAATTGAGTCAATAAATTTATAGGTTTACACTTGTCTCCAAACAGTGGTGGTAAACATAATGATAGTTCAGCTCTTGAGGATGCACAATTCAAAACATTAACATGTATGGGATGAAAGTTTGTCTTTGATCATCGTAGTTACAATAGAGCTGTGCATAACTTGACAAGACACATCTATTTTCAAGTTTGTTTGGACTTCCAGCCCTTGGTGCCTATTGACATAGCTTAGCTTGTGCCATCAATAATTGAAACATCTTCAACTTGGAAAGAAGCAGACAAATTAGGAAAGCTAATTGAGAAAATTTAAAACATTCAACTAGAAGGTCACTATGTCTTGCAAAATACTGACACCAAATACAAACAACACCATGATCAACATTGAGCATCACACCAATACAAGGTTGGTGCTAGAGTTAGGCTATGTTTGCAGGAAAAAAGACTTACAGGTTCTTACGAGATCATCATGCGTCTTGGCTATGGAATGCATACAATCACCAAGCAAGTGGGTTTTAGGGAATAATATTGCGGAGCTTAGCCCTCCATTCTACCTTGTTTTGCACTTTTTCAACATTGAGCTTGTCCATCCATATTTTGCAGCTCTACTAGATAGTTGCAAGATGCATCGAAACAACTGTAAAAAGGAGAATTGAATCTTGATTGTAGTGTACCTGCCAAAGTGGATGAGCAGATCATGTCTATGAAGATCAAACCCATAAGGAACTAGGCCATCAACATATACAAAGTTGTCAAAGCAGGTTGGATCAGTCATCAAAGAAATGGTTCACCAAAACTTAGGTTGAGAAGTTCTGTCAACTGGTTTGTCAACTTAGCTACCCCATTATTTTAGTTTATCAAAAAAATCAATGTTAAGGGAAAAATACATTCTTTAGACACATTGTAAAAATCTTGCTGCTGCTCATTCAATGTAATTTATGCTTTATTAAAAAAAAAGGTTTAAAATATCACCTTGCCAAAATTGCTATCAAAGGTGTTAAAACTTGGGTATGTGCTCCCTTGTGTAACAACTACAAACTAAGCCCTAGTTTTATTCCTGGATTGGTCAAGAGGTCAAAACCTAAGGGATACCATATAAAGTATGTGAAATTTTTTCCTTGTTTCCTCAAGGGATCTCATACCTCTAGAGGTGTGTTGACTAGGATGGAACCTAAAAATCAACTTTTACCTTTTCATTTTCTATACTACCAAAAACATAAAATTGACTAGAACTAAAACAAATGAGTTTTATAATGAACATGTTGACTACAATATTTGACCCTGACCGAAGCAAGAAGATTGAAGCCATAAATTTGGATGAGATCAATATTACACAAGCCTCGGTTGTGGATATCATGGATGCAATATTTTTAAATGATGCCCTCAACTACTTAGATGTTCCATTTAGTCTTAGGAGGTTCATTTGAGGTAAGATGTTAAAGTTCTCAATCTTGCACATAACTTCATGGTTTAGTCTCCAAAGTTGGAACTATGGAACTAGATTCTATTTCACTATTGGGTAATTCCGATTAAAATTTTGAAATTTGAACTTTGTAGGCACAATTTTAGAAGTTATCTAACATTAAACTATAAACTCTTACCTCATTTCATATCTCATTTCAAGGATTACTTACAATCATGTAATTCACAATCATATAATTCACAATCATATAATTCACAATTTTTTCTATTTAAATTTACATGATTATGACCTATTTTGATGTCTAAATGATACCTTCATGTATAATTTTGTTTTTTTTGAGTTTTTTCTCAAGTCACGAGTCAACACTTACTTTCAACTTGTTGAATTTTTGTAGTGTTGAGGCATGTGACTATTGTATGAACATACAAAATAATGTAAGCTCTTCACTAAAATGAGAGAATATAGTTCTATTTGTGATTTACATAACTATTGTTATAGAAGTAAAACTTGTAAAAGACATCATTTGTAGAAATTTTACAATGATTTAAATCAATATAGCACAAGCCTCGATATTATCAAGCATAATTTGTAGAAATTACCTGAAAAAACTGTTGAGAATGATCTTAGCTTCGTTTCTTCGCATTTGCATCTTGTCTGTTAAAACACATCCACTTAACCTCAAAAGTTGACATAGCTTCCTTGTTCACATTATTAAAGTCTATGGTTTGTTAAATACAACCCCGACTTCCCCAAACACATCTCCCTTTGATCCTAAGCTATCTATGGCCTATATTCATCACAATTTTTGCAACAAATTTAGATGGTATGATGGAATAATCTCAATAATTTTTAAATTCACAGAAAATCTCCTAGTCTACATACACTGGAAGAGAGGATCAAATGCATAACTTACATGTTCCATTCTATTCTCGTCTATCAACATTTTTTGCAAATTATCAGAAAAAATATTACAATCCTTGTTCACACTGTACAATGCTTTATCAACATGATTTTTGCATACAAATATATAATATGATTCCAGATGAATGCTCAAAATCTGTATTTCAGGGCAGTCAATAGAAAGAACCATGTGAATAAGATATGGCTCTTCTCAAAATCTACATACTCAACAAACAAGGTACATATACTAGACAATATCTCCAAGAACAGATTGAGTGGTTAAGACAAGTTTCATACTAAATCACTAGTAGTAAGATACGCCTATAGACAATCAAATTCTAATGGGACTGCTAATAATATTTACATATGAAAGTTTATATTTGACTAATGTTGGCAGCAATAGCAGAGAACTGAAAAAGAAAAACAATAAGAGAATAGATCATACTCACCACTTTGCCTGATACAAGTATCTAAATGTCACTGGGTGTTTCATTCTGTAGAATAATGTCTTCTTTTGGACGTAAAAATTCAGCATTAGTCTCTCTTAACTTTCGAATCCAAGTTCAGATTTGAAATCAGTTCTAATTGAATGGGTGCATATTAGCAACAATATTTTGAAGCCATAATTTAAAATAAAAATAAAAAGTTTTAAACAAATTTACAGAAAAATTAAGAATTGTTTATAGAATGAAAAGAACTATTACTTAAAATATTATCAAATATCCAAATCAGAAAAAGAACAGCCAAGTTTTCATACATCCTATGTCTAACAGCTAAGTTTTCATACATCCTATGTCTAACAAGGTTTTACCATTTGAATGATTAAAATCCCCAGGTTATTGAAAGTACATCATAGGAGACCACATAACCTATACTGCAGAAAAAGTAGAATACAAAATAAAGTTATGAGACCCAACTCAAATATGAGATATGTATTTTCCTTTTGTTTGAAAATTTTAATGTGCCTTAATTGGGAATGCATTGAATGTTGGCCAAATAAAAATATTAATGGAGTGGGTGGGTGAAAGTGGATGCTGGCATTGATGACGTGTATGCCTATTCAGCAGTTGGTGGCTCTCCAAGCAGCCAAGATAAAGGTAAATTTTACCAGTGAATCCCTTGATAATATGCCCATCTCTTTACATTAATGATAAATTCGCTCATCTCCCTCTTCATAGAACAGTTTTGATGGCAGACATCAACCCACACAATCTGTTTCTAGCTAGCAGACAACAGCGAGCACCCTAGAATTTTCTTATTCAAACACATTAAAGAGTGTCTATAATCAATGTTACAAGAACAAAATCTCCCAAGTGGTTTCCAATGGTTATTAGAAGAAACTATAAACATGAAAAAAATATTTTAGTCATTTGAATGAGCATGATTTTTGTAACACTGTCAAAAAACATGTTTATGATTATCTTCATAATGTACAATGTTTTCCCCCAAAAATGTTGACCAGTAGTCCATGGACTAGTGGTAAGGAACAACAATTGCCATGATGATGAACCAGGTTACAAGTGACCGTGATAGTCTAGGTCAAAGAAGAAAAATCTTATGTGGTGATTTTTTCAATCCAGAATACAAGCAGGTGCAAAAACAATGGTATATAAATCAATTTTCTGGTAGCTTTTAGTGTAACAACCAGGGGGGTTGCCTTTAAGACATGGAAAATAACACGAGAGTGTATACAAGGGGTGTTTTTTATTTAGAACATTTGTACAGGGATGCCTGGTAGAAATAAGGGTATAAGTGTAAAAGTGGGTCCCATCAATAAGAGGATGTGGTAGTAAATTGCAAAAATATGTGGTGGTGTGAAAGCGGGTCACATCAATTAGAATCAATCCTATTAACAATGTGTTGTGAACATATTTTACTAAGTCACCTCTGGTAACAAGAAGAATAATAACCCATGTTTTCAGAGCAAAATCATCAACATAGCTTTCATCAATGCTCTGAAAGGCATTTTAGCATGTGAAAATGATACCAACCACAAACAATCTTTATGAAAATATAAATTTACCAAATTGATTTCATTCATCATATTTTTTTAAGGTTCATCTATTATTACATGGTTCTTTATCTATAAGCAATCAATTGTAAAATTTTATCTGAGCTCAAGGGACTATATATTGCTTACCAAATCCAAGAGGAAATCAAGTGAGACTTCTTTAAAAAGATAAACCTTTTCCATGGTCTGTATAAAAAGCTTTTTTGAGATGCTAGTCCTAATGGCCTTACGAAGATCTACCATGACCTTTTGCTGCTGAAGCTCCTCTGCTTTGAATTTGAGACACGTGTATGACAATATTTGCTCCTTAAGCTTTGGTGGAAGATCATTCTTATCTAAAAAATTTGAAGCTGCCCTTATTTTTTTCTCTGCAATCCTACTCAACAAAGATTAGTTTTGGATACCTAAACCTAACCAGCTTAAAATCAAATATACCAAAACACACATACTTTGCAATTTATGCATGTTTTTATATAAAAATTTCTTATGAAAATAAGAAATCTTACAAATTGCATGGTTCTACTTGTTCTTTCTACAAGAAGGTTTGACATATTTCCAATCAAGCAGTGAGGCCAAGATAGAGCAAGACACGAAATATAGTGAAGATAATCTTCTTGGCATTTACTACATCCATATCTCCACGTCCGCTAGTAGGTAATACAAACATCCTGCAGAGTGTATTGCAAATAGGGTTACTTGCAACAAAAAAATTATACAAATTTTATTAGTTACTGAGAATGGTAGGAAACATTATGTTTTTGTTAGATTAAAATATGGTGGTTAATTCACCATAGTCAAATTGTACATGTGAAGTTTTTGTATAACACAACTCACATAGTATTTTAGGTTATTATGTTAATAGATGGTATTTGGGTACTTACGATGTCAAGATTTTATTTTTTATGAATTGCTATTTCTATAATAATAACTTTGTAACCCCTTTATTGTAGTGAATGAAAGTACAATTTATTTCAATATTTGGTATCAGAAGCACAGACATGGCAAAAACCCTCAATAGCTCATCTTTAGGTTTTTGGATGTAAGGCATACATGCATGTTCTTAAAAAGAAGAGAAAGAAACTAGATAACAAATCCATGACATACATATTTTTAGGTTATAGTGAAGAATCAATGGATTACAGTGTTATGGATCCAAAAACAAGGAAAATATCAATGAATTACAGGAAAGGTAAATACAAATTGTCTTCCACACACTCCCCTAATTAAAAAATCACACCTATAGAAAATTTAAAAGGTGATGAAGGCACTGATGGTGACAATGATGATGATCAATTAGATAATATAGTTCCACCACCCACAAGAATAGTTGAACGTGTGCCTAAATGGTATACAAGTACGATACGAGATGCTAAATTGGATGGAGTCCCAAACACATCCACCACTGGACCAAGGATTTGCAGCATGACTCGAGAAGATGTCAATTTGGCCTTAATGATCATTGTTGTTGAATCAATTGATCTCTCTATGGTTCAGGAAACCTTAGAGTCAAAACCTTGGAAGGATGCCATGAATACAAAATATCAATCATTGATGAAACATAACACATGGAAACTTGTAGATCTTTTAATAGGGAAGAATCCAATCGGTTGTAAATGGGTTTTTTCAAAACAAAATACAAAGCAAATGACATTATTGACAAGCACAAGGCATGACTGGTAGTAAAGGGTATGCTCAGAAGGAACACATTGATTAGAAGGAGACTTTTTTTCCAATCGCTAAGATCAAGACTATCTAAATGATATTTGCTTTGGCTACACAATTTGGATGGAGAGTACACTAAATGGATGTGAAAAGTGCCTTTCTAAATGGAGATCTATAGGAATAAGTCTACATGACTCAACAAGAAGGTTTTGTCACACTTGGCACATAAGGAAAAGTGTGTAGACTCATCAAATAATTGTATGATCTCAAACAGGCTCCCAAAGCCTGGGATATAAAAATTGATGAGCATCTCATTCAACATGGATTCTATAGGAGTCCTTATGATCAAAATCTCTACCTCAAATAGAAAGGGGGGAGGGGGGAGATTGTGATTGTTCTTGTATATGCCGATTATCTAGTCACCACTGGTAGTTCAGTGAAGATGATTGATGCAACAAAGACAAATCTTAATTGATCATTTAACATGACAAATCTTAGGTTATTACACTATTGTCTTGGATTGAAAGTATGGAAAAAGGATCACCACATATTTGTGTCCCAAATGAAATATGCCAATACAACACTTGAATTTTTTTGGATGATAGATTGTAAACCTATTGCTACACCTGATGATAGATTGTAAACCTATTGCTACACCTCTGGAGACAAGGCTTAAATTGTCTCTTACAAATCCATGACCACAAGTAAATACAACTATCTATTGACAATTGATTGATAGTCTAATTTTCTTGACATACACTATGCCAAACATCAGTTATGTTGTCAGCTATCTCTCATGATTCATGCAAGAGATGGAGATGTCCAATCAATATAAAGGCTACAATGGACTATGGCCTAGAACACAAGATTGATCATTTTTCTTGATATGATATTCGGACTCAGTGCATGATAGTAATATTGATGATAGAAAATCCACTTTTGGATATGTTTTCTTTTTGGGATATGGTCCTATATCATGGGGGAGGAAGAAATAATTTTTTTTCTCTCAGTCTTCCATAGAAGCAGAATGTCATGCTGTAGGAGTTGTCTGCAAAGCAATATGGTTATGTCACATACTTGAAGGATTGAGAGTACCACAGAGGCAACCTACCATCTTGTATTGTGACAATGGTGTTCTTAAACTTATTCTCAATCTGGTGTTTCATGAATGCACAAAGCACATCTAGGTAAAAGTACATTTCATATGTGAACATGTTCAACACAACATGTAGCTATAGTTTTACCTGACAAAAGAACAATGCACACGTCTTCACCAAGTCACGTGTAGGAGACAAATTTGAGGCATTCAGAGAATCTCTCTCTTATTCACTTCATAACACATTGAATTAAGTGGAGGAATGTTAGAATAAAATATGGTGGTTAATTCACCATGGTCAAATTGTATATGCGAGGTTGTTGTATAACACAACTCACATGGTATTTTAGTTTGTTATTTTATTAATTGGCATGTGGGTGTTTATGATGTTAAGATCCTATTTCTTAGGAATTACTATTTATATCAATATAGCTTTGTAACCCCTTTATTGTAATGAATGAAAGTTCAATTTCTTTCAATAGTTTTTATTTATTGGAGGATCATTAACAAAAGTCAATACACTCGAGGGTGCAAAAAACAAGGACCCGCTACAAGGGCAGTCAAATGTCACAAAGGAGAAACAAGATCCTTCTTTCAATAGTTTTGAATTTGACAACTGTACAAATGAATTTTTAAAGAAACATAGCTCAACTGATTTGTAAAAACATTAATGAATATTTCTTACTTTTACATGTAGGTTTGAGAAAAAAGAGAAAATTTACTGTATACCTGCCAAATTCAAAAAATGTTTATGTATTAAAATTGATAAATGAAAAATGAAATAAATAGTTTGGTAAAAATATAAAAATACACCATGAAAATTTCATTCTTTATACATGCGACTGATTTATTTTATGAATCATGTAGCTATTTGTTTTTTTATATACTCAAATTTAGTATTAAGGTTCAACTCCCATCTTTGAGAACTATACTTGCACATAGTTAATATACTTAAAAATACTAGCTCATATTATAATTTTAGTTATTTAAGGCCTTTTTTAGAACCCTTTTCTCAATCCTCGGGATTGATGTGAAGTCTTCTCTTGGGGTGTGAATTCATTCCACCCATTTTTTGATATAATTAGCTGCATATTCTATGTATAATTAATAAGAGGTGTTTTTCAATTAAAAAAATAACAGTTCATGTCACAGGCTAGAGATGGGCCAATTCAAAACTACATAAAACAACTAAATATGCTATTTATATAAGTCATTCACTATGACTAGTCCTTACATGCTTGTCCTCTAGGATCAGATTCTCTCAACATTTTGCTCACTCATGTAGGGTTATATCACTATACCCACATGCATTCTTGTATGACATAGACTAATATTATAGTATTAGAAAATACACATCGTATATATCTAGTTTTTTGTGAGACCAACGAAATGTAGACTACCTATCAAATAGAATTGTTTTTATAAGTTAAAATTTTCCCCATCAATGGGGTACCTAAACCAATATAAAACCAAAGAAATTTTAAAGTAAAGAGGGACTTGAATAACCTTTAAGCGTCAAGCCTCTAATGAGATAGGATAGAAACTATAGGGCTTAGCTGGCTAGTGAAATCAAAATTGAATCCTTTGCCATGAACTAGAGATGAAATCGAAGGCAATCGAATCGACTTTGCAAAAGTTACCAAGAGTTTAGGAGACAACACTATGTAGCCCTATTACATGAATTTGTAGTTCCTCTCAAATCCTTTTGAATTTGATTTTTCTCCACTCAATTTGATGTCCCTCATGGATACACTTATTAGACCCATGGTTCTGTATGGATTTGTACTTTGGGGGCCTTCTTTGCTAGAGGGTGATTGGGTTGTTGTTGAGAGGGTCCAACCACTTCTCCTTCATTGCATTATTAGATGTAAGCAGACAGTTCCACAACACATTATCCTTGCAGAGTTTGGAGTCTGACCCTTACAGTTGGAGACTTTTTTTGATCTGATTTCTTTCTTACATCACATTCATAGCTTTGCTGACTCAGTGAGTGGGCATGACAAATATCCATACTTAGCCTACTGATCTTCAGAGACTCTTGCCCTCTCGGCTCCCTCGACTGGTGTCCGATGTTGGTATACAAGAGTTTCTTATCTATTAGAGTTTGTGGGAATTAGGATGGACCCCCTTCTTCCATTCATATACTCTTTAGATGCATCGACTCATCTTCTACCCACTAGACAAGTGCTGAACTAGATCAGTAGGGAGGATATTTATAGGTAGTTTATTCATACTACTTGGGTAAACCCTCCTGGGGGGCTATGCCCAAAGATGGCATTTTATGCAAAACAGTTTTTGGAACTGAGGGATGATTTTATCATCCATTCACTATATACATGCTTCCACCAGATGCACTCTCTTCACATCCCACTAGGACAGTTTTGAGTGGGCTCTCATAGGCTTAGGATCAAGACAGATCACTAGATAGATCGGGCAAACAGGGTTTGTCAGTTATGCAGCATCTAGGAGATTGAGTCTGAGGAACACTTCATTTTCTGTTGTCCCATAGATTATGATATCAGGGGGAGATTTCATTGCCTATTTAGAACATATTATTTTTGACTTCTTCAGATATGAGGACCAAATATGTTTAGATTTATATATATAGGAAGCTCTTAAGCTTCGTGATCATTCTATTCAGAGTCCCACTAGACTAGATTCTACCCAACAGATCACTTCTTCACAATGCTACCTTCAGGGAGTGGCACTAAGCGACAAATTCATATTAGTTCAGCCACACATTCCATATTAGTGTAACCTAGAGAGACCATCCATAGTTCCCTGAGATATCACCAACATATCCATTTCAGTCCTGGCACTAGGAGACAAACTAAATCCACTAGTGTTCGCAGAAGACTTTTCCTTCTAGGCAGCGGAATGGAGGAAAGACCAAATAATCCTTCCTCCTCTTCTTTGGGTCATACTTCTATCTAGAGCTTCTTCTCACTAGCCTTGGATGCTATGAGAGTTGATTCAAACTCTTGATGGACTCCCTCCTGGTTCTTCCTTCTTAGGGTTCATTCCTTCTTTCCTAATGTTTAGGGATTTTTGTGGGTTGCTCATTGTTTCAGCTTCTTTCTTTGGCTTTAAGCATTGTTGCTCTTGTATTTGTTTTGTACTATTTCCTTCAGCATTGTTTTTCTCATTTATGGAGACCTTTTTGGTTTCCTGCTTGTTCCTAACACACCTTTGTAATCTACAGTCCCTTTGACCTACCTTTGTTGTCATTCATTGGACATTAATATATTTATCTTATCTTATCTCCATAAACCTTTTAACATGGTCAATTACCTGTAATCCTCAAGCCTCTAAAGACCTAGCATAGAAAACATAGGGCTAACTTACTAGTGAAATCAAAATGGAATCCTAGGCCATGAGCTAGAGACGAAATTGAAACTAGTCTAGTTGACATATAAAATTTTACCAAGAGTCTAGAGACAACATCAAGTAGCATTATTACATAAATGCATAGTTACTAGGAGATGTGGGGGTACAGGTATTGGTACGTGGATGGAGACACCATTCAAATTAGGGTACGTGAGTAAATGAATAAGGATATGGCTATATTTTATAGAAATGTTGTCATCAAAAAATGTGTGTATGGATACATTATGGTCCTTGTCCCTACATTGAAATTCCTTGGTTATTATGCAAAAATGTGTTGTTTCTCTTGGATCCTTTTGGTTCTGATCTTCCTTCACTCAATCTGATGAATTATCTTTATTAACCTTTTAATGTGGTTATCACTAGAGTTACATTGTGTTAAAAGTTGGGTAGGTTTAAGAAGAAAAAGATCATCAAAGTTTGAAATTTTAAAATATTTCAAGTGGTCTCCAATATGAAAGCCCCAATGATTTAACACATGAGATTATACCATTTATTGGTTCAAGACAATATGATATACAAAATTAATGCACAATTACATATAAAAGAAACTTACCATATTTAGTACTTTAAAATTCAATACACCATACTATTAACAATATTTGGACAGCAAAGGGTGGTCCTTGCTTTGGAGTGGTATGCTTGGTATGTAGGTATTGTATTTGAAGTCCACTTAGATATCCCTTGCATATTGGAAATATGAGATGGTCTCATGTTATAAGCTACCCTACATATCTAGGCAGGGCATATAACATCTTGAACCTTAAAAAGGCCTTTGCTTTACTTTTCTTTCCTATAGTCTATGGAATTTAAACATCTTCAGAATCAATATTTGTTACATGATCCAATTCATAACCATCCAACGTATTTGGGCTGCTACTATAAAGATCAATATGTACAAAGATGTAAAGCAAAGGTTACATTAGGAAAATGAGGGCTAATGTAATTGTCAATTTCTTTTTGAGGTTTGAAGGAAAAAAAACCGAGGTTGGCGTAGCCTTGTTAGTATATTCATCACCATCGCGTGGTTTTGATTAAGTTGTTTTTGTATTCTAAAATCTTTGGGCGCCGAGTACATCCCAAAATAAATAATTAAATGAAAACACATTACATTTGAGTTTAGTAGTTCATGGATTATTTGTTTTGAATTCCTAGGTTTAATCATTCATGTGCCATTTTGTTACTAGTTGCCTGCTATATCCTCTCCCCTTCCTTTTTTGGTTCCAAACATGCAATTTGTTCCTCGCCACCAATTTTTTGTCCGAGTATTCATGAAGAATCTCCATATGTTTATGATGGGCCTAGGGTTTTCTTCTTGTCTCCATTTTCTTGCTCTGTCTCTGGAGGACATTGAGTTCCTCTTTCATTTTAATCTATATTTGGGGGTGTGGTATTATTCATTGGAGATGATATCGAAGTCATCATCACTTTCTTCGAAGCTGTTGCAGGTGCCAACGTCTGGGTAGACTGTGTTGGCACTAGTAGCTTCAACCTATTTTTCATGGGGGTCACCTTAAAGTGCATACAGGGGTTTTTTTAATTACAAATTTTGTATTTATATATTAATGAAAATAGGGGTGCAAATGTAAAAGGGGTTCCCAACAATAGAATGAAGTGATGGTAAATTCTAAAAATAAGAGGTAGTATGTAGAAGCCTATAAAAACGTGTTTAGTTTCTTTTTTAATTGTGTGACCCCTTGCTATCTTTTAACTCTTCTGTTGGAGTTGGATTTCACTTACTTATCCTTTGAGAATAATAATATAATTGTAATTAGCTTTGTATTTTACACCCTGTTATATTACTTGATCTAAAGGATATTTTTTATTCTTTAACTTGGTGGTCTTTTCCAACCTGCAATGTTGTGTTCTATGGGGTGGGCCGTGATATTATGTTGACCACTATTTTATTGATAATAAGTTAATAGAAGGCTTATTTGGATTACGCTGTGACCCCCAAAAAAAAGGTATGACCCCTTTCATATTTTTCTTGGGCTTTCTCCAACCTCCCTCGGTTCACAAATCAATATTATAATATTTGGAAGATTTTGATTTTGCGCTGTTAAGACTCTGAACTTGAACGCACGTCACATGTTATATTTTTCAATATTAATATCTTAATTGACAGATATATTTATTGTACTCTCACCTTAGTTTGCAATCTCTAACAGGTTGATGTGGCAAGCCATTTTGATGAGCCAAGAACACTCCAGATCCTAGTAAGAATCACCTCAGTGCTTAAAATGCAAAGACTTGATTAATTTAGAGTAAAATGTAGAGTCAGGGTAAGCTATTCTTATTTGATTAATTTATCCTCTAGTTCGTTGGAACTAAAATCTAGGTTTCATTCTCTTAAGCATTCAAAACTCACAGCTTAAGGATCAAATAGCAAGACTTTGCCACCCCATTGAGAATAAAGGCAACTGACCATAAGTTAAAATAGAAATGCCACCCAAATCATTAAGGGCCAAGAAATCACCCCTTGTCATTTGCTATTATGGATATTATGCCCATCCATACCTCAAAGTAGGCCTTGAATATTGCAATATTTTTCTTAAGGTATGATTGAGTGGGTCTTTTGGTGAATGGTTTTTATTTATATTTTTTATATAATTTTTTTTTTTGGGTATGATGCGATCTAAACGTAGTTTGGTATAAAATGAAGTATTTTTTAATTTATAGGAGAGATTATAAGGATCACTCATGATAAGCATATTGAAGATGAATTGCAACATTTGATAATATCAATGCAAGCCACAAAGAAGGTCAAAATGATATCAATGGCAAATAATGTGTTAACAATGGTATCAACAATGAGAAAATTTCCCTTTGGTGTATCAAATCCTAGCACAAACAGGGACACCCATGCTGATTATCACACCAAGACAATCAAGAAAGCCTCCCAACATTTGCATTTATGAAATCAGAGGCCACCCACAATTAGCTGGTTGCATGTTACACAACATTTTGAATTCAGTAATGACAATGGAACTTTGAACTTCAAAGGCTATTGAAATTTTAATTTTCATCTAAGAATTGTAGCAATAACATAGACAATGTAACTTTTGAACTTCAAAGGCTATTGAAATATTATTTTTCATCTAAGAATTGCAACAATAACATATCAGTTTTGGGTTTAGAAATATTGTGGCACACTTTCTAAAACTAAATTAATCAAGGTGCGGTTTCTTTCATTTGTCCACCTATTATTCAAAATGTGGCAACCCTTCTTGCGCCATATTCTTTTTTACTCATCTATAATAATTTATATATTTTTAACATCCTCTAACATTGGACCTCTCAATCATGATTAGGGGCTTTAAACCCATTCCCAACATTGGTCAAAGCAACTACCAAATTCTCCTAGTATGGGTTTTTTGTGACATTGAATGGGATGTTGTAGTATCAGAATTTTGCCACAACCACCCCTGCTTCATTATGCAATACTCTCTTCCAAGTCGTACCTTCGAATGAAGTTTGTGCTCCAGGAGTATTTGTAAGAGTAAAAAGCTCTATGAAAGTGAACTTGAACTGCCTCCACTAGGTGAGCCCCATCCTTGATCTACCCTTTGGGCAACAGAAGAGCTAAAGGTTTCTAACTCATCAAAATCAACTCTTGCTGCCCCTCTATTCATCACGGGTGCAAGTGCTTCAACAGTCATTTTTTTCTCCTTGTCATGCAAATAAGATATCAACCATTTCTCTTTGAGCCTCAAGTGGTGCCTTTTTGCATCGCCACACATCATTCGTTGGAATTCATGCTATGTGGTATTTGAAGTGATTGACTCTTACACTCATATTAAACATGCAATAATTTCATATGATGAAGTTGTTCTTTGGGTCATCATAACAATGTTTCCATGCTAAGTCTTCAGACTTCTTAGGCCTATGGGAACCAGATGCCATTTTGAATTGCTTTGAAGCTTATATTAAAACCTAGTTACAATCCATTGTTAGAAGCTCTGTATGAAGCAGGTTATGTGTTACAGTTTGTTGTTAGACTTATAATGCCTCCATTAGCCCCAATAAATTAACCTAGATATCCTTCAAATTGCTTTAATTAAACTCCTCCATTAGCAAGTAGTTACAATCAAATGAATTAAATGAGGAATGTGCAGGGTGAGGACTAGTTATAATAAATTGTTGTTGGCATTGGAAACAAGCAATTTGATTTTGAGGTCAAATAGTCAATGGGTATTTAGCATACAACATACAATGACAACATAAACTTAATGATAGCAAACATTGTGACATAGTCTGCTAAAATTTGATGTTGAATATTTGAAATCCTATTGAAAGATTTTTGCTCGAGCCTTGTTGAAAGCTTATTGCTCGTCACTCATAGTTGAAACTTCCAAATGGCTCAAACTTGTCACTCAAGGCCCAAACAACAAGCATTTCAAAGAAAAACTTGTGGTTTATAGCTGCAGATGGATGTTTGAGCTTACACATGCTTATGAACGACAATCAAACTTGAATACATGATGACAAATGAACAAAAACATATGCAAACTCAAAACTAAAAATTGCAACGAAAAGGATAACAAATGATATATATATATATATATATATATATATATATATATATATATATATATATATATATATATATATATATATATATATATATATATATATATATATATATACATTTTGTCATATTCACACTATAATTAGGTCAAGTTTGAGTAGTGCCCTAAAACCCATAGTTAATGGTGAATAACCACAGTTAGTTACTCGTTGTTAACCGTGTGTTTTAGCGGGAACTACTCAAACTTGACCTAATTATAATGTGAATATGACAAAAGTGTGTGTGCATATATATATATATATATATATATATATATATATATATATATATATATACACTTTTGTCATATTCACACTATAATTAGGTCAAGTTTGAGTAGTGCCCTAAAACCCACAGTTAATGGTGAATAACCACAGTTAGTTACTCGCTGCTAACTGTGTGTTTTAGCACACTACTTGGCCCACAATAAGTTCAGAGGTGAACTGTTTCACAAAAAAATTTAGGTTTTTCGTTGATCCTTGGTGGTTACCCATGGGTTTTAATACATAAAAGTCTTGAAGTGAAGGTACTGCTCTATACTTAGCTTGATACAAAGATTTCTTCCAACTTTGCCCCTGGGAAGAAATAATCCATAGTGGGCTCTTTCTGAGCTAAGTAGTTTCAATAGTGAATGCACAAGCAATGTCAACGTAAACATAATTAATGCTATTGAATTTATTATTTTTTGAATTCTTTATTTTTCTCTTACAACTGTAGAAATGACTAGTCTTAGGGGTGTTTTGTCATTTTATAGCACACCTCTCAAAACTAATACTAAGTTATTATCAGGAGATCCAAAATCTATAAGAGATCTAACAATATTAGTATTCAAAATTTTTGAAGTAATTGGCATGGAAAACCCAATAGATATCTAATGACATCGTGTTTTTCAGTGTGTTAGGTTGTGGAGCTAAAAGCTTCACTGATGCAAATAGGGAAGGCCATTGGAGGATTTGTTGGAGTGTCACAGACACCGACGTTAGTCAGGCCAACCGACGTCAGTAGGAAAGAGATAGGAAGCAACCGACATCGGTCAGAGATCAGCCGGCGTCATCGACCCCCAGGCAGACAGAGACTGACGTCAGTTGCCTGTGTGGTTTGGACTGCGGATGTTACTGGCAGTTAGCTAATGAACCAAGTGTTTGCATGTCAAGAGCTAATTTTAGACTCAAAGCTACGGATCTAATTATTATAATTAGATGTCTAATTATTGTTTGGATGAGATCTATATAATAGACTTATGGATTGTATTGAAAGTTGTTCTAGTTTGAGTTGAGCAAAGTTTGCTTCTTCTATGTGTGAGGTGAGCAAGGGTGTTCCTCTTAGTTCCACAGCAGTACCAAGTTGGGTACTGGTTTTAGAGAGTCAACAAGATTCTTCAGGGGTGTAGGATCTTGGTCAGCATATGTGCATGGCCTATATAGGAGATCTACATGGTAAGTAAGATCATTGATATGCAGGTGTATGTGTTTACAAGGTCAAGGTTCACAGGTGTGCATAACCAGGTTGATTTGCAGGTGTGCAAAGTTAGAGAAGACAACAACACAACAAGGAGCAGTATCAGGAAAGATCTACTTGGAGTACAAGTGTGTACTCAGAGCATAGAGGAAGGCAAGGAAGATCCTTCCATAAGTAAGGTCTATTGAGGTGCAGGTTGTTACAGGTTCAAGGAAGATCTACTTGAAGTATGTTTGAGTACTTGTGGAGTGCGTGGAGCACTTATGGTGTGCGTGGAGCACAGGTATAAGGTGAACACCAACTCAGTGTTTGAGTTGGGTGTTGGGACCTAAGAGAGAGAGCTTTGAGGAAAGAAGTATTGTTCACTTGAGGTGTGGGAAGCCTCTGAAAAGGTGGTGGAGAAGAAGTGGCATCTTCTTTATTGTATTCTTTTCTGTATGAGTATTAATACAAGTTGTGTATTGTCTCTCATATCTTGTGTTATTTCTGAATTCTAGTTACTTGTTGATTCTGGTTAATTCTACATTTCAAGTTGCTTGTATTTGGTAATCAATTGTGTGCTTCTGGTGTTTCATATCCCAACATGTGGTATCAGACCTAGGTTGCAAGAAGCGGTTTTGTGTTTGATTACAAGACACTCTCAGGGGTTTCTAATTGAGTGGGAGTAGAGCAATGGCAGATCAAAGTAAGCTAAGAATGGAGGAGTTGAAAAGCACAGATGGTCTCTTACGGTCTGATGGAAAGACAGAGCAGGTAAAAGAAGATTATTGGTTGGTAGTAGATCAGCATGAAGGAACTGAAGAAGCAGATGTTGCAAGGGATGTGGCACAGGATGCTCTGGTATGTTTCTTGGATAAAGTTGAATCTTGGATAATAGATTCAGTTGCCTCTTTCCATGTAGCCCCAGATAGAGGAGCTGGTGAGCCTTGCCAAAGAATAGGCAAAGGGGAAGTGAAGCTGAAATTATAGGCAGCCAACACATGGGTGTTGAAGGAGGTCATGCAGGTCCCAGGTTTGGAGATATGGCTAATTTCTTCAGAAAGGTTGGGTGATGAGAGATGCACGAGAACTCTCATTGAAGATGCACTTGAATTAGCTGGTGGTAAGAAAATAGGTACTCTTTATCTACTTGTTTATATTACTGATTCTTCTTCTGTTGCAGAGACGTGGCTTCGTAGGCTTGGTCACATGAGTAGGAAGGAGATGCATGTTCTTAAGCAGAAGATAGACATATTTGATAGGCTTAAGAACTAGAAAGCCTTGGTGTTCTTGGAAGAGATGGCGGACAGAGACCAGTGGATGGGGCTGGATACTTCTGAGCAGGGCAGTTTGGACATGGGGATTGATTCAAAGGAGCTCACGGCTAAAAAGTCATCACTCATATAAAAACATAGGTACTGGCATCGGCAAGAAAACCGATGTCAGCAGTAGGTAAGATTGATGTCAGTCATGAGGACCAACATCGGTAGCAGGAGACACCGACATCGGCAGGTTGGTAGTCAGGGACAGGCGCATGGAACCGACGTCTATCGGATGCAGACTGTGTGGTGACTGAGGTCGGTCACTGTAACAGATTTTGGGTGGACAACAAGCTGTCAAGGAGTCTCAAACACCCATACAGAGGACTGAAGATGTAAGTAAGCCTCAAATTCATTGTTCCTCTTCTTTATACTAGTTTCTGACTGTAGAGCAGGAAGGATCCAAGAAATAGTGGGAGCGTGGCAGGATTATGATGCAGAACCAGACGAGAGATTTGGTAGGGTTGACAGCCGGTATGTTAGCATTGCAAGACAAATGGATTCCTTAGTTAAAGAATAGAGTGAATGGATACGTGAGATGGAAGGCCAAGGTATATGGTCTTGAGGAAGTTGTAGGACAGTGGTACAGGGTTTGACAGGTGGAGGACGAAGCATGGCTTCAGTCAATGTCAGGGTAACTACTATGGTTTGTCTTACCAGGTGGATGATGATTGCAACATCATTCTGTTGATGTATGTGGATAGTATACTAACTAGTAGGGGTGTACATACAGGGTTTTGCTAAGCTAAGGGTAAGATTAGTTCAGTGGTTTGCTATGAAGAATTTGGAGCAGCAAAATTCTTCGACATGGGAGACATGGAGATCATAAGTTGATTTTGTTTCCAGTGGGAATTGATGTGAATCAGGTGTTAGCAAGGTTCATTACATAGGATGCAGAGCTGGAGCACACTAAGGGCTAGACAGTTTAGTGTCTGAAATCACATGAGGTCTAGTATAGACCTGAGTTTTCCCAAGTAGTGGGAGCTGTCAGAGAGTTAGGATCCAATTCAGAGAAGTGAGTTCTCAGGTATTTGAGAGGGACCAGCAGCAGGGATTCATGTTATTCAGGGTCAGGACTTCACTACATGGGATTGTAGGTTTAGATGCGGCAGGGTACTCGGATGACAGGTGGTACACCACAGGTTATGTGGTGGGTTGTCTTTAGGATTGAGCTTGAAGAGGGATACAAGCCAGGATACAAATTAGACAGGGTATAGGTACAGGTATAGTGCAGCTATTTATCTCCAAGTGGGAGATTGTTAGGTTGTGGAGCTAAAAGCTTCACTGATGCAAATAGGGAAGGCCATTGGAAGATTTGTTGGAGTGTCACAGACACCGACGTCGGCAAGAAAGAGACAGGAAGCAACCGATGTCAGTCAGAGATTGGCCGGCGTCGGTGACCCCCAGGCAGACAGGGACCGACGTTGGTCACTTGTGTGGTTCAGACTGCGGATGTTACGGGCAGTTAGCTAACAAACCAAGTGTTTGCATGTCAAGAGCTAATTTTAGACTCAAAGCTACGGATCTAATTATTGTAATTAGATGTCTAATTATTGTTTGGATGAGATATATATATTAGACTCATGGATTTTATTGAAATTTGTTCTAGTTTGAGTTGAGCAAAGTTTGCTTCTTCTATGTGTGAGGTGAGCAAGGGTGTTCCTCCTAGTTCCACAACAGTACCAAGGTGGGTACTGGTTTTGGAGAGTCAGCAAGATTCTTCAAGGGTGTAGGATCTTGGTCAGCATGTGTGCATGGCCTATATAGGAGATCTACATGGTAAGTAAGATCATTGATATGCAGGTGTATGTGTTTACAAGGTCAAGGTTCACAGGTGTGCAGAACTAGGTTGATTTGCAGGTGTGCAAAGTTAGAGAAGATAGAAACACAATAGGGAGCAGTATCAGGAGAGATCTACTTGGAGTACAAGTGTGTACTCAGAGCATAGAGGAAGGCAAGGAAGATCCTTCCATAAGTAAGGTCTATTGAGGTGCAGGTTGTTGCAAGTTTAGGGAAGATCTACTTGAAGTACATTTGAGTACTTGTGGAGTGCGTGGAGCACTTATGGTGTGCGTGGAGCATAGGTATAAGGTGAACACCAACTCAGTGTTTGAGTTGGGTGTTGGGACCTAAGAGAGAGAGCTTTGAGGAAAGAAGTACTATTCACTTGAGGTGTGGGAAGCCTCTGAAGAGGTGGTGGAGAAGAAGTGGCATCTTCTTTATTGTATTCTTTTCTGTATGAGTATTAATACAAGCTATGTATTGTCTCTCATATCTTGTGTTATTTCTGGATTCTAGTTACTTGTTGATTCTAGTTAATTCCACATTTCAAGTTGCTTGTATTTGGTAATCAATTGTGTGCTTCCGGTGTTTCATATCCCAACACAGTGCCCCTACCTTTGGAAACACATATTAAGGAAGGCATGAATGATCACAGTTTTCTCAATAGACACTTGGGGAATTACATCCATATAAACTATAAGCATATACATATACGAAAGTAAAATGAAATTCTTAATTATGTTAATAGGTGTAAACTATATTGATAGATAAGGGAATGAGAGGAGCGAGTGTAATTTTTTGTTGAATGAGTATGTTAAAAAAATGTAAGACTTCAAAGTTTTTTTTCTTACTTGGAGAAAATGATTGAAAATTTGGAGTATTTTTGGCTTACAATGGAGTTTGAAGCTCATTATTATTTTTTTCTAGAAATATTTTTTTGAACTCAACGCAGTGGTGGAACGAGATTGAGGCCATTTGTCACCAGTCATTGAAAATTTTGCAGTTGTAGAGAAGCTGATGGAGTCATTAATCAATGTGGAACCTGTCAATAAAGAAAATTGTGTAACAAATCGAAAATAGGCACCTCAAGATTAATACATCTCGATATTTTTTAGATAAATATATTTAAGATATTTGAACTATTATCATTAGATATAAAAGAACTACTTTTAGATCAATTGTTCTGATGATGGGTCACTAAGTGGTAGGAAATTTGGATTTAAAAAATTGTAACAGTTTTTATCAAAAATAAAATAAAATTAATGGGTTGCAATACCCACAATCAATATTGTTGCAATGAGTACATTGGATTAAAGCAAACAAAGACTATAACACAAAACAATTTACTTCTAATTGTATAAATGTAAATCCACATCAAAACACCAACCCTGGGTGCTTAAGCCATAAGAGATAGAATGCAAAAGTCAAGATATGAAGCCATTCAATCCATTCCAACAATGAATACACATACAAAAACCATAATAACATCAACAAAGAACAACACATATTTTAACAACAATAGCATGTATTTTCCTCTTCATCAGGGAAATGAAGTTTGGTCACTCTACACTTCATATAAAAGTAGTTTCATTAGTTTCTAAGTAGTTTATCCAGAAAAACTTATAACCTGTAACTGTTGTTACTATTCATACTTGTAATGAGAAGCATGTGGAGAAACGATATATTCCCTAGTCTACCCATTAAAATTCCATCTAGAGCCCAAAGGTGGCAACATATTTGGATTTGAGAAACAGTCAAAGCTCTTCTCATCTTAACCATTTTTAATACCAGCTCATGGTCTTGCAAGAATAAATGTTTAGGCAATGATTTTTTGAGGCCATATTTTCATAAGAATATATTGATCAATATACAGTCTGCATGAATAGATAACAAGCACAAATATAAAGGAGGATTGGATATTATTAATATAGCACAAGGAGTGGGAAGTCACTGTTTAAATTATACTAAGTACGGCTTAAAAGTTTTTAAGGATGGCAGATCATACCTGAAAAAAAATTAACTATAAAACAATTGACTCTAAAGTTACATTTAACATAGTAATGGTAATTATTTGCATAAAGCAGACAAGCACAAACAATTTTGACTTATTTGGCCTTAGAACGTTACAATCATATATTGTGGCAATTATCTGCTTTTGAACATGATTGCTCTTTGTGATGTGAGGAGGTTATTAAACAGAGTGCACTATTTCTTAGGATATCAAAATGGTGGCTACCATGGTGGTGGTTCAGGGCATCTTGTTTGTTTTGCTTCATAACTGTGCTATAATGATTAGTTTTTGTATTTGTTTTGATTTTGAGTATGTGGGTTTTAATTCAAAAGTACACCACAAGAATATCAATTTAGTTTTTTAATTGTCCTTATTGTATCAGATATCTTAAGGGGTTTTTATTTTTTTCAATAATGGTGTGACAACATCATGTTATCTATTGAGTCACAACTCTGTCAACTAAACTTTGTCCATCAATTTGTTTGATTCTTTTAAAATAAAACTTGTAAAAACTAGGCCATCAACAACTATTTTTGTGATACATGCAATTAAATGTAAAAGTAGTAAAGCAGCAATCTAAGTAATTCTATTGTCTTGTAATAGACAAGCAAAATGACATAGATGAACCGTGTCACTTGTTTATTGTTGGTGTATCTTCTAAGAAAATTTTGAATTTGAAATTTTTCCTACATTATTTTATTTTGGGTAAAACTTATGTCCTCTTACGTCAAACTAATTCATAATAATCAGATATTTATGGCAGCCACCATTTTTAGACAGCCCTAGAGATTAGAACCTTTGGCTTTAGAGATGAAACTGATGTTGCAAGGAGAGATGGACTAGCTACTACGTGTTAGTGATTATGTTGTCGAGCTAGTCCCATCTTATAGGATTCCCCAAATGGTAGTAGTTTATATGTGGTTAATCACTTTCCTATGTGTTTAAATGGCCGTTCCAATTTGATGTTCAGCACTAAATTTGACATCTCTGTTTAAAGTGCAATAGTGCTTACAAATGAGTGAATATTAATGTTGTTTTTTATGTCACAGGTTATGGTAACCGAGCGTGTCGTTATATCAATCTTCCAACCTTGTGTAAACTTGATGCAATGATCCTTGTATGGTTTATCACCTCCTTCACTTACATTCTTCATTCGTGATAGTTTCCACCATTATGAATGTCACTATTTGAACCATGTATGTTATTTGTTTTGCAGGAAACTTTAGAAAGTTTCAATAATACCCAATCAGTGTATGGGAATACTTATTCTTGGTAATACTTATAAACATGGCTTCTAACTTTATCTATATCTTTGAATACCCTTTTAATTCATAATGTTAAGATGTTCATTCATTCAGTGTATGTATGTATATATGCAGGGGAATGATGGAATACAAATATTGAGAAAGCAATCAATCAGGGTCTTGAAAATGGAGGAGGACCCAACGTCTCAGAGTGATACTCTTTTAATGGACATCCTAGGCCTCTTTGCCACTGCTCAAACAAAAATTGTAGGATGCCTATTATTGTTTGAATAATAATAAAAATTAGTAAACATAACTCTACAAAGTGAAATAATGTTTTATTTTTGTTTTTGACTTTCTAAGTGAGAATTCAGTGTGTGTCATATTGTGAGTATTCTGGGATCAACTGCCTAAATAATCTCAGGTCTAACATTTCAAGGTCTATACACATTAAATTAATGTTTTATTTTCTTGAATTTGAAGACACTATTTCATACTCTCAACGCATGACCACTAAAATTTCTTCCAAGCAACGTATTGATGAAAAAAATATATTTATATCAATCACACTCCAATGGGCATTATTTCATCATTTATTATTTTGATTTCCCATCTCAGCGTTGCCATTAAAAGGGTTTGCTTGAAAGATCATGTTTGCTTCATTTTTTGGTTGGTAATCCCTACAATCAATAGCCAAGTTTTCTTAGCAGCCAACGTCTCATTTTAAGAAAACATATATTTATATTCATAGGCACATTGATAGGATTTTGCTTATCTGCCAAGCTCTTGAGATCATTCACGAAAGACGAGCTCTTTTGATCCTCATTAAACATTAGGATATTGGCAATTACTGACTTTCTATTAGCCCAGGGTACATTCCATTCACTGTTACATCGGTGGAAATTTTACAAAGCTTTGTGATGGCTTATATTTGGACCTGTCAATGAGTCGTACAAACAATCAACAAACTAAATGCTTACCTTGTAATTATTTTCAAAAATAGCTTCCTCCCAATACGATAAAATGTTGGACTTTGATCTCTTTCATTCTTTGCTAATCTAATTATAAATTAGTAGACTAGTTATATTGGACTATTCAAACTTATGATACCAACATAGCTATAAAAAATATTAGCTTGATATCAACATAAAAACTACTTTATTATTAATGAAAAATGATAATACAAGTTAATGCATCACTCTTAAAGACTTTTGAAAACAATTATGTAGAGAGCTTTTATATTAAGGTTTGGATAACACTCAATGATCCATTATCAAGATTAATGACAAGAATTCTTCTTATTAATCGTGATGATGGATCATAGAGTGTGATCCAAAATGTTGGTATAAAAACTATTGACTCGATCATTTCCAAAATTCAACCCTAATATTATGGACAGTAAATTTTCTCTCTAAATAATGCATTGCTAAATGCAAAATGCATATAAACTTGAGTTTTTGGGTGTTTTACGGACCTTAAACTCCTAGAATCTACGTGTTGCTCCCTTTAGCCACGTTGCTAGCAAGTGGAGAACAATGAAAATGAATAAACCAAAGTAGTTTAATAACTTCTGGCCCATGGGGTTTCTTGAGCTTTAACTATTATCCCTTAAAAATATACAAACAAGACACAATATTGAAGAAACTTATAGGGACTATGCCCAGATTGGCATGACATTATCTAAATGGGTGGAGCTTTATAGTGGCCCAAAAAAATCAGTGAGGATGGGAGTATCAACCAAAATGCATTGCACATGTAATATTTTGGAATGTGTAAAATTTTTAGGACAATAGTGGGGAATAAGGCTTGTTCATTGATTAATACTCTGTCCAAAAGTTTAGCAAAATGTATGAGAGATCCAAGCATACAAGCTATGCAAACCATTGGGTCTATGTACACCTCTTAAGTTGTAGAGGAGCTGGATTCTACGTGAATGCTGCATGGAGGTAGTATACCGTTTCAATGAGTAATATAGTATGGCATGCTTAAGTTTGTTCTTTAATTTTTAACATGCAACCTCATCTTCCTTATTTCTTCTTTTAAATTTGAAAACAACTTTGGGGCAATATATTATGTTCCCTTCTCAGTGTGGTCATGGAAAAACCATACGAGATTCGACTCTATTGACAGATGGGGATAATTTTAGCACTTAGGATAATTTCAAAAATTTGACATATTTAATATGTATCGGAAAATATTAAACGTTGGGAAGAAATGATTCTCCTTCGATTCTGTAAAAAAAAAAAATTATTTCCCATTATTTTAAAATTTTCTACAATATGTAATAGTTAAAGAAGATTCTGACAATATTTATCCCCATAGATGAATGTAAACATTAAATGTTGATATATCTGTTAGTTTGAAAATGACCGCTTACTTAAAATTAACTCTATTTACTGGGCTGCAACAGCATCTGCGTGGTCAGTGTGACTGATTCTACTGGAATATAAATCTTGCTTTTGGTAGTTAGACTACTGACAATTTAATTAGTCCTTACTTAAAGACAACTAGTTATGGGTACTAAATTTGCTTTCAAATGCAACAAGGTTGCCTTGTTTTCTCTCATTGATCCACAATGACAACAATTTCACCTCAGGAACAATTTTTATAGATAGCCTTTTAAGATGCTTTTAGAGGTCATTCACAACAATTTTCATAATGGAACTTCCTGTGCTGGCCTCCTACTGTTAACAACCTGAATGATATGACATTTTATCTAGAACTATTTCAGTATCAATCTCAACACGTTATCAATTTACCATCCCCTGGTAGCTTTCAAAATTTTAATTTCAGCACCGATCCACAACAAATACTATTTCACTCACAACAACATTTTGTATGTATACAGTCTCGTACTCATTTTAGCTTTCAGAGTAGTTCACATAAATTTCATCAACAAGGTTGCCTCCTATCAATAGTTTGAATATCTTGATGACATACACAACTTCAGAATCAACATCAACACAATGTTAGTTTGCAGTCTCCTGTTGAATTTTCATGATGTCTCTAGGGTTGATTCACAACAATTTCAGCAACAACTTGATCCCCATTTGATGCTTAATGATGAATTTATTCTTCAACATCGCAAACTACCACATGAAAGTTTTAGAAATGGACATGTTATACACCAAGCCATTTGAGACCCAGGGAGTAGTCATTGCTCCTTCAAAAACAAAAAATGCTTTGCTTCACACAAATGAAAAAATATAATATAAGTTATAAGAATATAATTTCATTGTGTGTGTTTCCCAATACAGGATGAAGAGGATACATATATTCCAATTAGTAACAGATCTATCTCATTTCACCAACAAACAAATAGTAAAATAAAAGTGGTCATTGGCATATTTATGTTGTTCTTGAGAGAATACAATAAGAATCATAGAAATACTTGGGGATTAGAATTTTGTATACATTCAACATTGTTAGAATAGGGTAAATAAAAGCAAATTTACAATCTATTTTTATTGTTCACCTCCTAGTCCACTTGATATTGTATGGAGACACCCATTTATAGAAAAACAAAAAGTGGATTTGGAAATAAGAAACGCTGGGATTCAACATATTCACGTCCAAGTGTAAGAGATGTTAAGAGAGTCACACTTTTGTCATATTCACACTATAATTAGGTCAAGTCTGAGTAGTGCCCTAAAACCCATAGCTAATCGCGAATAACCACGGTTAGTTACTCACTGTTAACCATGGGTTTTAGCGCACTACTTGGCCCACGATAAGTTCATAGGTGAACTGCTTCACAAAAAAATTCAGGTTTTCCATTGATACCTGGGGGTTACCTGTGGGTTTTAAGATAGTAAAGTCTTGAAGTAAAGGTACTACGCTATACTTGGCTTGATACAAAGCTTTCTTGTGAAGCTACCATAATTAGTGCTTGTGTTTGTTACAACATGTATGGGTTTTTCGTGACATTGAATGGGATGTAGTACTAGAATTTTTCCACAACCAACCCTGCTTCATTATGTAATACTCTCTTCCAAGCCATACCTTCAAATGAAGTTTGTGCCCCAGGGGTATTTGTAGGAGTAAAAAATCCCTGTGAAGGTGAAACTGAATTGCCTCCACTAGGTGAGCCCCATCTTTGATCTACCATTTGGGCAAAAAAAAAGTCAAAGGTTTCTAACTCATCAAAACCAACTCTTGCTGCCCCTCTATTCATCATGGGTGCAAGTGCTTCAGTAGTGATTTTTTACCTAGCCTAGAATAGACAAGAAAAACACTAAATGCATTGCCATTTTTTACTAGTAGAACTGAAGATTATGTCAAAAAAGTAACAATATTGCAGGTAGTGAATAAATAAATAAAACTAAGGATGTGCCCAATGAATAGGGATACCACTTCTATTTCTATTACTGCAAGGGTGGTCCCATGAAGCATAAATAGAGTCCCATGAATCATAAAACTAATCTCTATCATAAAAAAGTTGACCAGTGATTTGTTAGTAAGAGACTTTGAAGAGCACCTAGAAGTTCACACCATCATTTCAGATTTTTTAGGGAGCTTTCTTGCCAAATGGAAGCTAATGTGTAGTAATTTGTTTCTCAAAAATTATATACTGATAGCTTTAAACGTTGAATACTAAATAATTACAGCAAAGATGGAAAACATTCATATTTTATGGAACTATTTGATTGTAAATAACTAAGAAAATTCCAGTAGGTTAATAACTGTGGGGATGGAAAACATTCATATTTCATTGAACCATTTGATTGAAAATAGATAAAAAAACTTCCAGCAGCCCCATAAAAAAGTGAGAAAATACAAAAAGAAATAATTAAAACCATTCAACAGTGTTTTTTCTTTCCTTTTTTAATGTGGGTTTGGTAGAGCCGGAGGTTTTGAAAACTCCCTGTGAACTTTGCCCCTGGCAAGAAATAATCCGTAGTGTGCTCTTTATGAGCCAAGAAATTTCACTAGTGAATGCACAAGCAATGTCAGCATAAGCATAATTAATACTATTTAACTTCTTATTTAGTGAATTCTTTCCTTTTTCTTTTTAATGTGGGTTTGGTAGAGCTGGAGGTTTTGAAAACTTCCTGCCAACTTTGCCCCTAGGAAGAAATAATCCGTAGTGGGCTCTTTCTGAGCCAAGCAATTTCACTAGTGAATGCACAAGCAATGTCAACATAAGCATAATTAATACTATTGAACTTCTTATTTTTTGAATTCTTTCTTTTTCTCTTACAACTGTAGAAATGACCAGTTTTAGGTGTGTTTTGTCATTTTATAAGACACCTCCCAAAACTAATACTAAGTTATTATCACGTGATCCCAAATCTATAAGAGATCTAATAATATTAGTATTCAAAATTTTTGAAGTAATTGGCATGGAAAACCCAATGGGTATCTAATGACAACCTATTTTTCACTACCCCTGCCTTTGGAAACACATATTAAGGCATGAATGATCACAATTTTCTCAATAGATGCCTGGGGAATACATCCATATAAACTAAGCATATACATATACAAAAGCAAAATGAAATTCTTAATTATGTTAATAGGTGTAAACTATATTGATAGATAAGGGGATGAGAGAAGCGAGTGTAATTTTGTGTTGAATGAGTATAATAAAAAAAATGTAAGACCTTAAAGTTTTTTTCCTTGCTTGGAGAAAATGATTGAAAATTTGGAGTATTTTTGACTTACAATGGAGTTTGAAGCTCATTAATTTTTTTTCTAGAAAGATTTTTTGAAATCAACGCAGTGGTGGAGCTAGATTGAGGCCATTTGTCACTAGTCACTAAAAAAATTGCAGTTGCAGAGATGCTGATAGAGTCATTAATCAATGTGGAACCTATCAATAAAGAAAAATGTGTAATAAATCAAAAATAGGCACCTCAAGATTAATACATCTCCATATTTTTTAGATTATATGTTTAAGATATCTAAACTATTATTGTTAGATGTAAAAGAACTGCTTTTAGATCAATTGTTCTAATGATGGGTCACTAAGTGGCAGGAAATTTGGATTTAAAAAATTGTAACATTTTTTGTCTAAAAGGAAAAATTAATGGGTTGCAATACCCACAATCAATATCTTTGCAATGAGTACATTGTATTAAAGCAAACAAAGACGATAACACAAAACCATTTACTTCTAATTGTGTAAATGTAAATCCACATCAAAACACCAAACCTGGGTGCTTAAGCCATAAGAGATAGAATGCAAAAGCCAATATATGAAGCCATTCAATCCATTCCAACAATGAATACACAAACAAAAACCACAATAACATCAACAAAAAACAACACATATATTAACAACAATAGCATGTATTCTCCTCTTCATCAGGGAAATGAAGTTTGGTCACTCTACACTTCATATAAAAGCAGTTTCATTGGTTTCTAAGTAGTTTATCCAGAAAAACTTATATCTTGTAACTGTTATTATTGTTCATACTTGTAATGAGGAGCATGTGGAGAAATTATATATTCCCTAGTCTACCCATTAAAATTCCATCTAGAGCCCAAAGGTGGCAACATATTTGGATTTGAGAAACACTCAAAGCTTCCCTCCTCATCTGAACCATCTTCATACCGGCTCATGGTCTTGCAAGAATAAAGGTTTAGGCATTGATTTTTCGAGGCCATATTTTTAGTAGAATATATTGACCAATATAACAACTTTGGTAATCAACTATCATTCAAGGTTAAAACCCAAGCACTAAGACCGAGCATATTAAGGGAATACATGTATAATTCTGAAACGCTACATGAAGATTAAATACCATTTACCATATGATCCATGATTAAGGTAACAAGGCTATATACCAACATGTTATTATTAATTGAAATTCAACTAACAATCCAAGGAAAAACTTAAGTACACAAGCGAGATTTAATTTACGCTATCCATGTAAGCATGGTTGCCCACTTCTTTAGACTTATTCATATGATTTGGCATATATAAATAAACGAGACATCCATAGATCTCCATTTCTGTGCACAATTATGGTAACCAACTACAAAATAGTTTCATGTTCCATAATAAACCATGAGTATAATCTAGTGTATATTAAAATAATGAGCTTATATATATATATTTCCATGTTCCATAATAAACCATGAGTATAATCTAGTGTATATTAAAATAGTGAGCTTATATATATATATATATATATATATATATATATATATATATATATATATATATATATATATATATATATATATATATATCCAAAAGTAATAATGCATTAAATCTCAACAGTTGCCATTCAATTTAAGATTCTAACTTACAAGTAATCCTAGTTAACATACTCAAGTATGTCTAAATGCTAAATTAAGTGATCAATTGAAATACATCTATGATGATCATTATGCCAATTTACTTTATTAACAAAGTTAATAGGTGTTGATACCTTAATATGTACCACAAGGTGTTCTTAATGTTTAAAGAACACGTCTTATTTTAGAATTCAAAGAATTTAGAGCATGAGTAGTAGGTTATGGTAAATTGGTTTCCTATGATGAAATAGCGGAAGAGCAAGCAAACTGTTCCATAATATTTATATTAGTTTGGTGGTTGGGAGCTACCTTGGCCCTATCTTTGCAAAGTGAAGTAATATGTGCTAGTTAAGATGAATAATGCTCAAATCTAAGTTTAAATACTAATCTATATGAATACTTACAGTGGAATTTAAACTAAAGTGACCTGGTTAAAAAAGAAGTAAAAGGGTAAGGTAAGACATAGAAGAAAGGTGTTGATCTTTATCTCAGACATCATGACAAAGTTCAAGTGTTTCCAAGGCATATACTTAAAACCAATATATGAAGTAAAATAACTTAATCTCATATCATAACATGTATCGTGCAAACTTCTAAGGAAGATAAGACATAATGAAAATAAGAACCACGTTTACTTTAAAGTTTTACTCTTTTAAGCAGATAGTTGATGCATATCTACAAATGCATAGTAAATGAAACAAAGTAAACTAAGGAACCTTTATTCAACCTAGCATATGTACAAGTTAACAATTTCGCATTCAAAAGGTACATGCCAATAATTCAAAAGAACTATTGAAATCTAAGATTCCAATCAAACAATTGAGATAGAAACCATATAGTAGATGATACAAAAAAAAATTGGACAATCCTTTCAGAATTCCTTGATTGTATTAATAGTTCAAAAATATACAAGTTTTGGTTCTCAAAACTCCCTCTTTACAAATGACAATGCTCCTTTTATATACTTCAAAGAAGCATGTTGGTTAGTTTCATTAGCTTATAAGTGTTTAAAATGTAAATGACAACTATCCTTTCTTCAAAGTTTCTAAAATACACTAGACTTTCTAAAATAAACTGACCTTTAGTCAAATGTGCTAACAAGTTGCACATGCCTTTACAATAGAATATTTCATTTTCAAAATTTACAATGTTTCCACAAAAGAGAATATTCTTAACTGGTGGACCTTGTGTTGATGAAGTCCCTTGATCCTACTAAAGTAGTTTCATTGACTTTTGATGTTATTCATCAATAAGTCTCAAATTGATTGAAGGTTTTAGGAGCTCATCCTCTTGATCCGAAAAATCTCATAGGTCCCTATCAATTCTCTCCAAAGCTTCCTTAATTCTCCTAGCTTCGGCTATCTTCTCTTTAACAGTTAGGATCATGTCCATGAGCCGAATGTTGTCAATCCCAGACTTGACTTGGCTCTTTCTCCTCACCTCCTGGATGACCAAAGTGGTCCTGTGTTTGAACTCATCATATTCAATGATGCCCATGGAGATGAGTTTTGTAGGTTTTTTAATCATGGTCCCTAGGAATCATTTAATTTTGTCCAATATCTCTTTATCATACTTGATGAATCTCTCTAAGAACTTGGACCATGTGCTCAAACTATTGATTTTGTATATAATCAACCCTAGGATGGTGGTGAGATGAGCAATGTTGATGGTCTTGAAACCAGGTATTTTATCCCCTATCAAGATGTTAATTAAATCCTTCATCTTGTCCTTGAAACTCTACCATTGGGTGATTAAGCCCTTAGATGTTGCATTTTGTTGGATTAATGCACTTTAAATTTCCCTTATCGACTTCAGAGATTCAATCATGTCATTAAATGATCCCTCAAAAATTTTAATCATTGCATTAGGAACAAAAAAAATAGCTTGTTTCTCTAGATTCTCCTTCTACCTCCGTAGGTTCTCTATTTATTACTTCATGCCCTTGATGCTAGTTTGCAGTTGGACACTTTGAGCCTATGAAACCTCAAGTATATCCTCTTAAAAAATAGGGTGATCACCTATTTTTTGACCCTCCACTTGAGTCAATCCAATGAAGGGTTCTACTTTTTGAAAAGTGAACTCTCCTGCAATCATGGCTCTCTTTTCAAAAACTCTCTACAAGCTAGCTATGGTTGGGTCAAATTTGACACCAACTAAAAAGTGTGTAATCTTTGGAGGCTCTAGGGTCTCAATTTGTGAGCCACTTGAAGTTCTAAGAGTAGCCACTTGTATTTGTTTCTCTTCCTTTTGTAGCTCCACAATCCATGGTTTGAGCTCCTCATGAACATGTATGTTATCAGACTTTGTAATTATCCATTGATGGTGCAAAGTTAGGATCTTTTGCGACTTTCCATATATGAACCACTCTATAATGGTTTGTCCATGAATAGAGTTCTCATCACTGAACAAATTAACCTCACTCAAAGGGTGAGTAGGGGTTAATTTGGGCCTCTTGGTTCCTAAAGGAACTAAGTCTACCTCATCTTTTCTCTTTTGTGGGAGAGCCACTAGGAATAAGTCCAAAGCTATCCCTTTTTATTTTTCCTTTTTTGTTTCTTCATCTTGAGTTTGAGGCTCCTCTTCTTGCACCTCTTCCTCATCTAATCTGTAAGCACTAACCAGTGCCTTCAAGGCATCTTCTAATGTTTCCCCAAGATCCAATGAAATCATGTTAATGAACTCAATAAGTGACTTTGACTTTTCAGGTTAGGCAGAAGATGATGCCCCTTTACCAGGGCTTTCTTCAAGTCTCTCTCTTCCTGACCCCATTGTAACTTGTGATTCTAGCTATTTTAGAGGAGGCCTAGAATATGGTCCTGGTAGCAAATGGTACTACAGAGGCCCCATCTGCCATATTTTCACTAGTTGGCTTCTCATCCCTCTTCAATCTAGCCTCAATTTTGATGTTGTGTTTCTTTACTCTGACCAATACTTTTAAAAATGAAGATGCTCTGATGAACATTGAATCATGGACACCGATTTGATGTTGATATGTCATATTAATTTGTATGGCTTTCATATGTTTCAAAACATTATCTTGGGGGTCCCAATACCTTAATTCATCAATCTGTAAATTTGAAAGAGTACCTATGTCTACAGATGGTGTCTACATTATCTCAATTCTACAACATAATTCTACTAATAGTCAAAGGAAAAAGATGGAGCATCCCTTTCCTTTTTCCCTTGCATATACCATCTATACCATGGAATAATTAGTATGCTAATTTTTGCTTTGCCAATTTAGTGGGCACATGGATTGGCAATCTAAGACGCTGACTCAAAATCCCTTATATCCTAATGATGGTGTAATCAGGATATGCCAAATGTCTCCAATAAGTTCCACATACTTTTTGATCAAGGGGCTAACCCTCATCATGGGTATCCTTGAAATGGATTTCACTAGGATTGGGTATACACATTCACAAATGAATTATATGTGGTCCCTATACTTCAATATATGCAATTTGGAATAGTAATGAGAGATTATTTGCCTTCCCTCAAGTGACCAATTTCTAATTTTAGGGATTTTGGGAGACAAGGAAGTTCTAAGCAATTTGGACATCGAACCAAAAGACATCTCATCACAATAATACAACACCAACACAAGGTATAATCTCTATCAAGGGTACACATCACACAATCATAGTAAACTAGAAAGAATCACATATAACTTACAGTATATACAACCAATTCAAGGATCAATAATAAAATTAGCAAAACATGATAATAGGTAACTTAGCCTTACCCCATTTTTAAGGCAACAATTCAAGATTTTGATATTCATTCAAGACCATAGTCGACTATAATCATAATTGATCAAAAATTAACATAATCCACATAAAACACTTGATCCAAGAATTCATTTGAATTTCAATAATGTCCACAAATTTTAAAAGACAATAATTAAACCACTGACATTTCAAACAATAAACAATTTTAAGCCAATAATAGACAAGAAATATTTGGAGGATCATTATGAGGTCTCACAACCTCATATGATCTCCGAATATTAAAATCAAGACAAAAAAAGTTAGTGGACATTAGGACGTTTAAACTAAAACAAAAAATAACATTGTAATATGACACTTTAACATGACTATATCTCTATTTCACAATTCGATCATACATAAGCATAAGACTCTATTAAAGCCATAACATGATTTGAATCATTCAATTAACACATCAAAAGTTTCACCCAAAAATACATATAGGCAATCATATCCAAATCAACTTAAATAAGGGACTAGGTCACTATGAATCTAACATAAATTAACTCACAATAATGTAACATCCATACACATCCCAATGGCAAAACCGTTCCCCAATATCATTGTATGGCCATTCTAAGCAACATTCAAGCATAATTAATATAATTCAAGGGTCTCATATTTATCAACAAATTCAATTCTTTTAATAATTTGAACCCATACCGTCTTCACATATTGAAGATTAAAAAATTATGTAAATCATAATATTCTACCCATATGCTGGATTAAAACTCAAATTAGGTATTCAAAAATGAAAAAATATAAAGTAACAGCTAAATAAAAATCTGCCTAAATAATAATATTTCTTCAAGTTGATTTTGATTTAATCTAGAATTATAATAACAATTAAATAATTTGTTATAGAGATTAAATAGATCTCATGTCATTTTATTTTAATTTTTATATATATTTTAATACTTAAATAGTTTATTTTAGTTGTGCAACAAATAAGGAACAGTGTGGTGTCCCAAGAGTTTATAGACATGGAGAATAATTCAAGACAAAAGAATGCTATGACCTGCAACTATTGGGCCCAGACATTGAGTTTATAGAAGTTGAAACCATTGTTGGTAGCAATGTATACAGTTACAATCATAATAAAATTTAAGAAATACAAAGATAATGTTTCACACAAGGATAGGGTTTCCTCAACAATCATTTACTCAGCCCAATTTAAGCGTAGCAATTTTAAAATACAGGTTATGGTAGGTATATGTATGTGTGTATATTTATAGTAATAAAATTTAAATACGCAACCCTTTAAATATGTAGTATATATGTATACTTTTTAATTCACATATATAATGATATAAAAATACATAAATCAGTAAATTTTTTTATCTTATTTATAAATTTTTAGGTCAAAAGAATATATATGAAAATTATGTGGGGCACTATACATCCATGTAGTCGATTGAAAGTCAAATGACTCACCTGATTTATGCAATGAATAATGATTGTAATGTAGGTGATATAGATCAAAAAAAATCTTTCTATTATCCACAATGATGTTAGTCATGATTATTATCTCCATGCCAAGGTTAAACGTTCTAGAAATAAATCAACCAATACTATTTTGTCTTTCTCCCTTGCATATTTTCTCTCTACATTATTCTAGTGTCTTTCTCTCTTTTTTTTTCTGCTTTTTTCGCTACTATGTTTTTCCTTCCTCTCCTTTTATGTTGCATGTCTTCTATTTTCTTTAAAATTTCTCCTAACTCATCCTTCCTCCTTTGTATATCCTATCTCTATGTGTCCCCTACTTGCTTGTCAAACAAATCCCTTTCTTTCTCTAACGCCTTCTTCCTTCCCTCTCTCATCTCCATTATTATTTTACCTTTCACATCCTTTTTTTCTCCTTCAATTCCATTCGTCATGCATTTTTTTTATGTCCTCTATCTGTCTCATGTCTCTTCCTCCATACTTATCTCCTACATATTTTCTTTTTCTTTCCTCACTTCCCTCTCCTCTACCTGTCCCCTCTCTCTTTCCCAATATGTGCTATTTTTTCCTTTCTTACATTTTATGTCCCCCATCTCACCTACTCATCCTCTTCTCTACCTCTTCGCCACACTTCCTTCTTCCTACATCAAATCTTAGTCAATTTCCCTGACCACTCCTTGTAAAGTAGTTTATA
The DNA here is from genome assembly GCA_037957365.1 of Torreya grandis. Taxonomy (NCBI): domain Eukaryota; kingdom Viridiplantae; phylum Streptophyta; class Pinopsida; order Cupressales; family Taxaceae; genus Torreya; species Torreya grandis. Next base: position 1,204,791 of record JARHVA010000254.1, on the reverse strand, counting down.
TAAAACACTTTACATAAAAGCACCATATGTGAATTTTAAATGAAAAAATATTTTACATAAAATTACTTTATATAAAATACTTTACATAAAAACATAATATGTAAATTTTATATAATGTAGTTTTTTAGTTAAAGATATGATATTTTTATATAAAGTGCTTTTATATAAAATATTTTTATGTAAAGTGTTTTATCATTTAAACATAATTTTTTTATGTAAAGTATTTTTTCATTTAAATATATGATATTTTTATGTAAAGTGTGTTTATGTAAAGTGTTTTTATATAAAATAATTTTTTATTTAAACATATGGTGTTTTTATATAATTTTTTTTTCATTTAAACATACTATTTTTATGTAATTTTTTTTATGTAAGTACTTTTTCATTTAAATATATGTTGTTTTTATGTAGTGTTTCTATATAAAATATTTTTATGTAAAGTGTTTTCATTTAAACATATGTGATTTTATGTAAAGTGTTTTTATACAAAGTACTTTTTCATTTAAACATATGATTATGTAAAGTGCTTTTTCATTTAAACATATAGTATTTTTATGTAAATTATTTTTTATTTAAATAAATAGTGGTTTTATGTAAAGTGTTTTTATGTATATAATTTTAAATGAAATTCACTTTACATAAAAGTACTATACTGAAAAATATTTTTATGTTTAAATAAAAATATCTTACATAAAAACACTTTAAATAAACACTTTATATAAAACCACCATATGTTTAAATAAAAAAATATTTTACATAAAAACACCTTAAGTTTAAATAAAAAAATATTTTACAAAGTACTTTACATAAAAACATCATATGTTTAAATAAAAAATTAATTTACATAAAAGTATTATATATTTAAATGAAAAAATATTTATATAAAATCATTTTACATAAAAACATCATATGTTTAAATGAAAAAAAAACTTTACATAAAAACATTATACGTTTAAATGAAAAAAAATTATATAAAAATAATTTACATAAAACTACTTTATATAGAAGCACCAAATGCTTAAATGTAAAAATACTTTACATAAATAAATTTTACACAAAAACATCATATATTTAATTAAAAATGCATTTTATATAAATGCATTATATGTTTTAATGAAAAAATATTTTATACAAAAATCTTTTATGTAAAAACACTATATATTTAAATGAAAACATATTTTATATAAAAACACTTTACATAGAAATATTTTATATAAAAGCACTTTACATAAAAACATTATATGTTTAAATGAAAAAATATTTTAAATAAAATAATTTTTAGAAAAATACTTTATATAAAAGTAGTTTAAATAAAAAATATTTTACATAAAAATATTTTACATAAAAATATTTTATGTTTAAATAAAATGCATTTTATATAAAAACATCATATATTTGAATTAAATAACACTTTACATAAAAGTACTAAATGTTTAAATAAAAAAATACTTTACATAAAAATACTATATATTTAAATAAAAAATATTTTACATAAAAACACCATATATTTAAATGAAAAAATATTTTACATAAAAACACTATATATTTAAATGAAAAACACTTTACATAAAAACTCTATATGTTTAAATGAAAAAATACTTTAAATAAAAATATTTTACATAAAAATAAATCTAAGTTTAAATGAAAAAATACTTTATATAAAATATCTTTACATAAAGACACTATATGTTTAAATAAAAAATTACTTTACCTAAAAATATCATTTTTTAAATTAAAAATACATAACATAGAATTATCATATATTTAAATGAAAAATACTTTATATTAAAATATCATATGATTAAATGAAAAACACTTTACATAAAAATGCGATATATTTAAATGAATTTTTTTTTACAAAAAATCACTTTATATAAAAACACTTTACATAAAAAATATTATATATTTAAATAAAAAATATTTTACATAAAAACAATATATGTTTAAATAAAAAAGTACTTTACATGAAAATACTATATATTTAAATGAAAAATACTATATATTTAAATGAAAAATATTTTACATAAAATTATTTTATATAAAAACACATTACATAAAAGCACTATATGTTTAAATGAAAAAAAACCTTTACACAAAAACACTTTCTATAAAACATCATATGTTTAAATAAAAAAATACTTTATATAAAAATATTTTATGTTTAAAGAAAAAAATATTATATTTAAAAAGACTATATAAAAACACTAATGTTTAAATAAAAAATATTTTATATAAAACTATTTTATATTTAAATGAAAAATACTTTATATAAAAATACTATATATATAAATTAAAAAATATTTATATAAAAACATCATATATTTAAATGAAAAAATATTTTATATAAAATGACTTTACATAAAAATATTAGATGTTTGAATGCAAAAATAATTTACATAAAAATACAATATATTTCAACTAAAAATATTTCACATAAAATCACTTTACATAAAAGGACTATATTTAAATGAAAAAATATTTTACAAAAAAATACTTTACATAAAAATACTTTATATAAAATTACTTTACATAAAAACACTATATGTTTAAATGAAAAAATACTTTACATAAAAACACCATATATTTAAACAAAAAAAAAATTACATAAAAAAAATTGACAAAAATAAAGCACCACAGATTTAAATAAAAATAATAATTTACATAAAAACACTTTATATAAAAGCATCATATGTTTAAATAAAAAAATATTTTACATAAAAACAATTTATATAAAATCACTTTACATAAAAATATTTTATATAAAAGCATCATATGTTTAAATGAAAAAATACTTTACATAAAAACACTATATGTTTAAATAAAAAAATATTTTATATAAAATTATTTTACATAAAAGCACTATATGTTTAAATAAAAAATACTTTATATAAAAATATCATATATTTAAATAAAAATTACATTACTAAAAAATATTTTATATAAAACTATTATATATTTAAATTAAAAATCATTTTAAGTAAAAATACTTTATGTAAAATTATTTTACATTAAAGTACCATATGTTTAAATGAAAAATATTTTATATAAAAACACTTTACATAAAATAACTTACACTTTACTTAAAAACACTCTACATTAAAGTATCATATGTTTAAATGAAAAAATATTTTATATAAAAAGACTTTATATAAAAACACTATATATTTAAATAAAAAATATTTTACATAAAATTATTTTATATAAAAATATTATATATTTAAATGAAAAATATTTTATATAAAAATACCATATATATAAATTAAAAAATATTATATAAAAATATCGTGTATTTAAATGAAAATATATTTTATATAGAATAATTTTACATAAAAACATTAGATGTTTAAATAAAAAAATAATATACATAAAAACATAATATATTTCAATGAAAAACACTCCACATAAAATCATTTTACATAAAAATACAATATATTTAAATGAAAAAACACTTTACATAAAAATATTTTACATAAATATATTTTATATAAAATTACTTTACATAAAAAGACTATATGTCTAAATGAAAAAATACTTTACATAAAAACACCAAACATTTAAATTAAAAAATATATATAAAAGAAATTGACAAAAGTAAAGCACTAAATATTTAAATGAAAAAATAATTTATATAGAAATACTTTACATTAAAACATTATATGTTTGAATGAAAAACACTTTACAAAATATTTTATATAAAAGTACTTTATATAAAATCACTTTACATAAAAATACTTTACATAAAAACACTATATGTTTAAATGAAAAAATACTTTACATAAAAACATTGTGTTTAAATTAAAAAATAGTTTGTATAAAATTACTTTATATAAAAGAACTATATCTTTAAATAAAATATACTTTACATAAAAATATCATATAATTAAATAAAAATTATATTACAGAAAAATACTTTATAAAATCATATGTTTAAATTAAAAATCATTTTAAGTAAAAACACTTTATATAAAAGCACTTTACATTAAAGTACCATATGTTTAAATGAAAAAATACTACATTTTACATAAAATCACTTGCATTTTACTTAAAACACTTTACATAAAAACACTATATATTTAAATGAAAAAACACTTTACAAAAAAATATTTTATATAAAAACAATGTACATAAAAACACTTTACATAAAAATATCATATATTTTACTTTACATAAATATGTTATATAAAAACACTATATGTTTAAATGAAAAAATACTTTATATAAAATCACTTTACATAAAAACATTATATGTTATTATATATTTAAATGAAAAAACACTTTACAAAAAATTATTTTATATAAAAACAATGTACATAAAAACACTTCACATAAAAATATCATATATTTTAATGAAAAATACTTTACATAAATATTTTATATTAAAACACCATATGTTTAAATGAAAAAATACTTTACATAAAAACATTATATGTATAAATGAAAAACATTTTACATAAAAATATTATATGTTTAAATGAAAAAATATTTTAAATAAAAGTATCATATATTTAAATGAAAAAAACTTTTCATAAAAACATCATATATTTAAATGAAAAATACTTTATATAAAAACATCATATATTTAAATGAAAAAACACTTTACATAAAAGTACTTTGCAAAAAAATATTTTACATAAAAGTAATTTATTTAAAAACACTTTACATAAAAATATCATATGTTTAAAGTAAAATCAATGATAGGTAACTATGTCAATGTATTTTTTCACATTATAATAGTCAAACACACGTGTGTGAAGCACAAGGGTCCATAAATCTACATAGATACACCTAATGTATAGATGTTATGCAAAAAATATTAGATACCTATTAATAGTATCACATAATCAATCTTAAAACTCTCGACTTGCTCATGTAACTCAATCACACTCACCTCATCAAGGCCTTTAGGATTGAGTTGCACCCTTGATCCTTCCAAGATATCATATCTCAATCTTATTAGATGGTTTGCTCATGCAAGCCATTGATGGACATCTAGGCATTATCTTAAAATTCTAACACAAGCTTGTATCGTGGCTCAATCGATTAACTTAATCCAATCTTATCAAGGTCGAATGATGATGCTTGTTTATAACACATTGATTTGAGAAAGGGTGAGCTTAGCCAAGGCTCAAGGAAAATACAATATCACTACTATGTGAATCATAATTTTCTAAAATCAATAAGTTCAACCAATACTTGCAATAAACATCCTCATAGATGAAGGACATATTCCGTGTCTCAATAGACATCCTCATAAGTGTCAATATGAAATCAAGTCAGAATAGACATCCCCATGGGTGTATAAACCAATCAAGATCAATCAACATACTCATGTAATCAAACCTATTCATGAATAAAACACACGTCATATACATGAAATTGATGATCATAGTATACATGTTCAAAACTAGTTAGCTTCACCCCTTTTTGGAGTTACGAAACCACTAGCTTCATCAAATTAACCCAAAAGAGGTTAAAACCAAGCTTAACTTAGTAAAAATGCATAAGTTTTAAGCTCTACATAAGTTTCTATGTTTTTAAGGATACATAACCACAACTCAGCCAACTAGATAACAAACTAGACAATGAAACCTTCTAAGTTTTCTTAAAAGATCAATACATTGAACGAGCCAATGTTTTCCAAGCATTTTTATTACAATAAAACTATGATATCACTACCTCCAATTACTTATAGTGACACCTAGGTCAAACCAAAATCTACGATAGTTACCCCAATTGTTAATGTAATGTCATTGTGTGAAAATTTCTACATAACAACTTGTTATAATAAAAAAAGAGGTGGAGTAGCTTTACTACTCGCAAACAACTCACCCCGTGGAGATGCACCTACTTTACTAAACCATTCATAGTAAGAACACTAGCTAGCATATCCATGCAAGCTCATAGGTCCTCAACAGCTCAAAGCAATCCCTTACATGAAAGGAGAGTTCAAACTTTATTAACTTACTCAAAAATATTAGTCCTTTTTGCACTTTATTATACCCTTTAAGCTTAAGTTGAACCCTTGATTTTCCTTATGTCATAATATTCTAAGTATATAAAGAAGACTCTCCCATATGAGTTGATTATAAATACTCAGACATCATTCCCTTGATTCTAAGAGTGAAATCTATATCACGTAACTCTCATTGACCCACCCATATAAGTCAATGGTTGATAGATGAGACTTGCCCCGATGCAATTGCATTTGGGAAGGGTTAACCCAAACCAAGGCTATAGGGAGATAACTAATGACATAGAAAAAATCCATTTTCTTCAAAATCATTCCTTTCGATCAATGCACAAAAATTTATAGCAACAAGAAAATAAAACAATACAACACCTTAATCTTTAACCTAAAAGGTCAAGTGTCTTGGGAATCTCTTCTCAATTCTGCTTGATTGAGATAACTTATTGGTCACCATGTAGCAACTCTATAAATCTTAGAGTTCCTTAGAACATAAATATTGATTTGATACCAAATGAAACAATCACAGAAAAAATTGAATTTGCATATCAAAGTATACATTGGATGCATAACAAACTCAAACTTTGCTAATTAGAGAAAGTTGTACTAGCGTAACGTACTCACGTACACAATTATAAAGATAAAACTTACCCTTTCAAGTCATTAATGGTCCCTACAAAACCATGTTATGAAGATTGATAGATTATTATCCCTAATGATAATCAGGGATAATATCCAACCTTCAAAACTCATATAGTAACCCATTATCAACTTAAGTACAAATAGACTAAGCTAAGTCTCTCTAAGCATGCAATCAAAGTATCCATTGCATCAGAGATATAATCAGATTACAAGTAAGCTTACCATGATCCTAAGATAAAATATCATGAATATATACAAGGTTAATTCTTCATCAAGCCAATAATGTAGTGGCAGCGATTTATAAAATCAAAATAAATGATTATATATTGGCAAATAGCCAATACGATATAAATATCCTAATTCTACTTGACATCATACTCTGTATATTATGCATGATTAGGTAAGTGTGTTTATTCATAAGAACAACATGAGGTAAACATGCATACATTCATTCCTATTATAATAGTTCCAAATTACTTTCTTCAATCTCGAGTTAACAAATTTAATCCCGAACTTAATACACTTATTCATCTAAAATTGTTCACATAAATCATAATAAGTTGGAGCATACATAAGTATCGAGAATCTAACTCCAAGTTGTAGACCAACTAAATAATAACTCCCTTTTACGCATGCTACAAAGAAGTGGGTCTAATATATATCTAAAGAAAAAGAACCATAAACATAATGTAAATTCTAAGGAATAAGTAAATAACACTCAATGACTAACATTCAATCTAAGGTTTGAATTACCAAGAAATATCTACACCAATAATGTTGTGGTGATTCAAACCTAGAGAGTATATGGAGGTTTCTTAAGACTACATAAGGAGTAAATACTGCACTAATGAGTGCATAAAATAATTGTTAAACATTTTAAATGAAAAAATATTTTATATAAAAACATCATATGTTTAAATGAAAAAATAATTATATAAAAATATTTTATATAAAAGCACCATATGTTTAAATGAAAAAATATTTTACATAAAATCACCATATGTTTAAATGAAAAAACATTTTACATAAAATCATCATATGTTTAAATGAAAAAATATTTTATATAAAAGCACTATATGTTTAAATGAAAAAATACTTTACATAAAAATATTGAGAAAGGTAGAGGGGATAGGTAGAGGAGAGAGAAGGGACAAAAAATAAATAAAATACAAAGGGGATGAGTATGGAGGAAGAGATAGGGGCAAATAGAGGGCATAAGGAAAATGTGTGCTGAATGGGATTGAAGGAGGAAAAAAGGACACAAAAGGTAAAACAATAACAAAGATGAGAGAGGGAAGGAAGAAGGCATTAGGGAGAGAGATGAATGTATTTGGCAAGCAAGCAGGGCACATGTAGAGACATGATACATAGAGGAGGAATGACGAGTTGAGAGAAAATGTAAAGAAAATAAAAGATGCAGAGCACAAAGGGAGAGGAAGAAAAAATATGGTAGGGAAGCAGCTAGGAAGGAAAAAGAAAAGAAAATGTTATAATAAGATAGAGAAAATACATAACAGAAAAAGACAGAATGGTGTTGGCTAGTTTGTTTCTAGAACGTTTCACCTTGGCATAGAGATAATGATCGTGGTCGATGTTGTTGTGGATAAGTAAAGAAATTTTTTTGATCTATCTTACCTAAATTACAAGTATTACTCCTTGCATCAACCAGGTGAGTCATTTGACTTTCAATCGGCTATATGGATGCATAACGCCCCACATGATTTCCATATATATTCTTTTGGACTCACATTTTGTAAATAAGATAAAATTTGTTACTGGTTTGTGTATTTCTATATCATTATATTCGTGGATTGAAAAGAATACATATATACTATGGATTGAAGGGGATACGTATTTAAATTTTATTACTATATATATATATATATATATATATATATATACATATACCTGTCATGATTTGTGCTTTAAACCTACTGCACTCAAGTTGGACTGAGTAAATACTTGTTCAAAAAACCCTGTCCTTGTGTGAAATGTTATCTTTATATTTATAAAATTTTGTTATGGTTGTGATTGTATACATTACTACCAATGATGGTTTCAACTTATATGTTATCTTTATATTTATTGAATTTTGTTGTGGTTGTGATTATATACATTACTACCAATGATGGCTTCAACTTATATAAATCCAATGTTTGGGCCCAATAGTTGCAGGTTGTAGCATTCCTTTATCTTAAATTATTATACCTGAATATAAACTCTTGGGACACCACACCATGCCTCTATTGGATGCACAGTCAAAGTAAACCATTCAGTTATATATATGACAAGGGATCTATTTAATTTTTATAATAAATTATTTAATTGTTATTATAATTCTACATTAACTTAAAATTGACTTGGAGAAATATTATTATTCAGACGGATTTTTATTTAGCTATTATTTTATATTTTTTCATTTTTGAATATTTGATTTAGATTTTAACCTAGCATATGGATAGAATATTATGATTTACATAGTTGTTTAATTATTAATATAGGAGGATAATATGAGTTCAAATTATTAAAGGACTTGAATTTGTTGGTACATACAAGGCCCTTAGACTGTATTAATTATGCTTGGATCTTGCTTAGAATGACCATACAATGGTTTAGAGAGGCACAATTTTACCATTGAGATGTGTATGGATGTTACATTATTATGAGTTAATTTATGTTAGATCCATATTGATCTAGATGATTTCAATCATTTTGCCCCTTTTTAACAATGGTTATTATAGTCCCTTAGGTTGATTTGGATAAAATTACTTGTATGTATTTTTGGGTAGAATTTTTGAGATGTTAATTGAACGACTTAAACCCTGATATAACTTTAATAGAGTCGTATGCTTATGTATATTAAAATAATATAATCTTGTTAGAGTGTCGTATTATAATGTTTTTGATTTTAGTTTTAATTGTTTAAACAACCTGATGTCCACTATCTCTTTTTATCTTGATTTTAATATTTGAGGATCATATGAGGTTGTGAAACCTCACAATGATCATCTGAATCTTCTTTATTAGTTATTGGCTTAAAACTAATTATTGTTTGGAATGTTGGTTATTTAATTATTACCTTTTAGAATTTTTGAACGTTATTGAAAATTAAATGAATTCTTGGATTGAGTTTTTTATATAGATTGTGTTAATTTTGGATCGATTATCATTATAGTCGACTATGGTCTTGAATGAATATCAAAAGTTTTAATTGTTGCCTTGGAAATGGGGTAAGGCTAAGTTGTCGATTATCATGTTTAGCTAATTTTATTATTAGTCTTTGACTTGGTTGTGTATACTGTAAGTTATATGTGATGTTTTCTAGTCTACTATGACTGCATGGTGTGTACTCTTGATGAAGATTATACCTTGTATTGGTGATGTGTTATTATTATGGGATGTCCTTTCTTTCAGTGTTCAAATTACTTAAAAATTCTTCCTTGACTTTACTTACCAAAACCACCATCTTGTTGATGGTTGGGGTGGTAAAGGCCATCGATGGTTGGGCTCATAAGATTGGTTGTGAGGGCTTGTCCAGTTCAGTTATTTGTTGCTCTATGTTTGGATGGTCTTACGTATATATGAAGTATGTTGGTAATGAATTTTTTAAGTTATTTATGCATCCCTTGATTTATTGATGATGTTTAATAATTATTTGATGTCAGACATAGTATTTTATAATGATGTGATGTTGAATAATTATGTCATTATATTAGCCTGTGTAGATGAAACGTGGAAAAAAGAATGCAATCTTAATAATAAGAAGTTGGGATTGAACATTGTTGAAGTAATTCATTGCTTATGTAAAGATATTAAATGTTAATGAGTTTCTATACCTTTTATTAAAATATCTTGTTGGCATAATTAACACAGTATCACTCTTTGAGTTGATCATATGATCTTATTAAGTTGTTTAAACTTGATGTTGTTACTATATTAGAGTAACTATTGGACTTAACTATCACAGTGTTGGTTTCATGATTGAGGCATATAATCTTGATTAGTTGGATAAGATGATTCCATGGATATTATGAATAGATTTATTCAAACTTATGTATGGTTACTTGATAAGGAAACCTACTAACTTTGTTAATATATTAAACTGGCGTAATGATTATCATAGATGTATTTCATTTGATCACTTAATTTGGCATTTAGACATACTTGTGTATGTTGGCTAGGATTACTAGTAAGTTGGAATCTTAAATTGGATAACAACTGTTAAGAGTTAATGCATTATTGCTTTTGTGTGTGTGTGTGTGTGTGCGCACGTGAATGCTCTTTTTTTAATATACATTGGATTTTACTCATGGTTAAGTATGGAACATGGAACTATTCTATAGTTGGTTGCCATAATTGTGCATAGAAATGGAGATCTATTGATGTCTTGTTTATTTATATAAATGCCAAATCATATGAATAAGTCTAGAGGAGTGGGATACCATGCTTGCATGGATAGCATAAATTAAATATCGCTCATGTACTTAAGTTTTTCTTTAGATTGTTAGTTGACTCCCAATTACTAATGACATGTTGGTATATTGCCTTGTTACCTTCATAATGGATCATATCGTAAATGGTATTTAATCCTCATATAGCCTTACATAACTCTACATGTATCCCCTTAATGTGATTGGCTTTAGTGCTTGGGTTTTAACTTTGAATAATAGTTGATTACCAAAGCTATTGTTATATTGGTGAATCACCTTGCTACTATCATTATGAAAAGTTTAGAAATTACTTTATGCACTTATTAGTGCAACATTTACTACTTATGTAATCTTAAGAAACTTCCATATAATCTCTTGGTTTGAACCACCACAACATTGTTGGTGTAGATATTTCTTAGCAATTTTAACCTTAGATTGAGTGTTAGCCATCAAGCCTTATATACTTGTTCATTAGAATTTACATTATGCTTATGGTTCTCTTTCCTTAGATATATATTAGACCCACTCCTTTGTAGCATGTGTAAAAGGGAGTTATTATTTAGTTGGTTTACAACTTGGGGTTGGATTCTCGAGACTTATGTATGATTTAACTTATTGTGGTTTATGTAAACAAGTTTAGATGAATAAGTGTATTAAGTTCAAGATTGAATTGCTAACTTGAGATTGAAGAAAGTAATCTAGAACTATTGTAATAGGAATGGATGTATGCATGTTTATCTTGTGTTATTATTATGAATAACACACTTACCTAATCATGCAAAATATACATAGTGTGATGTCAAGTGGAATTAGGATAATTATATCGTATTGGATTTTTGCCAATATGGAATCATTTATATTGATTCTATGAATGGATGCCACTACATCATTATTGGCTTGATGAAGAATATACCTCGTATGTATTCTCGATCTTTTATCTTGGGATTGTGGTAAGCCTACTTGTAATCTAATTATAATCTTTGATGCAATGGATATATTGACTGCATGTTTAAAGAGATTTAGCTTAGTTTGTTTGTACTTAAGATGATAATGGGTTGCTATATGAGTTTTGAAGGCTAGATATTATCCTTGATTGTTGTTAGGGACAATGTTCTATCGATCTCCATGATGTGGTCTTGTAGGGACCTTTAATGACTTGAAAGGTTAAGTTTTATCTTTTTTTTTGTGTGTATGCAAGTATGCTATGTTGGTACACTTGCTCCAATGAATGAGGTTTGGGTCTATTATGCATCCAATGTGTACTCTGATATGCAACTTCAATTTTTTTTGGGTTGTTTCACAAACACACACACACACACACACACACACACACACACACACACACACACACACACACACACACACACACACAAACAAACACCATATATATATGTATATAAAAAAGCACCAAATGTATATAAATCAACACACACACACACACACACACAAGCACCATAAGTATATATGAAAATCCACCATATATCTGTATATAAAACAACACCATATGTAATATAAAAAAACACCATATATATGTATGTATATATAAAAAACATCATATATATGTGTGTATAAAAAAGCACCATATTTATATGTATATAAATCACCATATATATATAGATGCATGTATATATAAAAAAACACCATATATATGTATATAAAAAAGCACCATATGTATATGTATATAAATCACCATATATATATAATAAAAACTATATATATATATATATATATATATATATATATATATATATATATATATATATATATATATATATATGTATATAAAGAAACATTATATATATGTATAAAAAACATCATATACATATGTATATAAATAAAAAAGCACCATACATATGTATGTATGTATGGGTATATATATAAGATATATATATGTAAAACACTTTATATAGTGTGCTTTATACAAGGTGTTTTTTCATTTAAATATATAATGATTTTATGAAAAATATTTTTTCATTTAAACATATGGTGTTTTTATGTAAAATATTTTATATAAAGTATTTTTTAATTTAAACATATTTTATTTTTATGTAAATTGGGTTTTTACATATATATAAGGTGATTTTTTATTTATAAATATGGTGTTTTTATATTTATAGTTTTCTACACACATACACACACACAAAAGGTTCTTTACATAAAAACATCATATGTTTAAATGAAAAACACTTTACATAAAAACACCATATATTTAACTAAAAAATATATTTTACATAAAAACACCATATGTTTAAATGAAAAAACACTTTACATAAAATCACTTTATATAAAAATACTTTACATAAAAACACCGTATATTCAAATAAAAAATATTTTACATAAAAGTACTTTACATAAAAACACCATATATATATATATATATATATATATATATATATATATATATATATATATATATATATATAAGTACTTTACATAAAATCACCATACGTTTAAATAAAAAACACTTTACATAAAAATATCATATGTTTAAATGAAAAAATATTTTATATAAAGTACCATATGTTTAAATGTAAAAACACTTTACATAGAAATGCGTTATATAAAAGCACCTTATATATATATAACAAACTATAAATAAAAAACACCATATATATAGATAAAAAATCACCTTGTGTGTAAAAAAAATACTTTACATAAAAGCATCATATGTTTAAATGAAAAAACACTTTATATAAAAAAATATTTTACATAAAAAATACTTAACATAAAAGCATCATATATTTAAATGAAAAAACACTTTACATAAAAACACTATATATTTAAATGACCATCTAAGCATAGAGCAATAAGTAAATGAACTGAACAAGTCCTTCCAACCAGCTTTATGAGCTCAACCATCGATAGTCCTTACCAGACAACCATTAGTAAGATGGTGGTTTGGGTAAATAAGGTCAAAATGGAAGTTCCAAGCAATTCAGATTTTGAATCAAATGACATCCCATCATAATAATATAACACTAATACAAAGTATAATACTCATCAAGAGTACACACCATGCAATCATAATAGACTAGAAAACACCACATATAATTTATAGTATACACAACCAAGTCAAAGACTAATAACAAAATCAACCAAACATGATAATTGACAACTTAGTCTTACCTCATTTCCAAGGCAACAATTAAAGATTTTGATATTCATTCAAGACCATAGTCAATTGTAATCACAATCAATCTAAAATTAATACAATTCACATAAAACACTCGGTCTAAGAATTCGTTTGAATTTTAATAACGTCCACAAGTTCTAAAAGAAAATAATTAAACAATCAACCTTCTAAACAATAAATGGTTTTAAGACAATAATCGACAAGAAGGATTCAGAGGATCATCATGAGGTCTCACGACTTCACATGATCTCTAAATATTAAAATTGAGATGAAAAGAGTTAGTGGATATCAGGTCGTTTAAGCAGTGTAAACTAAAATTGAAAACAATATTGTAATACGACATTCCAACAAGACTGTATTCTTATTTCGTAATTCAGCCATACATAAACATATAACTCTATTAAAGCTACAATAAGATTTAAGTCATTTAATTAACACATCAAAAGTTTCACCCAAAAACACATACATCTAATTTTATCCAAATCAACTTAAGGGACTATAATAATCATTATTAAAAAAAGACAAGTCAATTGAAATCAGTTAGGTCATTATGAATTTAACATAAATTAACTCACAATAATGTAACACCCATACACACCCCAATGACAAAACCGTGCCTCCCAACACCATTGTATAGCCATTCTAAACGAGATCTAAGTATAATCAATACAGTCTAAGGCCCCCGTATTTACCAACAAATTCAGTTCATTTAATAATTAGAACCCATACCGTCATCCTATATTGGGGATTAAATAACTCTGTAAACCATTCTATTCTATCCATATGTTAGGTTAAAACTCAAATCGGGGATTCAAAAATGGAAAAGTATAAAGTAATAACTAAATAAAAATATGTCTGAATAATAATATTTTCTCAAGTCAATTTTGATTTAATATAGAATTATAATAATAATTAAATAATTTATTATATAGATTAAATAGATATCATGTCATTTTCTTTTATTTTCTATATATATATAAATACCTGAATAGTTTTCTTTGGTTGTGCAACCAATAGGGACATAGTGTGGTGTCCCAAGAGTTTATAAGTAGGTAGAATAATTTAGGACAAATGAATGCTATGACTTACAACTTCTAGGTCCAAGCATTGGGTATATAGAATTCAAAGCCATTGTTAGTAGCAATGTATACAGGGACAACCACAATAAAATTCAAAAAATATAAAGATAAAATTTCACACAAGGACAAAGTTTTTCAGCAAGCATTTATTCGGCCCAATTTGAGTGCAATAGGTTTAAAGCACAGGTTGTGGTAGCTATATGTATATATAGTAATGAAATTTAAATATACACCCCCTTAAATATATAGTATATATGTATACTTTACAATCCATAGATATAATGATATAAAAGTACACAAACCAATAACGGATTTTATCCCATTTATAAAATTTTAGGCCAAAAGAACATATATGGAAATACTGTGGGGCGCTATGCATCTATATAGATGTTTGAAAGTCAAATGACTTATCTAGTCGATGTAAGGAGTAATTATTGTAATGTAGGTGAAATGCATCAGAAAAATTTCTTTCCTTATCTTCAATGGCATCGGTCACGACCGCTATCTCCATGCCAAGGTGAAACGTTCTAGAAACAAACCAGCCAACACCTTTCTATCTTCCTCCCCTATGTATTTTCTCTCTATTTTATTCTGGCATCTTCCTTTTTTTTTCCTTTTTACCTGATTCTTTACTATTTTTTTCCTTCCTCTACCTTTGTGCTGTGCATCTTTTATTTTCTTTAATTTTTCTCCTACCCATCATTCCTCCTCTGCATATCCTATCTCTATGCATCTCCTGCTTGCTTGCCAAACACATCCATTTTTCTCCCTATTGCCTTCTTCCTTCCCTCTCTCACCTCTATTATAGATTTACCTTCTATGTCCTTTTTGTCTCCTTCAATCTCATTCACCATGCATTTTCTTGATGCTCGCTATTTGCCCCTGTCTCTTCTTACATACTCGTCCCCTACACATTTTCTTTTTTTCCCCTCCCTTCTCTCTCCTTTCCCTGGACCCTCTCCCTTTCCCAATGTGTTTCCTCTTTTCTCCTTTCCTACGCTTCATGTCCCCCATCTTAATTACTCCTCATCCTCTCCTCTACCTCTTCGCCACACTCCCTTCTGCCTATGCCAACTCCTAGTCAATTTCCCTAACCACTCCCTATACCCCACATCTTCCAATGCATCCCTCACACATTTCCTTTGAGAAATGCATATAACCACTTGAATATATATATATATATATATATATATATATATATATTGGTATTTACAAATATATCTATACATATAATTATATATAACTACACACACACACACACACATAATTACACATATATATTGGTCTTTAAAAATATATCTATACATTTAATTATATATAACTATATACATATTTATATAGGTGTGTGTGTGTGTGTGTGTGTGTGTGTGTGTGTGTGTGTGTGCGTGTTTATATATTTCCATTTACACACACACAAATATATAATTAGGCATGTATAAATATCAAACAAATACATTGTGGTGAGCAACAAGATAGGAGTGTGCCACATCAAAGGCCACAAACACTCGTACCCTCAAATTACCATTCAATTCATGCAAGACTTTCTTGAAGGCATGAAGCTTGAGATTACCAAGAGTGGAAAATGAGATGACAAGGATAATCAATAATTTATAAATGACATAAAGATGCACAAGCTAAAATAGAGACAATCAAGCAAGGAACTGTCAACTGAAGCAACCCAACACAACAACTAGACCAAGTTCAAGTCTCGAACTCATGCATGATACAATAGTCTAAAAATCCAACACAAATCAAGAATATCAAGTTACCTATTGGACCTCATCCAATTGCTCAGAACTACTCTTGCTACCCCAAGAGTTGATGCCAACATCCAGCCTAGCCCATAGTTATTACTTGTAACCACCAAGTGGGTCCATTAGCAATATCTGATCCAATAATCAATAAAAATAATAAAATAGTAATGAACTATAATCAAGTATCAAATACATAAATAACTCATATATCATCAAATGCATAATTATAAACATGATAAACACATCAACCTGAAATCATATATCATAGTGTCGGGCCCTGATTATACAATCTAGCTAAACAAATAAGTGCAGTAAAAACTATACACATGATAATATTAATGCTTAACAAATAAACCTATGATATATCAACAATTAAGTAGTCAAACAATAATAATGATCAGACCAATAGATAGTTATTGAGGGACCATTTTGAGCTACAGATCGTGATGCCCCCCAAAAAGCATATTTTAGATATGGGGGAGTTCTAGCTCCCAATAATCGATGAGAGGTGCCCTATATGGACCATACAAGCACATCCTCCATCACCCCCGCCACATTTACAACTCTCTACCCAAACTAAGGATGCCCCTTCTCCAAGCTAATTACAGTTAGGGCATTGAGGGTGCCATAAATAGGGTCCTTCCCCCTCATCTTATTCACATGCCTATATGGATTGGGGGTGACCCCCCTCTATCATTTATTTATGGGGATCTATCTCTATCTATCAAAGTGACTCCTTCTCTCTCTATATATGGGGAGCCCCAATATATAGAGTTTTTTTGGCCTCTCTATAACTATGTCTATGGGGAGCGCCTCCCCTTCCCCCCTCAAGATAGAGTTTTGTTGGCCTCTATCTAAGCTAAACTGACTCTAAACTCTAAAATTTAAACTAAGTCAATCACTTTATATGGTTGGTCAAAGTATTAATTTTTTTGGCCACCCCCCTCTCTCTCTATATATATAGGGATTGAGTTAGTTTCATATATATAAAGAGGGGAGAGGGGCTTTATCTATTAGGGGTGGCTAAATATCTAGTAGATCTATATATCCCCCCTCTCTCTCTATATATAGGGAGTTAGATAGAGTTAGTTGATGGCCCCTCTCTCTATATATATGAAATTATATAGAGTTAGTTGAGGGGCCCTCTATATAAACTAAACTAAACTAACTCTAAACTCCCATATATATATATATATATATATATATATATATATATATATATATATATATATACATATATATATATATATATACATATATATATATATATATATACATATATATATATATATATATATAAGTTCCCATAGAAACTAATGTATATAGGGAACTCCCATATAAAGTTTAATTTAGTTTATATAGAGGGACAAAGAAACCCTATCTTGGGCCCCTCTATATAAACTCTATCTAACTCCATATATATACATAGAGGGGGAACACCCTATAGATAGATAGGCCCCAGATAAATATATGGGGCTTGGGGGGAGGCCTTAGAGAGTTTAGTTTAGTTTATATAGAGAGGGAGGGGAAGGCCCCTATAGCTCTATCTAACACTAATATAGTCCAATCTAATCTATATGGTATGACATCCAGATATGATCTCTATAGATGGGGATCGGGTTTCCAACTAAACTCTATATAGGGGGAGGGAAAATATCTATATAGAGTTAGGGTTAGCAATAGATCTATATAATACACTAGGTTGAGCCCCATATAGGGCCTATCTAATTAATCTATATGGTCTCATGTAGCCCCTCTATAGATATCTTATATATATGAGCATCCATATGAGATAAGGAGATAGGGGCTAGATAGAATAGATAGGACTGCCCATATCTATATCTCTATATTAGGGCCTTATCTATCTGTCTGTCTGTCTGTCTATCTGGATGTCTGTCTGTCTATCTATCTATCTATCTATCTATCTAGTGAGGGCCTATCTAATTAATCAATATGGTATCACCCCCTCTCCCTCTCCCAAATATATAGCTCCTCCCCCAAGCCCTATATATTTATCTGTGGCCCCCAACTATCTATGGTTTTTTTGGCAACCATATAAAGTTAAAGTTAGAGCCCATTGAACTCAACTTTATATGGTTGGGTGTGGCCCCCCTCTCTCTATATATGGATTTATATAGAGTTAGAGGGGCCCTCCCTATATATCTTATTTTGAGTGTAGCGAATATGATCTTCTCTTGAGCATAATAAATACTTATCTTAAGCGTAGAGAATAGACTCTTGAGCTTAGTGAATGTGATCTTATCTCGAGCATATTCCCCCTCTCTCTATAGCATCGAGTTAGGTCTATCAAGAATTGAATGCAGCAAATATTATCTTATCTTGAGCATAGAGAATATTATCTTATCTGTAGGGTGTCCCTCCCCCTCTATATAAACTATAACTAACTCTAAACTTTAAAATAAATCAGTCCCCATAAATATAGAAAACTCTTATAGGGTTGGGGGGTTGCCAAAAAATGATAGATGGTTGGGATACCATATAAAGTTTAATGGGATCTATATATTGGGTTGGGGGTGGCCTCTCCTAAATATACATTTCTTTGGCCAAATATATAGTAGATCTATATAAGGGATAGGGGGCCTCTCCTAAATCTCTATTTATTTGGCCCCTCTCTCCCTCTCTATATAGATGGGGATGGGGATTCTAGTAGATCTTTATGGGGGGCTCTCCCAAATCTCTAGTTGGCCTCTCCCTCTCCATATCCCTCTCCCTCTCTATATATATGGGGATGGGGATGGGGCCAATGCCCCATAGAGAATATATACTCTATTTATGATGGGGACAATGCCCCAAAGAGAATATAGACTCTATCTTTATCTCTGATTGGGATGGGATGGGGGGTCCCATATACAGAGAGACTTTGGCCAAGATCTATCTACTATCTTCCCATTAAACTCTATTTGTGGCTCCCTCTCGCAATTATCTAGTAGATCTATATAGGAGGGCCTCTCCCCACCCTATATATATCTATCTTTTAGATCCATATGGGGGGTCAAATATCTAGTTAGCCTTTCCCTCTCCCTAATATCTAGTTTGCTTCCCCCTCTCCCAAATATCTAGTAGATCTAATCTATATAGGAGGGATGGGGGGGTATCTCCCTAATATCTAGATGGCCTCTTCCTCTCTATATAGATGGGATGGGATGTGGGTCTAGTTGGCATCTAACACTATGTCTATGGATATGGGGCCAAGGTAGAACCCATCCCCATCTATATGGTGAGGGGCGAGGGCCTTTATATCTCTATATAGATCTCCCATTGGCTTATATAGTATTATATAGGGGCACCAATGCCCCATAGAGAATAGGAAATCTATCTCTATACATTCTATGCTCACACCTCAATCTATTGATCAAGAGCATAAATGTCATTCATTTGTAAAAAATTACTCCATGATGGTAGATTCTCATCCTGTGTGTTGGCCAAAGTTACAATAGTCAAATTGAACCCTTAGACATGATCAAAAATCTAGAAATGATATTCTAGTTTCAAGAATAATTTTCAAAACTTCATTTCCATTGAGAATTAGATGGAGTTTTTCCATATTTTAGACTGAAAGGTCATTTTCCAACATGACTGCCAAAATCCTTTCCAAGAAATTATACATCATATGCCCTTGAAGAGTGCTTCCTTATAAGGAATCATGCCCACTTTTTCATGCAACTCCCTCTTTCCCTAATGGATTGGCCCATTCCTGAGAGCACTCAACCTGATCAACCTATGCAAATTTCTAACTGCATGGAAACTCCATAGCCAATTATCCATTGAAACAGAATGCCTTTATAATTACTACAATTTCACACAATCTAGGAACTTCTATGATGTTGGCATGATTAAGTGTTGGAAACTGATCTTGACATAATATTTTTTTTTTATGAAAATGGATTCCATTAGGTGTGATGAACATAAGTTTGCCTCCATATCTATGATATAATAAATGAGAAATATTTTCTACTCTACCTCAAATCGAATAGAGAGTGCAACCTAAATGACTCATGACCAGCTTATCCTAATAAAAAATGCCTCCCTAATCATAAAGGATAGTTAGAAAAGCCTATACATTTCATTTTTGTAAGATAAGGAGTGGAGAGTTAGTTCACTATTACTCATTACATGCAATTACCAATATCCCTATCCATACCATACCATACCATACCATACCATATATATAGCTTAAGAGGGTGACTCTCTATAGTCAACACTCAATCAACCCCTTAAGTTCTATCCCTATCTATCTCTATGTTAACCCTATAGATCTATCTTTATCTATTTGGGGCCAGCTATCTAGTCGGGGTATGCAATAGATCTATGAAAACCCCCTAGATATTTATTCCCTATCTAAATAGAGGGGGGCACCTACCCAGATTTGATCTCTATAGATGGGGCCAATGCCAATGCCAAAGAAACTCTATCTCTATCTCTATCTCTATCTCTATCTCTATCTCTATCTCTATCTCTATCCAAAGCCAAAGAAACTATATCTCTATCTCTATCTATAGCCAAAGCCAATGCCAAAGAAACTCTTATCTCTATATATAACCAAATCTATATATAGCCAAAAATAACTCTATATAACCATCTATCTATACAATCGAGGACATGGCTATATCTAGTCATTTTCCTCCCAATTGTTTTTGCAAGTATTACGTCAAGATCATGTGAGTTCCCCTATCTGTCTATGGGGAACTCCTTACCCCTATCTATTATGGAGGCCCTATATCCCTATCCCTATCTCAACAGAGGGAGAGGGGGGAAACAACCCTATGTATATAATTGACCCCTATAGGTGCCTGCTTCACTATATATATATAGGTTGCCCCATCCCATATATCTAAATAACTATATACACCCAAATAAACTCATATATGTTATATGTCTAGGGCAGCTATATATATAGAGATAGTGGGTCCCTTATCTCCCCATATATAGAGGGGGAACAATATATAGTTATTGACTATGATAGATAGAGATAGAGGGGGGTCCATCGAGTAAAGAGAGAAGCGAGGTGGCAATGCCTATGTGGTGAGGATTGGCCCAATCTAGTGAAGAGAAGAGGGTGGTGGCGATGCTTGTGTGGTGAGGCTAGTATGTTCCTCATCTATCCAACCTATATATATATATATATATATATATATATATATATATATATATATATATATATCTGGAGCCTATCTATATTGGGTGGGTAGGGGTGCTTGACTTCCCCTATATATTATATATAAGTTGGTATGGGGTGTTCTATGTCTATCTATAGAGGTAAGGGGTGCCCTTAGAGATATATAGGGAGTGAGGCATGGGCCATATTCTATATCTCGGGGTCTCTATCCAGTAAAGAGAGAAGGGAGAGGGAGCACTCTGACTAATGCGGTTAATGACCCTTTGCTTACTCTCTTTACCCCCCACTCAAGCCTATAAGACAATGGTAATCTAATTAGTATTTATGCCCTTGCCTCATCTAAATTTATGGGATAGATATAGTTATAGTTATAATAGAGGGCCCTATATATATATGGTAAATATATCGTATATATAGAGAGGACCAAAGAAAGGGATAGGGGGTCGCCATATCTTATCTATATATAGGAGAGCATCACTGTCTTGTTGGATCTATAGTTTAAACCTGCAGGGATAGTCACAGGCCTTTAATAGGGGATGTTAGGGTTTATAACCAAATAGAGGTTGGTTCATTACCATATATCTATAGATAGGGGGCTGAGATCACCCTCTTGAGTCTCTAGTCCTGAACTTGAGAAGATGATAATAATAATAATAATAATATATGGCACGATTGACTGACACTCTAATCTATATACACCATATAGATATATATTTGGGAGAGGGACCCCCCTAAAATAGATTTTCTTTGGCCCAAGCCCTCTATATCTATCTGGGGTTTTTGGCCCTCCCCCCTCCCCCTATATAAACTAAACTAGACTAGACTAGATTATTTATCCTTATCTACCCTACATCTCTATATGGGTTGGGAGAGGGACTACTCTATATAACTAAGAGAGGGATGAAGGCCTGACCAGTCCCCATATCATATCTATAGAGTAGAGGGCCCGACCACCATAGAGAATAAATATATAGGGTGTGGACCTGATCAGATAGAGATAAAGGGCTCAACCACCATATAGATAGATAGGGAGTGGAGTTGCCTAATCGGGTCCCTAAAACCCATCTAATCTATATAGAGGGGGCAACTCTAGATATTGGTTTGTTGTATCATATATCTAGCCTAACCCCACCAGCCTAACCAAGGGCTTACTCTTTATATTCAGTCATCCCCATCTGATCTGGAGGGGGCCAACTGGTTGGGTATAAGTAAGAGAGCCCAATCGAGACTTAGCCTATATGTGTATTACTAAGGAGACATGAATTCATGGAATAAATGGGGTCTCTTCTCTATGAATGGTTATTATCCATATATAAACTATATACAACATGGTAGTTTTTAGCTTACATTTTGATTTTTAGCTAGACAAGACAATATGGTGGTTTTTAGCTCACACTCACAAAGTTAGGGTCTTAGCTCACCCCTATATACATATATGGTAGGTTCTTATCTTAGCTCATTAAGTTCTTAGATCATGATTCCTTAGCCCATAATAAAAGGTTGATGCCTTAGACAGAGAATAGATAGGGCTCTATCTATGCCCCGACTGAAGACTGAATGGTCCCTCTTTAATCTATATATAGTTTAAGTTGCCTATATATCTATTTGGGAGGCCCCCTCCCTATATATTTTATTTATCCATAGTCTAAAGTTGTATTTAGATTAGATAGATAGGGCTATTTATATATCTACCATATCCCACCTAGTGTAGTTTATATAGAGGGGGAGGGGCAGACATCTATATATGGGGTGAGCATAGCAAATACCCCCAAAGATAGGGTTTTTTTGGCCCCCCTCTTCCTCTCCCTCTCCCTTTGTATATAGATGGGGATGGGAATGGGGATGGGGATTAGGGTTAAATAGAGTTTATATAGAATGGGGGAGGGGTCCAAATATTTATTTCTTTTGGCCCCCTCTCTATACTCTATATATAGGGAGTTAGATAGATATAGAGGGGCCCTCCCCTCCCCCTCTATATAAACTAAACTAGACTAAACTCTATCTAACTCCCAATATATAGAGCATAGAGAGGGGGGCACCATATAGATAATATATATAAGGAGACCACTCCAAACCCCTCCCCCTCTATATAAACTTATATGGCCTCCCCCCAAGCCCTATCTATTTGGGCCTATCTAATCTATATATGACAGATCTATATAGGGGTGAAGGGGGGCTCTCTGTGTGTATGGATTTAGATAGAGTTAGTTGAGGGTCCCTCTATATATAACTAAATTAAACTAAACTAAACTAAACTAGACTAAACTCTATATGAGATTTAGTTTAAATAGAGAGGGGATCTAACTTTAATTTTTCACTTTATATGGTTGCCAAAAAAAGATAGACAATTGGAGGCCCAGATCGATATCTAGGGCTAGGGGGAAGCCACCCCCAACCATATAAAGTTGAGTTGGTTTAAATATATAGGGGCTAGACTCTATATATAGACAGGGCCAAAGAAACCCAAATAGATATATAGGGCATGAGGGTCTAGAATTTATATAGAGAGGACCCCCCTCCCCCTATATAGATCTGATCTAACCTAAATAGATATATAGGGATTGAGGGGGTGTTGGATCTATATCTATATAGCCATCGATAGCCACCCTCACCTCAACCTATGGAGTCAAGAGAGTGCTGACTTTTACTATATCTATCTACATAGATAGGGTACCGACAAAACTATCTATCTAGATGCCTAGGAGGTCAAGGCCCCAACCCCAACTCTATCTAGGGATAGGGGGACCCTCTTCCTTATATAGATCATATATATGGTCTAGATAGATCTATTTGAGGGAGACACCCAACAATCGGCACTCCACTGATAGGAATATATAGAGATGGGGGGCTTGACATAACCTCTATTCCATTCTAACCTCTATATGGAGTGGGGGAGTTAGGTTCAATTCAGAACATCATATGGATAGAGTGGGAGTGGAGTGGGATCTATGGTAGGTTCATTTCAATGTAGTTTCTATTTCTATAGATAGTTCAGGGTGTATCAATGCATGATTTTATGAATCATTAATTCCCCCTATATATAGATATGGTTCATGTTAGGCACATGTACATGGTTGGGTGCATCAATGCTTCATCAACCTATATATCTATTTGGGTGGGTCTAGGTTGGCTACTCACTTATGCCTATATATATATATATATATATATATATAGCCTATGCCTATATGTATCTAGTCTGTCATCGATCGAGGATGATCTTCTATCACTACGGACTGAGCCATAGTTATAAGTTTTCTAGTCCTTCATCCACTATGATGAATGCTTTTGATTCTAATTTATTATATCTAGATCTAATTGATGATAAATAGAGTTAAGATAGGCCCCACTCTCTAATTTATATATGGGGTGGGGCTTACATATCTATCAAGGCCCCTATCCCCTAAATAGTTGGGGCTGGGGGTGGTTATCCCCTCTATTTAGATAGGGATAGTCTAGGGTGCCTAACTATAGAGAGGGAACTCTCCCATGGATATAAGCTCTATTCTATAGTAGAGGGGTAAGGTAGGCCATCAAGAGAGTGCCTATAACCTTCCCTAGCCTAGATAATATCTTGAACCCATGAACTCTATTTTTTTTGCTATCGCTCAATCCCATAGTCTAGATAGGGCTCTCAAGCCCCTATAAATTCTTGAACTTATTAGGGCCCTCTAGATAGATATATAGGGGCCCTATGACTTATAAATTTAAGGCCCCCCTCCCTCCTCCCCTTCCCCCTCCCTATATAGATATTGATCTTGCTCTTTATTTTGATCTTGAGCTTGAACGTAGCGAATACCCATATATATGGAGGGAAGGCTATTAGCCCCTACCCCATTGGATGACTATATAAATATAGGGCCATCTATATATAGTCTAGATAGGCCCAACCCCCATTTATAGATAGGGGCGAGATGAGACCCCCTTGTGTTGTAGTTCGTAGCTATGTACGGATATGGTTGCCCAAGATTCATAGATAGGGAGTCTAGCTATAGTAGGCATTTAGTCACTAGCATTAGTTGGCATTAGCATTGGCCCTATCCCAATCCCCATCCATCTATCTATATATAGGGTTGGGGCCTAACTAGATATATATGTCAAGGGAGACTCTCTATAGTCAACACTCGACTGAACCCATCCATATAGTATAGGGTTCACATTAACATCAAGAATTTAATCAAACTCTACTCTCTTTTCCTCAAAACAACACACCAACTATATAGAGTTATCTTTTGGCAACTTTAGAGGGCATCTGGGAGAGCATCCCCTCCCCCAAGCCCTATATATCCCATATAAAATCTATAATCTATATATAGAGGGGATGGAAGGGGAGGGGAAGGGAGGGGAAGGGGGACCTATCTAATCTATCTATGGTAGATCTATATAGGGGGTGGGGGACTTTAACACTATGTATATGGATATGGATATGCATATGGATATGGGGAGCCCCTCTATATCTAAACTCAACTCAACTTTATATGGGTGCCCCCCCTCACTCCTCTATATATATTAATTAAATCTATATTTGGCCTCTCCTCTATATAGATGGGATATGGGGCTAGACTATCAAGTGCCCCACCCCATAATCTAGATTGATTCTAGATTTATCACTCACCCCTAACCCTTAGTGCCCCATAATCTAGATTGATTCTAGATTTATCACTCACCCCTAACCCTTAGTGCCCCATAATCTAGATTGATTATAGATCTATCTCTCACCTTGACATCAAATAATCGCCCCTCCCCTACCCCTCCCTAGATAGATATGGGTGGGGGAGTGCTGACTATAACTATAACTAGAGGTTACCTGCCGATCAGATCTTCTAATCTTTATTCCCTCACCACTGTATAGAGATAGAATTTCATTGGAATTGGCAGTCTAAAAATAGAGTTTATTAGCATTGGCACAATATAGATTCACTATGAGATAGGGATAGAGGGGGTGTCACCCCATATATAAATATAAATTATAGATTATGGATAGGGGGCCACCTATCTATCTATCTATCTATATGGCTCCCTACATCTATATATAGGGTCGTGGGTTGAGAGGTAAATCTATCTATGGGGTGTCACCCCTCTATCTCTATCTCATATTGAATATAGACTATGCTAACAATAGATCGAGATAGTCGAGTCACCCCCTAGTAGATAAACATCGATTGAGCCCCTCATAGAGGCGATCGAGTTAGTTATATAGATAAAGGGCCAGATTGGATGTGACCTATCTAGATGACTATGTTAGTCCCTTCTAGTCTATATCTATGGGTATAGATATCTATCTAAGATCATCCATCATCTTATCCTATCATATTATATATGTGATACAACTAATATAGTTGGGATAACCCCTGTATGTATAAATGGCACTAGAATCAGATAGATCAAATCCCCTCTCTATATCCATTTCGGCCCTCCCTTATATCTATATGGATATACCAATAAACTCTATCTCACCAACCATGTCCATTTTTGGTTGGTCACATCTATTCCAGCCCTCCCCTCTATATGATATAAGCACACCAACCAATTAGAACATACCTATTCCTAGTTATATATAGGGCTCTGCTTGAACTTTCTGGTTGTTATCCTCTAATGGAGCCTCCTTCCATCTTCTATCTATCTATAGTGAGGAATGGGTCGACTTCAAAAGAGGTTGCCCAGATAGATATTTCTAGTTCAGCTAGGCCATTGAGCCCTTTATATATATGGGGGTGAGCGTAGGTTTTCTAAATAATAAATAGTTTCATTGGCCACTAGATTGGTTTCCCATATAGATCTATAGGGCCCTGTGGGTGTTAATTGGTAGAGCCTAGGCATCTAATAAAGCTATATATATATATGAGGGAGTGACTAGATCTATTCCCCCATAGTTTAGATATAGATAGGGATCATCCACCTCTATCCATCATAGGGAGCCAAGGGTGTGTATCATTCACCTTCCTGGGAGAGCCCTGTCCCTACTCCTACTGGATGGGAGTCTCTAGCCCAAACTCTATTTTTGCCTTACCTCCAACACATCATGAATGGGTTAAGGGATGGTTAGGTTATAAATGTGATAAGAGTGAGTGGATTTATCTAAATTCTCTATGGTATCCCTATATCCATGGCCCTCAACACTCAGCTAGATTTTGAGTGGAGGAGGGATCCCCTATCTATCTATGGGAAAATAAAGGTCATACCACCTGCATTGATTTTCTACACCCTCTTGTTACCCCATAATTATATAGAGAGTAATTAGATATATATAAATAGGGGGTAGGGATTGACCTATCTATATATATGGGATATGGGTCCTAATATAGATATAGACTCTTCCAAATAGATCCCTATATATCTCTAGCCCCATCCCTATATAAATATATATCTGGGCCTATCTAATCTATATATGACATATCTATCTAGGGCCAAAGAAGCTCTATTTTGGCCCCCCCTATATATATTTTGTTAAGGTGTGGAGGTAAAAGCTTCAACTATTTGCAGACACAAGGAAGGATGCTGAAGAACCAGAGCCACCGGCGTCGGCAGTATGACCGACGTCGGTCAAGTGCAGTGGAAAAGAAGACCAGTGACGGTAGGGAGTCGGCTGATGTCAGCAGCACTAGACCAGCAAGGACTGGCAATGGCAGGGAGTCGGCCGACGTCGGCGGCACTAGACCAGCAGGGAATGGTGTCGGTCGCCTGTGTATTTTCAGAACTGCTGTTGACGAACAGTCAGTTAAGTGAAGCGAGTGTTTGCATGTTAAGCGACTAATTATAGTCACGAGTTGCGTGTCTAATTATTGTAACTAGAGTTCTATTTTTGTAAGCATGGGATCTTATTTATAGACCCATAAGGCATGTATTGTAATTAAGCAAGAAGGCAAGCAAAGGTATTGAAGCTAGCAAGGTCAAGGAGATCAGCTGAAGCATTCAAGGAGGGATAATAACTCAGGCTTTAGAGTTGTTGTGTTGAGCAAGAGAAAGAGGGAAGAAGGTCTTGAGGTGTGGCAAGCCTTTGAGGTGGAGGAAGAAGTGGCATCTTCCTTATTGTATTTTCTTCTAGTAGTATTTAATACAAGAGTGTCTATTGTCTCTCAAATTCTTTGTTGTCTCAAGTTTCTAGCTACTTTATCATTCTGGTATAATTCCATGTTTAATTGCATATAAGAAAGTAATCAATTGTGCTCTAATTGGTAGAGCTACAAATCCCCTGACAAGTGGTATCAGAGCTACGGTTTGCAGGAAGCAGGGTATTGTTTTTTGATTACAAGTCATTCACAGGGTTTTTTGATTGAGTGGGAGTTCAGTAATGGTAGAAGAAAGCAGGCTACGAATGGAGAAGTTTAACGACAAGAATTATCAACATTGGAGGATGCAGATTGAGGACTATCTGTATCAGAAGGATTTGTACTTACCGTTGGGTGGGGTTGCATGCAAGCCCACAGATATGAAGGATGAAGAATGGAACGTTCTTGATCGGAAGGCTCTCAGTTCCATAAGGTTGAGCCTTGCATCGTCTGTGATTTCCAACTTATCACAGTGCAAGACAACGAAAGAGTTGATAAAGTCCTTGGCAAATTTATACGAAAAGCCCTCGGCTTCTAATAAGGTATATCTTATGAAGCAGCTATTTACTTTGCAAATGCAGGAAGGTGGATCGGTACATACTCATCTCAGTGATTTCCATGGTTTGGTAAACCAACTAGCTTCAGTCAATACTATTTTTGATGATGAGGTAAAGGCTCTCTTGATTTTATGTTCTTTCCCTGAAAGTTGGGACGGTATGGTTATGGCAGTAAGTAATTCTGCATCTACTTCTAAAATCTTAAAAGTTGATGATGTTGTGAGTGTGATCTTGAATGAAGAAATATGCAAGAGAAGCACAGGTGAATCATCAGGGAATGCTCTAAGTCCAGAAAGTAGGGAAAGGCAAAGGGAGAAGGTTGAGCAAGGGAAATCAAGGTCGGGAAGGAGATCCGAGTCCAAAGGTATTACCTGCTAGTTTTGTGGAAAGAAAGGACATACAAAAGAGTGTTGGTTGAGAGATAAAGAGAATCAACATGCAGGTATGGAAGAAGCAAAGGATGCAAATATTGTGATGCAGGATGCTCTCATACTTTCTTCGGATAGTCAGGTAGGATCATGGATTTTAGATTATGGTTCATCTTTTCATGCATCCCCAAACAGAGATTTGTTCTACGAGTATGAACAGGGAGACTTTGGAGTTCTTTATTTAAGGGATGGTATGCCTTGTCAGATAGTTGGCAAAGGGAAAGTGCAGCTGAGATTGTAGATTGACAACACGTGGGTGTTGAAAGAGGTCATGCATGTTCCAATTCTGAAGCAGAGTCTGATTTTTGTAGGAAGGTTGGGAGATGAGGGATGCACAATAACCCTCACAGCAGATTCTTGGAAGGTTTCCAAGGGAGCACTTGTTCTAGCAAGAGGTAAGAAAGTAGATACTCTTTATCTGTCTACTTGTATTACTGATTCTACTTCTGGTGTAGATTTAAAGATGTGGTCTAATAGGCTTGGTCACATGAATAAGAAGGGAATGGACGTTCTTGATTCAAAAGGTATGTGTTCAAATCTGGAAAGCACAGATACAGTTCATTGTAGAAAGAGGAAATTTGATGCTTTTGATAGGAACAAAGAAGCCTTGGTGTTTATGGAGGAGATGAAGGATAGAGATCAGTCACAGGGGCTGAATAAATCTAAGCAGGGTAGCATAGACAGAGGTTTGATCCAAGAAGAGATCACAGATGAAAATTTCATCACTTACAAGAACACACAATTGCCGATGTCGGTAGCTTGGCACCGACGTCAGACATCCAGATACCGACATCGGTCATGTGCAGACCAGCAGGGTCAGTAGGTTGGACAGGAGAAGCCTGACGTTGGTCATAAGGACCGACGTCGATAGGAGGGACACCAACATCGGCTAGGGAAATGATGTCGGTAGTCAGGGTTAGTGCAGGGAACCGACATCGGTCGGGAGCAGACTGGGAGATGACCTAGATCGGTCACTGGAACGGATGTTGGGTGAATTAATAAGTCTCAAACACCCATGTGGAGGTCAGGAAAGGTATGTGAACCTCATATTCATTGTTCACCTTCTTTATATTTCTTACTGATAGTCATGAACTAGGAAGATGGAAGAAGCAATGCAGGTAGAATCCAAAAACAGTGGGAGCTTGGCATGGATGAGGAGTGTGAGTCCTTGGAGAACCAAACAGGTATTTGTTGGTAGTGTTGTCAGCTAGAAGAAAGCACTGGATAGAGGGATGGATTCCCGTTTTAGAGAAGAGAGTGGATGGACACATGAGACAGAAGGCTATGGTATATGGTCTTGATTATGCTGTAGAACAATGGAGGTTTGACCATTGTATTTTATCTTTACCAAGTTGGATAATATTAGCTACATTATCCTGTTACTGTATTGTGTTACTTGTTGCAGGGTTTCATATACAAGGAGTTTTCTAAGCTAAGGGTAGAGTTGGTTCAGAAGTATGTCATGAAGAATTTGGGATCAGCAAAATTCTTGTGGCATAAGAGACAGGTATTGCATCATAGGTTTATGTGGTGGTTGGTTTCAAGAGTGACATTGAAGAGGGATACAGAGCCTAAGGAACAAAATAGATGGTGTATAGGTATAGGTACAAGTTGCAGCTATTTATCTCCAAGTGGGAGATTGTTAAGGTGTGGAGCTAAAAGCTTCAACTATTTGCTGACACAAGGAAGGATGCTGAAGAACTAGAGCCACCGGCGTCGGCAGTATGACCAACGTCGGTCAAGTGCAGTGGAGAAGAAGACCGGTGACGGCAGGGAGTCGGCCGACGTCAGCGGCACTAGACCAGTAGGGACTGGCGTCGGTTGCCTGTGTATTTTCAGAACTATTGTTGACGAATAGTCAGTTAAGTGAAGCGAGTGTTTGCATGTTAAGCGACTAATTATAGTCACGAGCTACGTGTCTAATTATTGTAACTAGAGTTCTATTTTTGTAAGCATGGGATCTTATTTATAGACCCATAAGGTATGTATTGTAATTAAGCAAGAAGGCAAGCAAAGGTATTGAAGCTAGCAAGGTCAAGGAGATCAGCTGAAGCATTCAAGGAGGGATAATAACTCAGGCTTTAGAGTTGTTGTGTTGAGCAAGAGAGAGAGGGAAGAAGGTCTTGAGGTGTGGCAAGCCTTTGAGGTGGAGGAAGAAGTGGCATCTTCCTTATTGTATTTTCTTCTAGTAGTATTTAATACAAGAGTGTCTATTGTCTCTCAAATTCTTTGTTGTCTCAAGTTTCTAGCTACTTTATCATTCTGGTATAATTCCGTGTTTAATTGCATATAAGAAAGTAATCAATTGTGCTCTAATTGGTAGAGCTACAGATCCCCTGACATATTTGATCTACTATATAGATAGGGGAGTAACATATAATAGATAGGGCCCCCACCCCATATATATGTAGAGATAGGGGGTTTATTTCCCCCACCCTCTATATATGTAAAGATAAAGAGAGATCTATAGAGCAGATCAATGAATAGAGATATAGATGGAAAGATAGATAGATTATCAGATCTTTATAGCAGATGGATAGATAGAGAGATCAACATATCACCCCTATATATCTTGATATAGATTAGTTGATAGCCCCCCTCAAGGTCCCTCAATAGAGTTACCCACTCTATAGTCTAGTCGGGCATAGCTCTATAGTCTAGTGTATGCTCCTCACCCCATAATGGATTCGCTACTCCATCTATATAATATATATGTCTCAATAGACCTGAGCCTATAAAGATAGGGGGGTATACACTCAAGATAATATTTTTTACTCCATCTATATATATATGGGATAAGATAATATAATATAAGATCTATAGGGAGGGCCAAAGAAACCTAGATAAATATATAGGGTTTGGGCCAAAGAAACTCCTTATATATAGAGAGGGGCCCCCTCAACTAACTCTATATAAATCTTCATATATATAGAGGGGGGAGGCCCAAAGAACCCTATCTATTGGGTTGGTGGCCCAGATAGAGTTGATATGGCTCCCCCTATATAGATTTGATCTACTCTATCTTGGGGGGAAACCACCCCCAATTGTATATAGTTTTTTTGGAAACCCCAACCCATATAAAATATACTCATGCCCTATATATATATATATATATGGTATCTACTTTACTCCTTGGATATCATGATAGTGATATAAGTGCTAATTGGGTATTATCTCCTGATCTCACCGAGATGACATCTACTCTCTATATGTAAGCCTCTATATCAGATTGGGATTGGGGGGCCCCAAGATAGATTTTATTTGGCCCTCCCCTAATATATAGATCCCCTCTATATTTAAACTAACTCCCACACACACACACACACACACACACACACACACACACACAGATTCACTTCACTTTATATGATTTGGGGTTACTAAAAAACTCACTTTGGTTCCCCTCTCCCCTCTCTATATAGATGGGATGGGATGGAGTTAGATAGAGTTAGAGGGGCCCCTCTATATAAAATAAACTCTATGGGATATGGGAATATCTAAACTCAACTCTAGACCATGGATAGATAGGGCTTAGATTGACTCACTATCTATTTATCTATCTATTCTAGAATACCAAATGATCTCCCATATATATAGATATGGCCCCTCTATATATATATGGGGAGTGGCCAATCTATTCTCTGCGGGGCTGCCTATCTATCACTATGGGGAATTCAACCATTGATCTTATGTAAGATCATTGGGGCACTACACAATGGTCATCTATCATGAGATAGCCATATAGATAGATAGGCAACCCCCCTCTCTCTATATAGGACTAGACTCTCTACGGGTTAGTCTTGGGTCTAGATAGATAGGGGTTGGGTTGGTGAGGGTATGGGGTGAAGGGTAATACAATCTATTTATAGGGGCTTAAGATCTATATGTGGGGCTAGGTTGGTGAGAGGCATACCAAATATCTATATATATTTAGGATTGATATATATAGATGGGGGTATATCTATCTATAGGGGCTAGATATATAGGGGATATATGGATGGGGATGGGTTGGTGAGGGGTTCAGAGCTATGCCCCATATATATAGATAGGGCTTAGATCAATTCACTATCTATTTATCTATCTATTCTAGAATGCCAAATGATCTCCCATATATATAGATATGGCCCCTCTATATATATATGGGGAGTGGCCAATCTATTCTCTGTGGGGTCACCTATCTATCACTATAGGGAATTCAACCATTGATCTCATGTAAGATCAGTGGGGCACTACACAATGGTCATCTATCATGAGATAGCCATATAGATAGATAGGCGACCCCCCTCTCTCTATATAGGACTAGATTCTCTACGGGTTAGTCTTGGGTCTAGATAGATAGGGGTTGGGGTGGTGAGGGTATGGGGTGAAGGGTAATACAATCTATTTATAGGGGCTTAAGATCTATATGTGGGGCTGGATTGGTGAGGGGCATACCAAATATCTATATATATAGGATTGATATATATAGATGGGGGTGTATCTATCTATAGGGTCTAGATAGATAGGGGATATATAGATGGGGGTATATCTATCTATAGGGGCTAGATATATAGGGGATATATAGATGGGGATGGGTTGGTGAGGGGTTCAGAGCTAGGCCCCACTCCCATATAGTATAGATAGATATGGGTCTAGTCTATGTTGCCATATAGATATCTATTCTATAGTCACCACTCATATCACGTATGCCCCTCTATCTCTAATGGACCCTATCTCTACACTATTATATATGCCCTATCTATCTAGACCATATAGATAGATAGGCTACCCCCCTTTATTTATATGGGACTAAACTCTATTTATAAGGGTGGGGAAGGGGTCCATAGAGAGAATTGATAGGCTCCTAGGTCTAGATAGATAGGGCTTGGGTTAGGCTAGGGTCAGGAAAGGGAAGGGATCCCCCCTCTATATATATATATGGGATTGATAGATAGATCAATGGCCCTATCTATCTTCATTTTTGGCTTTAATAGATATAGATATAGATATATCCATCTATAGAGAGGGAAATATACCCCAATATATAGATCCCATTGAACTCAACTCAAATAAACTCAACTCTATATGGTGTCCTCCCTATAAATCTTATCTTGAGCGTAGTGAATATTATCTTGAGCATAGAAAATACTATCTTAGGATCATTATCGCTAGATTTGATAGATATAGTGGTAGATAAATATAGATAGGGAAGCAGCCCCTGACTTATCTATATATGGGGAGACCCTCCCCTTTATATCTAAAATCCCATATATATATATATATAGGGTCAAATCAACTCTATATGGTTGGGGGTTGACCGCCTTCCCCCACCTCTTTATAGATTGATTAACTATATATAGTTGGGGGTGGCCCTTCCTATATATCTTATCTTATAGCTATATATATCCATCTGGTGATGGATATATCTATGATGCCCCACATACTCTACTCTATATGGGGGAGTAGGTAAGGGGTCAACACATACAAATAGGTGGCTCTCAAATCCCCATATCTAGATAGAGGAGAGGGGAGCACCATAAAGCCCTATCAAGAAATATATTTCTAATGGGCTGATGGGACATTTATTTAATTGATTATGTACATGATATGACTAATGAAGATATAAGATATTCATGTCCCCTATCCTAAATGTGTGTGTGTGTGACAATGGGAGGCCCGCCATCTATATATGAATTATGGCTCACGGCCCCATCTACCACTATAGAGATAGCCAAAATGGATGCCCCTTATCTAACTAGATGGATATGGCTCAAGATATGGGTCAATGCCCTTGCCCATTTTTCTAGAGTGGAGTTAGGGGAGTACCTCGATCTATCTCCATCTATCTGTAGAAAGGGAGCAACCCTTTCCCCCTCTCTCTATATATGGGACTATATATTCTCTAGGGGGCCCTATCTATCTATATGGTAATAGAATAGTTGAGAAGATTGAATCAAATGCGATGTACTATGATCCCTCGTTAATGCCCCATATATAGAGAGGGGGAACCTCAAACCCAACCCTGTATCATCTAACCCACTTCTTTGGTTCACCCACCTGTGTGTGGACCACCTTCCTCTAAGTAGTACTATATCAAATAGTGATGTCATAGACCCAACCCATAAATGGGGGGTTGATATCTACACTCACTCCTCTCCCTTCATAATATAGAGAGATAGGTTGTTATCATATAGATAGGGGGTGGGGGGATCCCTATCGAATAGTAGGCCCACCTCCTATATATGTATTTGTCTAAGTCATATCATGTATATAATAGTTGGATGATGGATGATCATCTCCTACCCATAGGATAGATAGGCCCCCCTCTATCTATATTGAGTAGGTCATCGACCCTTATCTATAGTATATATACCCCATATCTAGATCTAGATAGGGGCAGATAACCATATAGAATAGATAGGGGTGGGGGAGTGCCCTCCATTTATATAGACCGGTAGTGCCCTATCCATAGATAGTTTTAGTGATATAGATATAGATAGTGATAGTGATAGTGATATAGATATAGATAGTGATAGTGATAGTGATATAGATAGTGATAATGATAGTGATATAGACCCTATTTAGGGTTGGGGTCAAGGGTACTATAAATAGATTCTAGAGAGTTGGCTCCCCTCCCTAGATATATATCTATGTGTTGATGGCTGAGATCACATATAGAAAGGAAATCAATCAATAGATTGAGTGAGACTAAGTGATAGTCCCTATATGGAGAATAAATAGACCCCTATCTATAATCAATCCCATATCCCCTTTAAACTCAACTCAACTTATATGGCTTGGGGCCCCCATTAAACTATATATGGAAGTTTAATGGGGATTTAAATCATAGAGAAGGGGAGGGGCTCTCTCTATATGGGGAATTGATAATGGGGCATTGATCACCCATTGATCTAGATAAGAGATATAGGGTTCATAGAGCAAAGAACATCACCTACATTCCACCATTCTATTCTATCTGGACACATGAGTGATAAGGAATGCATCTAACATTCCAATGAGAAACAAACTCCTAAAGCCCCTACTAACCCATAGACAAAGTATTCGCTACTCCATTTATAGTTATTTTAGTTTATATGGGGTGGGGGTGCTAATGAAACTATATATTGTGGCGGGGTGGGGCTTATCTAATCTATAATTAAATGAAACTCCCATGAAGATGAATAAGGCATAAGAGGCACACTCTTCCTGATAAATAAATAAATAATAGGGAGCACTCACACATATGGTGAGGCCCTTGTTAGGTTAGAGGTTGACCACATCTATCCTCTCCCCTGATGGCCCCAAATAGATATAGACTTAACCTGCATTCGTTTCTACTTTTTGCCTCTAGATCTAACTTGATAATGCATATATACCCCATTATTCCCATATATAGATAGAGATAGGGCCCATGGATATGTATATAGGGTTGGTCAGGTTGTCTTTATCACCTTATCATTTAACAAAACTTTAACCCCTACCTATACATCTATCTGGTCCATTCATTGTCCCTTGTCTCTATTCTCCCTGGCCAAAATAGGAGAGATCAAGCTAAGTCACCATATCATTTTGAGAATAGAGACAAGGTTAGGTGGGTTTCCCATCTCATTTTGAGAATAGAGACAAGATTAGGTGGGTTTCCTCATTCATTGTCTTATCTTAGACATATATGGATATGGGGCTACCCCTATATATCTATCTATATTGGGCACTATGCGCTCAATCGATAGGGTCAAGCTGAGAGGTTGGGGAGGGTAGGGCATGCCGACAATGATCACTTTAGATCTATATCTATTAGGCACCCTATATATCTATATGGGAAAGACACTCCATTCCATATCCTTTCTATTGGGTGCCAAAAAAAATCTATATTCCCCTATATATATAACTGCACTAGGATAAGATAGGGCATCTAGGCAAAACTCTATCATAGACCATCTCAGTCTAGTCTATGATAATGTGCACTCAGATGGACATACATACATACATATATATGGGGGGTCACTCGACTCAGTGAGTAGATAAAGCACTTGGGAGTCATAGATAATGACCCATTTGACATATTCATTGGAATTTATCCATCTCATGAGGTGGGCACTCCTATAGACTTAGACTAGATAATGGGTATGGTTAGGTTGTAAAGTAATTGGTACTCAACCACACTATCTATCTATATAGGGCATCACTTAACTCTCTTGGTGATCAAAATTCTAAGATCGATATATATATATATATATATATATATATATATATATATATCTGTGGGTGGTGGTCACTCAACTCAATGGATAGATATAGCACTTAGGAATCACAGATAATGACCCATTTGAGGTATTCATTAGAACTTGTCCATCTCATGAGGGGGCACTCCTATAGACTTAGACTAGATAATGGGGATGGTTAGGTTGTAAATTAATTGGTATTCAACTACACTATCTATCTATATAGAGCAACACTTGAATCTTTTGGTGATCAAAATTTTGAGATCAAGATCTAGATCTAGATCTATATAGGGGAGGGGAGGGTTATGCATCACAAACTAGTTACATGAACTCTATGTATAATTGAACTTGCACTGCATGGTCATAGTATAGTCTAGTCTAGTTTATATACCATGGTTACATGTTGAAATACTAAATTGTCATACTCTCTATATAGGCAAGGGGATCACCATGCACTCTAATCCTAGGGATAGTCTGGTTATTGGCTATTCCCTACTCTTTATATAGGTGAGGGGAAGGGATCACCATGGATCATGGAATTATATCTAATCTAGGATAGAATCACTTGAAAATGAGTCAATCTTGGACATGTTGATTTAAATGAGTCATCATGTTCTCATTCACATGAATGACCCTAGACTCTTTGAAAGGAGAGCAATATATATATGGGGATGTAAGAGTGGAATTGATGTGAATGAGGGTGGTTCGACATAGGCACCTTCTAGTTATAATAAAACTGATGCAGATGAAGGTGTCTTGGTTGCAACACCCTCTAGTTTTTTTAGATAGCCCCCCTCTCTATATATGGATTGATAGGATATATCCATTTGGGGGCAGTTGTGGTTATATATAGTCATAGTTAACACCCCCATAGATATATTATTAATAGATATGACGATAGCCTTAAATATATATATAGATGGATCTTGATTTCATGATCGATGCCTATAGATCAGATCAGATTAGATCAGATCTATATGGAGGGAGAGGGATCCTATCTATATCTATATCTATCTATATATAAAAATATATATCTATATCTATATCTATAGACATGGCCTATCTATATCTATGCCCTCGATCAGGGAAATTTATGTGCTTACTGAGGGAGATAGTGTTATTATAGATATGCACTCAATTGAATTTGGGGAGGACTTTAGGTGACTAGGGCCTTTAGGCCATTTACGCACCCCTATCCCTAGTTTCTATAGCTAGGGCAGGCATTGATTACACTTAACTAGAGATTATGAATTGATTGAATAGGGCTTGATCTGAGGTAGATACTAACATTATTTCAATGAATAGACTGGCATCATTCCTTATTGTAGTAACCAATCGAAGGCACCATAGATAGGGTGGTAGATCAATCAATAGATCAAAGATAGAGATAGAGGAGTTGGGGGGGGGATGAGAAAGACCATCTCACTACCTATCTATCTAGCATGAGATAGATCAATGGGGTATGCAAGATAGACAAGGATTATATAATGGAGTGAGTGTCGACCACTCACTCTAGATAGGTGGATATATAGATAGGGACATCTCATGATTTCAATTCCTATATATTGATGACATATCACTCTAGATATAGATAGAGAGGGGGCCTAGAGTTTTAGGGGGTCATTTCTTGATGTAATATCTTCAAGAGGATCAAGTAAAGTTAGAGTTTAGCCTACTCTCTATAGTATATAGAGTCAGTCCCTCTCTCCTCCATCTAGATAGTAGAATGGTAGGCCTTCTATTGATTGATTACCTAATAGGGCCTAGTGGCAGATGGGATAACACTGACCTAACCTAACCCTATATAGAGAGAGGGATAACTTGATAGAGATAGGCACAACCCCATCCATCTATAGAGATTTAGGATCTAGGTGGGCCCCTATATTAGAATTACTTATGGCCAAACCCACCTATCTGATCTACATGCAGGCCTGATTAACCAACTAGCCTATCATCAGGAGAGATATTGACCTATCCCTCGAGATGGAACATTTACATAGGGCCTAAATTAACTAGAATCTATATGTGTAGATAGATCCCCTAGAAATTGGTTTCTATGGGGTGGGGGATGAGAACCCACATCTACATTTGAGTTTGGCCATATCTATATATAGGGGCCTTAGAATTTAGAGGGGGTACTGATTATTGACTACCAACTAGATATATGTTACCCCCCTATAAATTCTAAGGCCCCTATGCCACCCTATGCCCTAGACCCTATCCCTATCCCCATATATATATATCTTATATAAATAGATAGGGTGCCCTATTTACCAATCAATTTATCTATCTATATGGGATATGGCAAGGCCTATATATCTATTTAGGGAAGGGAAATTGATCAACTCTTGATGTCATATATAGGGCCAAGCATAACTATAGACTATATAGCCTCATCTCTAGGCCCATTGGTGCCCTCTACTCTTTATATCTTAAAGGCCCTCTAGATATAGATATAGGGTCGGGGAGGCCCCATCTAAAGAGGTTTGGCCCTATCTATTCTATCTAGGTACCTTGCCTATATATATCTATACCCATATAGAATAGAGATAGGGGCCCTATCTAGCTACTATCTTTTGGTGCATCACCTCTAGCAAATTAGGTTTAACTTCTAGTTATTTTAACCCCTTTTCATCCCCCTGAGTTGTTAATAATAGGAATACAAGCCTAAAAGGTGCATCAAGGGGAGCTAGCCCCTAATTTAGAGATTCATCTAAATGAAATTGTCATCCACAACAAGAGAGATGATTCCATTTTGCCACTTGGATGAGGAGAAATGAGCCTCTCCTCAAGGGTGCAAATCTAAGCATCAATAGTTTTTGGCATGCACAATGGGATAATTTGTCTAAGGAGTTGAAGAATTCTTGGTGTGTTCTTCAATCAATCAGCCTTTTAGAGGCATTTTAATCAACACCAATGGTGACTCTGCATTGAATCAGCTGGTCAAGCAACCCTAGTACATCAAGAAATCATATTTCGTATGTATAATTCTATTGTTGAGTAATATGGATCTTGTGTTCATATAGTTTTGATAAAGATCAGGTTGTTCATGGAATCACCTCAAGTAGCTCTCCTAATTATCCTTATCCTAGTCAATCTAAGAGTGGTAGGGAAATAATGTTGGAGTTTGAAAATAAAATTTTGGAAATAAATAGGTTGAATGAGCAAAATAGATATCAACAAGATATTAAGTATAAGGAGGAATGCTTGCTTAAGCAAGCTCAAGTCATGCAATCCATGGAGGAGAAACTAGTAAGTTGGAGAAGCTAATTCACTCAAGGCAGTCAACCTTGTATCCCTTCTTCCATCCCAAAATAAGCCTCCTCCTATAAAAAAGAAACCCTCCCCCTATACACCAAATCATTTTTATCAAATAACACTTGCTCACTAAAATAAAATGAGTCAACCTTCTAGCCCATCTAATGCATTAACTACTCCTATTGTCAATCCTTCACACCTAGTAATCCAACACCAAAGGACATTAGAATGGCCTTTTATGGAAACTAATTTTTTCAATTCCTTAGATTGTGAGCACTCTTTAAATAAAATCACCCTACTTCTATTGGAAAACAATATGCCTATCCTCAATCAACTCTTCCTATGCATGTGCAAACTCTTCCTGGTTCCCCTTAACCTCCTCAATTCTTGCAGCATGATGTCAAGATTCTAGGTTGGAGAAGTGTCTATCATGAACCAGCTCAAGACCTTGAGAAAGATAAAGTTACTGCCTATCCTAAAGAAGAGAGTTCCAATCCTAAGATCATGGGTTGGAATGAAATAGTGGAATCATGGGGTAAGAAAGAAGAGAAGATTATTATTCAAGAGTATGAAGCAGAAAATGAAACTACTCCTCATCATGATGATGTGCATGATCTCCAAGAAAGACTC
Organism: Torreya grandis; assembly: GCA_037957365.1. Lineage (NCBI taxonomy): Eukaryota > Viridiplantae > Streptophyta > Pinopsida > Cupressales > Taxaceae > Torreya > Torreya grandis. The sequence continues at coordinate 1,162,531 of JARHVA010000254.1, read as the reverse complement.
TTCTAAGAAAATCTAGTTAAACAAATTGAAGAATTAGAGTCAAGAATAAGGTTCCTTAATCAAAGTGTAATAAAAGGTTTAAACCCAATAGAAGATTCCATGTCTAAACACACCCCATCTACACCCATTCAAGAGAGTTATCAAGCTACATCTGATGTGGATGAAGTGTTGGTCAAGTGAAAGTTATATAATCAATTGATTTTATCCCAAGGTTTACCTCTTCTTCCTCATGAGCTTCTCAAAGAAAACCTCACTTCTCATTCCCAATCTGATTTTGACCTCACTAGTGCTTACCTCATTTAAAAGTTTAATCCTAAGTGCTCTCCTATATCCCATACTCCATTTTCACTCCCTTCATCTTTTGTTACCTTCCATACTCTAACTCCTACATTTCAGACTCATGAACCTATCCATTCACCCTTCATTTCATTCCATCCTAAAGAGGAATTTGCTTTAAGGGAGGCAAGTGAGAAAGAGAAAATGCAAATTTTGGCTGATCAAGTGGCTATCATGAGTGAGAATTAAGATAAGATCATCATACATAATCCATATGAACATCATCTTGGTGACTATCATCTTGAGTGTGAAGTGGAAAGTATTATCAAAGATGAACAATGTAGTTAAATCATATCTCAAGAGGTGGTTATTCTAGGAGATTTCCCTAAAAATAAGGTTGAAGAAGTGACTCTTGAAGGTGGTATGATTTAAGGAGAAGATAAAGGTTACACATACATGTAAATGTTCTAGCAATATGTAGATGAGATTGGAAAGCTTCACTTGTCAATGTTGGATGAAGAATGTAAGCATGGGGAGCTCTCTTTCCCTTTGTTTAATGAACCTTCTTGTTGCTTTGGTGAAGATAATGATCAAGCCATGGGACCTAAGTTGAATGAGGTTCAAGAGCATGTTGTCAAACAGCTAGAGACCCTTGTTTTTGAGTAGCTAGAGACTTTTATTTTTGAGCAAGGAGAGAGGTCTGATTGTTTTGATAAGAGCTTTGAAGAGGAATTCTTGAGCTAAAAAATGATGATTTTTTGAATGAGCTAGAATTTTTTTTTCTCAGCTCAAATATCACACCAACCACCCTTCTTCAAGAAAGCTATGATGAAGCAATAGATCAGTTTGACAAGCTTCTCAAGGAGATAGAAAAGAATGAGTTGGTCCATGATACATACCAAGAGGGTCATGATCCAAATGAACCCTATGATGATGAGATAACAACCATTGATACATTGATGGACTACACTAACATGAAGGACTAACATGAGACATGTTTCAAAGAGCAAGATGAGTACATGTATGTTGGAGACATGTTTGAACCTGATCCACTTGGATACATGCCAATTAAGGTGGAAAGTAATAAGGATGACACTCACTAAATACACTCATTAATCTCTCGATTATATACATGATATGAAGCCCTATATATATATATATATATATATAATTATATATATGGCACTCCTAGTTATATCTATAGGCAAGTATAACACTCACCATTTATATATATAGGGTAGTATAACACTACCTTATTTATGGGATAGTTAGTTCCCTATATAGGCCAGGCAAGGATAGCACTCGACTAGATAGGTAAGAAGAAATAGCAAGAGGCCTTATATATATGAATGCTCAATGACTATCCATCCCACTGCTAGAATTCTATCGAATCCCCATATATATAGATAAGTAGTTGAGCTGGAATGACTACATGAATATAATGACTAAATAGATAGAATGACCCGATCATTTGTAGAGAAAGGGGCCCTATTGCATCCATATATATCTTAACATTGGGTGATAGAATTGACCCCCTCTACTTTTAAGATTAGTATCTCACTAGGGATCAAACCCTATCTAAACTTCATCAACTCACTTTAGAGGGCATTTGTATCACATACATAATCTAGATTCACTCTCTCAATGGCATTATTTGTATCTATCTATCTATATATTGACCCATATAGTTATACCAATGAAGTCTATATAGATATGGGGCACTAACAAATTCTATATAGATAGGGGTAGTCCTTCTATATAGATATGACATTTATGTATATCTATAGGTGATCCCCTCTAGAGTATATGGATTGATGAACACAGATATCTAGATAGAGATTAGATATATAGGACCCCTCTTTATTATATGGATCAATCAACACAAATATCTAGATAGGGATGGTGTTCTTAGAGGTGAGATCATCATATAGAATATAGGGATCAGTGACGAGTGCTTGATGTTTGGTGCTATGTCAGTTTACATATCCATCTAGGGAAGCTATGGAGTGGGGGTTCCATATAGACCATGGGGGTGCCACTCCCCTCCCTCCTTCCCTATATTTTATTGGCACAATATATAGATAGAGATAGAGATAGAGATAGAGATAGGGTTACACTCTACACCCCACCCCATACTAGCTTCCCCAACACCATATGAAATCTATTGAGGGATAAATATATATATGTGTGTGTGTGTGTGTGTGTGTGTGTGTGTGTGTGTGTGTGTGTGTGTGTGTGTGTGTGTGTGTGTGTGTGTGTGTGTGTGTGTGTGTGTGTGTGTGTGTGTGTGTGTGTGTGTGTGTGTATGTATATGTATATGTATATGTATATCTATATCTATATCTATATCTATATGGCTACACTATAAAGTGAGGGAGGCCCTCTATGTTTAGATAGGGATATATAGGGGTGCCTAATCTCTTATCCTTGATTGAAACCCCCTCCCCTATGTATATCTATCATTCAACTAGTGGTGCCTTCCCCTCGATTGATTGAGAAATAAACTTCTATGAAAACCCCTTATATATCTATCTAGTTATGTGGGGAGCCATATCATATCTATGATCCAATATATATAGGGAGGGCCAAAGAAACTCCATATATAGAGAGAGGGGGGAAACCCCTAATAGATAAATACCCTCTCCACTCTCTATATATAGGAAATTAACTCAACTTTATATATATAGTTGTCCCCCTCCCCCCTCTATATAGATTGATTAACTCTATATTTGGCCCAACCCCCCAACCATATAGAGTTGAGTTGAGTTGAGTTGAGCTCCCTCTCTATATATATGGGAGTTGAGTTACCTCTCTATATATATTGGAGTTGAGTTGAGTTTAATTGGCTCTATATATTGGGTTGGGATAAATAAAATCCATATATATATAGAGGGGGCCCACCCCCAACCCCCCAACCATATAAATGGGAGTTGATTTAGTTTCCTATATATAGAGAGGGGAGACGGGCTCTATCTATTGGGTTGGGGGCCCTATCCCCATATATAGATAAGGATAATCATTGAAGTGGGTGGGGATTAGATAGATATATAAGGCAATTGAGTGTTCCCTATCTATAGATGGGGTACTCTCCCTCCCCACCCTATATATATTTGCCAAAAAACACTAATCTATAAGATATATAGAGGGTGGGGGAGGGAAGATAGATATATTTGGTGATACACTCAACTCCCCCCCTCCCCTACCCCACATATAAATGAGAGTGGCCAAAAAAAACCTAGATAGATATATAAGGCTGGTGAGTGTAACCTTACCTTTGTAAATCAAGCCCCTCTACTCTATCTATATGGCTTTTTATCCATATCTATATAACTATATCTTATAGATATCAATGCCCAACTCAAATATAGGGAGGGCATCCATCCGATGTACATTTATAAACCACACTACACTACTAGAAAAATGATTAGATCTAATCAATGCCTATATATCTATTAGTTCCCCAGAGTAGCTATCTTGGTGAGAGATTGAGGGGGAAGGTCCCCTCTCTATATTCTACTCCACTCTATATGGGGTAGGGGGTGGGGTGCCAATGAAACTCTATACAGATATATATTAGATAGGTCCTACCCCCCAAAGATAGATAGGGCTATCTGCAGAGGGACTCAACCGATGGAGGAGAATAAGCCATTAGGTTGAGGTCCCCATATCTATATTCCACATAGAGAAGAACATTAAGCAATAAATCTATTCCCAAGTGGTGATGACACTTGGGTAGGGAATCGATTGATTGAGCCTATATATCCATCTGGGAGTGCCCTTATCTATCTAACTATATACATACAGTGATTTTTATCCCCACTTATAGAAAGGGCCCTCGACCCCAACCCTGGAGGTACCATATCTATTATATATTCTATATAACTTCAAGGTAGATTTTTTGTTTTGTAACTTTAATTTACCCTCATCTATAGCTCAATTCTATAATTTGTGTGCCATGGTATAAGCTTCATCAAAAGTTCTGAAGCTTTAGACATGTAATGTAGGAGAGATGTACTTAGCATAAGCATAGGAAAAAAGTTTGATCAATTCAAGCTAAAGCAAGAAGAATGATAATTAGTTGATCAATATTCTCTAACAAGCCAAAAAATCAGCTATAGACTCATCCTCGAATTGGCAAATGGAATAAAGATCAGTGATAGAGACTTTCTTGGATATGATGATTGAGAAGTGATCTAAGAAGGTATGAGCTAATTATTTAAAGGAGTAGATGGAATGTTTGGTAATGGCACTATACCAGTCCAGTGTTGGGCTAGAAAAGGACATAGGAAATGTGTGCAAAAGACATCATCATAAACAATCATGTAACAAGAATGCCTAAATGCTCTTAAATGTTGTTAGGGGTCTTCCTTACTATTAAAATTGGTGAATTTTGGAAGCTCCCATTGGGTGGGATAAGGTCTAATAGGGACTGAAGGGTGAATGGTCTCATTACAGACCTGGTCATAAGATAATATGTTATGGGCTCCCAAAAGGGATGACTCAAGAGTTGTCATTTTTTCCATGATTATTTCATTAGGTCTATTTGGGGTGGTACACGTGAGGGGTTATAAGGCATATATTGTGGTTAAGGAATATATTGATAATTGATAAGAGGTTGGGAGATGGATCCATACTGATAAGAAGTTATGGAAAGTTAGGTGGATGACATATAAGGATAGGTAGTTATTGGTGGTTGGGTAGTAGGTATATACCCTTGCAAGTTATAGGTATAACTGAGGTTAGATGATGCAGATAATTATTGGGATACTAAGGTAAGTTGAGCTATGATTGGATTGGTAATTATGGGGGTGGTCATGACCTTTGTGCTAATAGGGGGTGAGGTATAAGGGATAAGTACCCCTAAGCTTGGTAAAGAGGTATTAACCGACGGGTTAGGCTTGACAGAGGGGAGTTTGGAAACACTAGTGGTGGGTGCCCCAACTACAAGTGGGACATGATAGGTCAATGATTGGGTTGTCACCAGGGTAGAGGGGTCATTAGTGGGGGTGGATGGTGTAAGGGTAATGGTTAGTTGGATAGGTTGGTTCTCAGCCATAATGTCATAGGGGTTAGTAGACGAAGATGATTGGGTGGTTAAGGATTGGGTAGTGACCAAAGAATTAGGGATACCCTTCATAAGGTGGGATGGCATGCTATAAAGAGGGTCTTGAGGTGGATTTGAAACCAGGATAGGTGAGAAGAGGTGTTAAGATAGTGTTGAAGGGCCATTGGATTGTTATCTAAAAAGGTGGTAAAGTCCATGTCTCCTTGGTGAAATACTCAAGGGAAAGTAGGGCTTCCTAATGGATGAGGTGAATCTTTCACCTCTAAGACGTACTCCATAGATGAGGAGACATAAGAGGTTGATTTAGGTGACAAGTTTTGTTTTACTAAGTCTATTCACTACTGACGAGTGAGAACCATACAAAAAGTGGGAGAGATTACAAAAGAAATAGACTCACCACTCCAACAAAAAGAAGACAAAGAAAATAGTCAAGGCAATCAAGGCACACACTAGAAAGTATGTTTAATCTTGAAGTTAGTTTTAATATCACTTTTAGATTATGCCTTAGTTTATGAGAATGTGTGATAGAAGTTAGTTTACAAATTAAGTACTATAAAATTAGTCTATGGATAGTTTTGGGTTAGTTTTGGTGCTCAAAATTATTTGTATTGAAATAAATATGTGGCTTGGTATTGGGACGTACCCCCTCACTTCACAATCCTACAACGATAAGGGTGTCGAGTGCTTAGCCAATATATATTGATATCTAGAGTTTATACTCAACCAAAGAGCTGAGTTGGTTCTCCTCTTGGTAATAACCTCTAAGTAGGATTGCTAGGAGTGGGTAAGGTAACCGCTAGGTGATGAAATCCTAGTCAGACGTTGTCTCAAGTGGTTTATGATGTTTGATTGATTATGTGGTATAGTTGTGTAACATAAGTGTGCTACAATTAATCCTAATGATGTTAATTAAGCTAAGTGAGCTAGAATAAGTATACAATCAATGAATGTAGTATGTTTTAGACCTAAATGAAATTTAGATTTCAATTATGAGCACAAATAGAGAAAGAAGAATACAAATGTGGATAAAAATAAAACCCAAGTAGAGACATGGATCCCAACAGGCATGTCAGAATGTTTCACTCAAATTTTGCTATTATTCAGAAGAAGGTAGTAAAACTAAAAATATGGGTTGTGGCAGAAATACTTGATAAAAAGTGCATGCATTAGACTAGAATATTGTATATATCTCCTATTTGGCTAGGGAGGATGACCTACATGTAACAAATCACTAAAGTAAATTTTTTGGTTAGACAAGTAACTAGGTGGATTGCCTAGCACTAACTAGATCCTGGAAGTGAGAGCTTTTTTAGGGGCTATCAATCCACCATTTTAGATAATTAAGTTAATAAAATAAGAAGAAAGTACTTACATCAATGATCAAAGGATATTGAAATTGATAACAATAATTTCTTGATAAATATATATGCTAAAATGATCAAATTAGTGATAAACTAATCAGTGTTGATGCTAATGGGTCAAAGTATGGCTCAAAACATTTGAAAGGGGCCTGTGAGTGGTTAAAAACATAGAAAAGTGAATGGGGATTAGGTAAAGGAAGTGAAATAGGCTTGCTATCTTTTTCTGCCTTAGGTGACCATCGATGGTTGGGCTGACCGTCAATGGTTAGGCCTGACTGTTGATAGTTGAGCTAAATAATGATAGTTGATTGTGTCCAATTCCAGCCTTTGTCAACAACTAGTTATCAAGATTATAGAATCAATTTTGAGAGTTGGGAAAGGTCTAAATTGAACTTGAAAGGTAAATAAAGTATGTGGATGGAAATAAATAAGTACTTATCTTACCTAAGGTGGATTAGGTGAGTGATAGGCATTATTAATCAATGGGTGGAATCTAGCCTGATTCTGATAGAGTAATGGTGCTTGGATGCTTGGTTGAGAAGTGATAACAAATTGGCTCTAAATGGAATAGATTGATAATGTGGATGACACTAGTTTGACCTATAAAAGAAAACTCTAAGTACCTGAGCTCCTGATAATAACTATACATGAATTTGCTCTTATAACACTCTCCTTATAAGTAAGGGCCAAAGGTTCAAGAGGGAGTGAAACTAAGGCTTCTAAATATAATTCATCCATGCAATGCCTCACAAAAATATTTGGATGACTTATATTTAGAAAAGGTAAGTGATAGTTTGCATGGTGTTTGCATCTAAAGGGCTAGGTGGTGGAGCCTAACTGTTGATGGTTGGGCTGACCATAAATGGTTAGCCTGACCATCAATGGTTAGCCTGACCATCGATGATCGAGGCTAAATGATAAAATAGCCTAAAGGGCCATCTTTAATCTTAATATATCTAAAATGATGAAAATAGGCCTAGGTAAGGAAAAAGGTATGAGGGGTATGCTAGGGGTCACAACACTTGGAAATGCATGTGTAAAATTCTGGTGTCTACAAGCCTAACCTACCTAAATGTTATATTAGGGATAGTGGTAGATAAGATCTAGAGCTTAAGTGCTTAGTCAGTAGGCTTGGATAGACTCCTAAGGGATGATGAAGAGTTGATTGTGGGGATTAAACAACTCCTTGGCACCATGTTGGCTAATCATACAAAAAATACAACCCCAGGTATTATTGATGATGAAGAATATAAACATAGGGTCACTTTGGTGATGCAGGAAGTAAGGGTCAAAAGCCAGGGTCAATTGGGTAATGACAATAGCAAAATTTTGGGTCTGATCTTCACTACTAAGGAAAAGATTATAGAAGCTAGGATTATTAAGGAACCTATGGCAAGAGATGATAAAGACTTGATGATTTATCTGACCAAGAAGATGTCTATCACCTGAATCCAATTGTGGATTTGGATCTTGTCAAAGAACAACATAAAGAGCTATGGAGCTTCTGCAAGAGCAATAGGGGAGTCATTTAGAAATGGGCCCATCGATTAGTTAGTATTCCTTTTTGTAAAAACATTTTAATATTTGAAAAGGGAATATTACATTGTAAAGGCATATGCTAGTCTGTTAGCATATTTGCCTCTAGGTCGGTCTAGTTTACAATAGCATGTGTATTCTAGAACTTTCTAAAAAAGGGAAACTATCCTTATCTTTTGTACATTTGTATCTTATAATTGGCTGATGTATTGCCTTGTCTTTCTATAAAAGGTAGTACTACCATCTTGTAATGGGAGATAATTTTGAGCAAATATCTATACTTTAAGCAATTAATACTATCAGGGAATTTTGTGAAGATTGTCCAAATTTGATGTGTCAATTATTAATGTAGCTTTCTCTCAATTGTTGGTTTTAAAGCTTGAATTTGAATGGTTTCATGAGTTATAAACTTGCATATGTGATATAGGGTTGCTAATTTGTGCTTATGTTGGATTAGTTGAAGGATTTTGAATTTGCTTCATTTCATTTGTTTTGTATTCAGATGTGCTAATGCTATTTGAATTTGGTAACAAATCTTTAAAGTAAAATCTAGTTCTTACTTGTATGATTTCATATTATCCTTAGAAATTTGCCTGATGTATGGTGATATCTAAGCTTATGCTATTTTTTATCATATACTGGTTAAATGCAGGCTCAATTATAATTAAAACTTTGTCATAACATTTTGGTCAAGAATCAACAATCACTTATTCTCTTTCTGCCTTACCCTTCTCTTTTGCTTTTTTTTTTAACCAGATCACCTTAGTTTAGATTTCATTGTAAAAATCCATTTAGATTAGTTTGTAGTTTAAGTTCTAATCATAACTCACTGGTATTAACATAGTTGATTATAATTTGTAAAGAATTGGACCATGGTGGTTCCCAACCACCAATCAATATAAATTTTGTGGAACAAATAAACATTGATTTACTAATATTTCACCATAGGTAACATAAGTTGCCAAAACCTACTACTCATGCTCTGAATTCAAAAAAAATTAAAATGAGAAGTGTTCTTTGAACACTAAGGACATCCCTATGGTACACATAGAGCCATTAAAAACCCTATATAGAGAGGGGGGTTATGCTAAAGTCTTGATAGACCCAACCCTATATAGAGAGGGGGGCTCAAGATAAGATCCCCAAATAGACCCAACCCTATATAGAGAGGGGGGATACATCTTGATAGACTTAATCCTATATAGAGAGGGGTGGCTACGCTCAAGATAAGATAAGATTCACTATGCTCAAGATAAGATAAGATTCACTACACTCAAGATAATATCCCCAGATAGCCATATATAGAGAGGGGGCTATGCTCAAGATAAGTCTTGATAGAGCCTATATAGTAATAAAGCTCAAGATAAGATAAGGGCTACACTCAAGATAATGTATATAAGGGCTATGCTTAAGTTAAGATATATAAGGGGTAGGGGTATGATCTATCTATCCATCCACCCCCACCCAATTAGATTAAGCCTTATCTATATATGTGGGCAACCCTATATATAGATAGGGCATCCCAATATAGAGTTTTTTGGCCCTCTCCCCTCTCTCCTATCTATATATAGGATAGGGGAAATATCAACATCTATCTAGAACCTCTATATAGGCCCTATCTATCTATTTGATAACCCCACCCCATATAGATATATAAGTAAATTGGGTACCCTATAGATAGATATGGGCCCATATCTATCTATTATAGGCCAATGATCCCTATATATAGATATGGATCTCTACTAGGCACTACCAACAATATATATTTTTATTGGCCTATATATAGATATGGGCCCATATCTATAGAGTGGGGCCTCAGTGACCAACTACCCCATATAGATATATGGGTCAATCGAGCACTCCTAAGCTAAATTACCACCTATATATCTATCTATGAGCTAATCCCAACTGGGGGATATGTGATATGGCAAACCTTGACTCCCAACTGCACTATATAGATCTATAAACCAAGCACTACCAACCTATACTCCCAACTACCCCATATACATATATAGGGAAACCAGGCACTCTATAAATAGACATGGACCCCCCTTTCTATATAGGGTTGCCTCCAATCCCCACCCACTTCAATGATTATAGATCAATCCACCCCCCACACATCTATATTAGAAGACCACAAACTAATCTAGAGCACCCCCTCCCTATATATCTTATAGATATACCCAGAGATAGAGATAGGGGAGTACCCCCACCCCATAGAATCTATCTAGGGTAGAGCTAAGCTAGGATATCAACCAATGGGATTATATATAGATACAGAGGGAAACACCCTCCCTTCCTCCCCATCTATGTTGATAGATATATATTTCTCACCTTGACCCTCTAGTTATAGGATAAGTTTATGACCAAATAGGGATAAGGATAGGGATAGGGAGAGGTTTCTGACCTCTAATCTATAGAATTAGGGGTCCTAGACCAGAGAAAATTTAGATTAAGTAGATTCCATATTGGACTCAAGACACCCCTAGATATTGGCAGGCATTAACCCAAACCCCCTCCCCCTCCTACCTCTAGATACATTGAGCGACTAAAACTATATATGGTTTTCTCGATGGATCAAGACCCCAACCCCCATATATGTATATTGGAGTAAGCCCTAAATATATATATGGAATTGGATAGTCTACCCCACCTTCTAGATATATAGGGATTGGGTTGGAGCCCTTCTTGTATATAGATAGAAAGATAGGTTGTATCTTGGTCATACAAAGCATTGATTCCCCCTATATATAGATATAGATATAAATATATATATATATGGTTCATGTTAAGCATATGCAATCAATTGGGTGCATCAATGCTTCACTAGCCTATTTATCTTTTTGGGTGGGTCCAGTTTAGCTACTCACTTATGCCTTTAACCCATAATCGACAACCCTTTCTATTGACTGTGAACCAAGCCGTAGTTGGAAGATAGTTCTTTTATAATGAATGTGTCTGATCGGTAATTGATAAGATGGTGCATATATATAGTAAGTATATTCTAGTCTATATCACCAAACTATGTGTTCTGATTGGTGATTAATTTTCTCCATTATCAGTTGCTTCAATCAATTTGGTCAAACAAGATGAGTGAGTATATTGTCCTATAGATCTATCTAGGGGTCAAGTGGGTCACCTTATAGATCTATCTAAAAATATTTCAGAATGAATCTCCCCCTTGTCTCCCCATATATAGAGAGTGGGGCCCTATCTATACTCCCATATCTTATCCTTATCTCCTTATCCATTATAGTTAGAGGGGGAGGCCAAAGTCTCTCTCTATATGGGACCATATATAAAGAGGGGGGGGCCAAAAAAACTCTCTATTTAGGGGTGGGGCCAATTAAACTATATATACTATGCTCACCCTATATATCTGATCTAAGCTTCATCATATATATATATAGGTAGGAAAGCAAAAATATTAATCCCATATAGCCTATATATCTATCTGGAGGCTAATGCCAATCCAATCCAATCTAATAAACTATCTTTGTCTCTATCTCTATCTCTATCTCTATCTCTATCTCTATCTCTATCTCTATCTCTATCTCTATCTTTACCTCTGTCTCTATCTCTATCTCTATATACTGTGGGGATTAGATCTATCTATCTATAGTGGGAACATCCTACCCTCTTCTCTCTGGTCTAGTGATAATAAGCCCATATAGCTTATATATCTATCTGGGGGCCAATGAAACTAATCCCCTGTAGATACATCCATGGCCTCTATATTTAATATAATTGGGGTTGAGTTTAGATAACTATATACTATGGCTTTTGCTATGCTCACCCCCACCCCATATAGAGATTTATTAATTACTATTTATAGGGCCCATATCTATATATAGGGTTAAATCTATATCTATATATATGGGGGGATGTCAATGAAAATATATACTCCCCATATTCATATATAATATATATCATTCCCCATAAACATAGTTAATATATGTCATGCCAATTCTAATGAAACTCTATCTCTATCTCTAATTTATATTATGGGGGTACCTAGAAAATCTAGACCATGCCCCCCATAATATATTTTTTTTGGCACCCCTACCCCATAATAGATTATAAATTTAGACTTAATAACTCAAATCTATATTGTGGGGGTCCCCATATTCATAATATGTATTGTGCCCCCCACCTTGTAGATAATTTCTAAGCAAACTATAGACTGTGGGGGTGCCAATTAAACTATAGACTTGGGGATTAGATCTATCTATAGTGGGAGAACCCTAGAAATCTATATGGCCCATCATATTACCATGATTATATACATAATATATCTATATCTATCTTGGGTGGGTTGATTCATGGTCCTACTCTATTTTGTCTATGTCAAGATAGATAGAGGTGGTGGGTTAATTCTCTACAAATTAAATATCTATTTTGGGGTCATACCCTATGGATCTATAGGGCCCCATATAGATATATAGGTGACCCACCTACTCATTCTATCTATTGTGAGAAGGCCATATCTATCTATCCACCCCACCCCATCCCTATAGATCTTATCTTATATATCTAGCCAGAGATGCCATGTTGGGCATGATATCTACTAGATAAGCGATAAGTTGAGGAAGGCATGAACTAGAAGAGGCTTAGAGGGATTGGTCTGGATTAGCTTGTTTGGGCATCATGTTACATATATAATCAATGAGGATCATACATATATGTGATATGATAGTCATTTATTAGATTGGTATGGATGGATTCTACCCCATCTAGAGAGTGGCAAGGATGGATTATGTCAATCTATACTATATATAGATAGGGGACACCCAGACAAGTCTTTGGTTAATCTGCCCCATAGGTAGATAGGGGCACCTTGGCAAGGATAAATAGAATATGTCTAGCCATGTATAGATAAGGGGTTTATGAATAATGAGAGAGTTAGTGTAGTCATAATGATAACGAATTTAGGAGGTTACAACATAATGACAAGTAATAACATAGAACCTTAATGTTATTTGAAGGTCAGTTAGTCAGGTTTGTAACCAATCGATCCAGCTAGTCGTGACTTGATCTCAAAGAAATGAAGTTTTCCATCTAGTCCAACATGAAAGGGCTTGGATATATATATGGTAGGGGATGGAACCTACCCTATCGGTTAAGAAAGAGAGAGGGGCGATCAATCGACTAGACTATGGATCAACCTCCTCAACTACCAAAACAACTATATATATTTGGCTTATATAGAGTTTTTATGGACCTAGAGTAGAGTTATATGACTACCTAACTGACTAGCCATTGGATGAGATAAGGATATTGGATATTGGTTATCCCCCTCCTCTCTATAGTTAGATATAGATCCTATCAACCCCCTCTAGATATAGTGTGTGTGTGTGTGTGTGCTTTATTTATCTATCTTCCAGAATAGAGAATAGATTGCGGAGGTCATTATGCCGAGGACCCCCAATCTAGAGTTTTTTTGCCCTATAAATTATTTATGCTAAGGACCCCCCTCTAGTGATATGGATTTATCATTATCTTTAAAGGACCCCCCTCGCCCTTTATTTATATGGGATATGGGAGCTAGGATAGCTTCTCTCGACTATATATAAGTGAATGAAGATTCACACCTACTTTTATACAGTGTAGTGGTACAACCATATCTATATTCTATGGAAGATACCAGATGGATGTTAAGTGGCCTAATATAAATGATATAGGAGAGAGGATGGCTTGACACTCCTAGATAAGACTCAACCCCATAGATATAGAGATAGAGATAGATTCTATATTCAGTTTAGATATGGGGTGGTGGGCATTGGCCCCTAGATAGATATATAGGCTATATTTATATCTGTGCTCTCCCCTATCTATATAGATATGGGGTCGAGTGCATGCCAAAAAATATATACAATGCCCCCAAATATATAGAGCCCATTAAACTCTATATGGTGGCCTCCCCCTCCATATAGATTTGATCTTATCTTATCCCATATATATAAAGGGGCCATATCTCCCTATCTAAATGTTTTTTCAGTAGAGTGTGTCCACCAATGCCAAATAGATATATAGGGTCTATATACTAATCCATTCTAGTAGAGTCATGCTTGATGTGCTCGGTTCCCAATCTTATAACATGAGTGAGGTGATTGTCGATAATACCCCTATAGATTGGATTCTCTAATATGGAGTTTGAGATAGAGATAGGGTTAGTGAAACCAATATGATTGATTCAATCCTAATCTATCTCTATATATAGGGAGTGAGTGACTATCCCATTTATGAATTACATGAGAATGGACTCAACCCCACTATATCTATAAGGTGGACTCTCCTAGAATGGATGAGACTATTTGAGACTACTTTATCCTATTTATGACTTACATGAGAATGGACTATCCCCACTATATCTATAGGGTGAACTCTCATAGAATGGATGAAACTATCCCATTTATGACTTACATAGTCTCAATAAGAATGAAATCATCTCTCTACCATATAGATAGATATGTCGACTATCCCCTGTCTAGATATGAGAGACTCAATTATCCTCATCTCCCATATCTAGATAGGGATGCATCTCTCTTTTCTATTTCCATATCTATATATAGGGCCTATATAGATATAGACTCAATGAGTATTCTATATCTAATCTATATAGCATTTGACCCCATATAGAGTAGAGTCGAGTAGAGTTAGGGGTGATCAACCCCTTATCTATACTTAATTATATATATATAGGGGGTGGGGATTAGATCTATATATAGGGATATATAGAGGGGATATAGAGGATAGGCCCTATCTCTACTCTGGGAATCATAGAGCTAGAGAT